>LR990954.1:4010978-4367286 GCA_905163465.1 Craniophora ligustri | reverse complement strand
GGGGTTCGCAGTTTTAACCTAACCTAACCTGTTGACACAATGCCGGTGCAACAGCAGATACTATATAATCCCTAGGATTTGTATACATCACCTAGCTAAAGTATGTAATGGGCAATAATATTTACAATATTTCATACATTGCCTGGACGCCCCAGGTATTCTATACATTGCCTATTGCATAGAATGCCTGAATTATACGGATTGCCGGTAACATAAGCATATCGAAGTATATACTCGTAAATGAAATTAAAAACAACGTAATATTTTACATAAGTTTTTTGGAGAATACTTCACTGGTCCGATCTGACAAAAACATCAACTCTCTCAAGAGTTGACGGATTACTAACATGCCGAAAGTGACTGATATGTCACCCGAGTCAATAAAACACGGTTAAGTCTTATTTATAGGAAAATTGCCCTTGAACAGAACTTGTAGATACATATTTGTTTCCCTGTACAACAAAAGCTGGAAAAACAACTATCCAATTACAGTAATAAATATAGAGTCAACAAAAGAGCTGTATGATAACGCGTTTTAGTCGTATTCCCAACTCCTGACGTACATTTACTTCACCTGATAACCTTCCATTAATCTCACAACTCAGCCCTTTTTATACTATACAAAACCATTTCCACAAACATGCTAAATTAATTCGGAAAGATTGTTCAAATCCGACCTGTTTTGTACTAAAAACACGGTTTGACAGAGTGCGTCTCTGTGTCTAAGTTTCATTGTAATTTATGTACACAGAGTCGCTGTTGGAATACGTAGATGTGCGTGTTACAATATCGTGGGCTTACTTAATCATTACACGTAAACATGTAACAAAGTGTCGCTAAAAAGATACATATCCGTTATAAAAGTATGTTTGTTAGTTAATTTTTGTATAACTTAATAAAAAGATATATTTGATGAGCTTCGCTTGGCTCTCGTGGAATATGTTTTTCAATTGCAATCATTGCAATATCTTATGATTGCTCTAAATAGTTGTACTTATCATCAGTCATTGAAGATAAATATCGATACAAAATTATCAGTCTGCAGTATCGACCGACGCGACCGCTGAAAGCGACCAAAAATATAGCTAGGTATATTATTTTTATACAAACATACATACTCTCACGCCTTTTTCCCATGGGGGTAGGCAGAAACTACAGAATGCCACGCGCTACGGTCCCTGCATACCACTTTTGCCTCGTCCACATTCATACATTTCGTCATGCACGCGCGTCGGTTATGAGTTCTGCGTACCTGAACTTTTTGAAGGAGTTATTAGTTTCATATGTTAGGTAAACGGCAGCTTTATATGACTTTTGTTATAACATGAAATCTTTGTGAATTTTTCAATGAATAAAGTAGTGTCTTTCTTTGAGAATCAACTAAATTAGCGAATTGCGAATTTATTATTGTGCTCGTAGAATTAGATTGATTCTAAGTAGGGAATATTTTTTGTAACTGCAACGAACTAATGCGACAATACTGTGATACTGGGAGACTTGATGCAGCACTTGTATGCTTTAAATATCATATCTTTGTTTAACTTCTTTTACTCTCCTTCTGAAATATTTTTATTTTTTTGTACGCATTTGTCATATATGTCAACCCAGGTGCATAGCATCTGAACGCTGAGAATGACCTTCTTCGATTAATCTTATGGCCCTATTGGTAGTAACCACATCCACATGTCAACGAACTCTCAGAGTTGTTGTTTCTAAATGGTTAATAAACACAAATTTCGCTGCAGAATGCAAGTGTTAAATGAGTTAAAAGTTCACGTAAAAAAACGTGTAATTAAATAGCCTACCCAATTAAAGCATATATCAAGATCAAAGTGAGCTCACAAACCCTTGAACTAAAAGGGCATTACAGATTGTACAACTTACGTCAATATCAATAAATTAGCACTTACTTGAAAATAAACAAGTGGCCCTTATTTTGTTTTGACTAGTATAGACAAGTACCTTGATTGAGATACCTTCTGAGAATTTTGGAATTAATCCAATATTACTAGGCGACTTGGAAATCCGAGCCGAGGACGTCTAACCCACTAGACATAACAAGATTGGTAATATGACTAGTGACTAGTGACTATGTATAGGTATCTTCTAGGTAAGCATGCTTCACGACCATATCTTCACTTACCATCAGGTGAGATTGTGGTCATACGCTAACCTATCTATCTTCTATTAAAAACTACTTTTTTCCTAAGAAAAAATACCATAACCTATAACAAAATACACATGCCTGCTTTCTTTATTAATTTATTTTGGTATTATAGCGTGTTTTTCTCCTGCATTATACACGCACTTTAAGATAAATTATTAATAGTTGTAAGGTTATATTAAAAATATACGTTATTTGGTCGTGGTAAGACTCAAAACCGCGGCAGCAACCGAACCTTCAGGTACTGAGCCAATTTTGCGATAAGACCACATTTTTTTTCAGTTTCCTTATATAGATAAGTAGATACTTTAATCTACAAAAGTTGGACGAAGTTCGTTGAGTGTCTGACTTTCTTGGTTAATTTATGATTTTTTTAAACTGAAATACAAGTAGTCAAACACGAGTATGGTTTTAGACATCGTTAGAAAATTTATTGTAAATAATTAACATAACATACCATCACACCTGTTGTCCCGAGAGGTTAGGCAGAGGTGTACTAAATGTATACCTGCCTTTGCCGGTGTGCTTTGGGTCCCATGTAAAAGGGGGCGAGCCTATTGCCATAAACCGGGCACGAATCCAGACTCCGAGGGGCTACTGAGAATTTCATAGTAAATAACACCTTGCTCGACCTGGGAATCGAACCCAAACCTCTTGCTCAGCAATCTCACTGTACAACCACCAGACCAACCAGGCAGTTTTGACACATAATAATTATAAACTACGATATTAATTAATAAAAAAAAACACCCTGAAATATAACCCTTTACTTAGTGAATGGTACTGGTGAAGAAATGGGGAAAATTATAGTTTGTGTATGTCGCAAAAGACCTCATGTCAACCAAAATACCCTCTGGATAAGGTAAAAGCTTCTAGTTTATAACTTTATATACATTCAATATGGAATTAGCTATTTGAATGATTAAATTAACGCGATAACTATATATAAGTATATATACCTAGGTACTGATTTTGTAAAAGCTAGCGCAATTATCTGTAGCCCTTTCTGACATCTTAAAGACATACTATATGTGATACCTTATATTAAACTACGTAGTAGTTCTACAGATGAATGTTAAAATTGTTTTTAAAAACTTAATTCATATTAAATTTTGTAAGCGCTAAAAGTTAATCTAGACATGCTCTTCAGTCAAGTGCACTTTAATCTAACAGTGCAGCAGTGGCCAATTCTTCGACCAATCTATTGCACCATACTTCAGTTTCAGTATTAAATATTACACGTGCTAAATTAGCCATTATAACATAAAAATATAACAGAAAATAATGAAACAGTGCCGTCTAGTGCTGAGCTAAGTAAGGAGGCTTCTGTTACTGATTGATACATACAGATACACTACATCTACTACTGGTTGATACACTACATCGATTTTTTTGTAAATACATATATATATTACTAGCTCATCCACCAAACGTTGTATTGCCGCATTATAGAGGTGGGTGGTAGGAGAGTGAAAATTTTGGGTTAGAAGTGTTTTCTTTTGTTACCAAAAATGTGATAAATGAAGAATCGCTCGACCGATTTTGTGCAAACTTCACATGCAAACACAACATCAAAGCCTAAAAATTCGGTTTGGATAGGTGAACCCGTTCTTGAGTTACAAAATTACAACGAAAAGTGGCATTGATTTTTATATATATTGATACATATAAACATCCATGAATTAGGTCCGAAAGTCCATGCCCGTCACGTAAACATTTGCTCCTAATGGGATCGAAGACCGGTACCCTCACCACAAAAGGCAACGCTACGCAGCATACGTATGTTGCAATGTTGGAATGGTCTGAAGGGTGCAACTGACGTCACTTGCATGCAGGCGAGGCGTCCACTACATCTCAATTGACTTCGTGCTCGACACATACATTATAATGATGATTCGAGTACAATACATATTTATGGTGTAAACCTGACGCATTTCAATGAGACTGCAGTACGACAAAGATCTAGGGTTGTGACCACAGTCTAGTCAAATAGAGGAACAATGAGTTAAAAATAATGAACGGGTGCTGTCGGTGGAGGCTGGTCGACTCATACATGCTGTGGCATTCTGCATTCGTTTTATTTTATCTTGGGTAAATAGTTCATACATTTCACATCAAACTGCATTATTCTCATATTGATGTTGCAAATCAAAAATTGTAAAGGAATTGACTTCCTATATTGTAATTATTTATTTAAAAGAGTATCTATGGAGTTGCCGGTTCTTCTCCATAGACCTACTTTTTGGAACCGTGCAACTAGTTTGACAATCCAAAAGCACCAGTTATACTGGTCTACTTGAAATAAATGTTTTGAATTTGAATTTGAAATTAATGGTGATAGTATCGAATAGTTTTTTAATTTGACGACCCAATTAGTCCAGCGGTAGTTTACACTGCCTTCTGTGCTATGCGTCCCGGGTTCGAATCCCGATAGGGACAAATGTTTGTATGATGAGCATCAACATTTGTATCCGAGTCATGGTTATCTATGTATAATATGTACGTATTTACAAAAAAAAGTATATATGTAGTATATCAACTAGACGGCGCTGTGTGTCAAAATGTCCGGAAATATTTATTATTTATTTATGTTATCGAAAAAAGAACTAATATAAAAGACAGCGTATCAAACACATCTCGATATTTATTGACAGTTTCTAGTGGATTAATCGTTTAAGGAAACTACTACTAATACACCATTATGTAACGTTAATAAAATATTTTATGTAAATTATTTGAGCTTTCAAGCGGAACAGCGCAGTTATTACAGACTAGCATCGTCATTATAACTCTTGACGCCACCTTCAGCAATAGATCAAGCAAAACACGGCAAGACCAGTGGACTTATATCAGTTATAGGAAGCCTTAACAACTATGACGTCATCAAACAACTACGTAATAAGTCCTGCATCGCGCTAGCGAAGTTTTACTACTTTACTGCTATATAAGGTAAGCGCTATGTACTTAAAGCGACACGGCTTACATTTAATATAGTTATTAATCTGTCTTAAATATAAGCAGTGTCTATAAAAAACAATGATTAAATGAAAGGAAAGGTTTTGTTAATTTAATTTTTGAGAAGAATCTCGCTATGCCCTACCATAGCGAGATTCCTCGTTCAAATTGAGTTGCCCGACTGGGAAAGTACCTCCGTCTTACAGAAGACTACTAGTGAATTAACAATAGTTGTATTTCTGCGAGTGAGTAAGGTTATCAGAGCTCGTTGGGGGTGTGACTATTCTGACAGCATGGGTATTCCGTATGCAGTCAGTTTAGCATTTCCCTATTTTAAAAAACCTAAACGGTTTCTGCAAGGGTTGGCAACGCATATTATGCAAGCCTTCTGGTATTGCAAATGTCCATGGGTAGCGGTGATCACTTACCGTCAAGTGAGCCGCCTGCTCGTTTGCCCCCTTTTCACCATAAAAAAGCCATCATAGAATTATTTGTTGGGATATCTACCACAAGTATACTATCCAACTGCTGGGCCCGGTTCTTCCATTTGAGAAGGATAAAGCGATCACGCAACCCAGAAAGGGTTGGCAAACTTCACACGCCACCGAGTAAATGTCATAAGCGTGTTTCCTCACGATTCTTCGAACATCACTGTTTGAGCAAATGATAAACCCGCATGTAACCTTACTTCAATAACCACTGGTCCCGCTAGTAAGTTATCACGCTTCACAATGCAAGCTTTACAATTTACGTGAGTATTATTAATATCAAAACAAAACATTGGCTTGTGGTTTTAAATGCTATTGTCATACGCATAATACAATT
The DNA here is from genome assembly GCA_905163465.1 of Craniophora ligustri. Taxonomy (NCBI): domain Eukaryota; kingdom Metazoa; phylum Arthropoda; class Insecta; order Lepidoptera; family Noctuidae; genus Craniophora; species Craniophora ligustri. Next base: position 4,361,342 of record LR990954.1, on the reverse strand, counting down.
GAATAGCAGCGATATGGCTGACCAGGATTGTTGAGGATTATAATGTACATTCAATTGTGGCAGAAACCTATTGTAATTTATCAATAAAGCCTGTACATAGTTCGAATATTGCTAATTGGTTCGGTTCGACCATATTAATATTATTGGTGAACACAAAACACCGTAATAATTTTAAGCTTTATTGATGTATTTTTAAAAGATGATTTTGTATACCCCTCGGCTGCCAAACAAGCTTATACCGTAAGCGGTTACCGCAGTGAGAGTGAAAATGGCGGGTGTACCATAGCGAATTTGATTTTACCAATTACCAAAAAAAATTACCTAAATAGTACTATTTAGTACCTAGTTCGAAAAAATTTGTACCACCTTCAGAACAGAATTATTTAGAAATTAAGATACACCCGCCATATTGACATTAAGATGGCGGGTGTACTGTAATATTTTATTTTTTAACTATTACTCGTAAAATATATTTACCTATATATACGTTTGCAATACCAGAGGTGTCGTTCGCCAAGAGATGCTTATTATGTTATCCAGACGTTTCGGGTCTTTTACAGCATCCATGGTCACGGGCAAAATTACATAAAAAAATCATTTATTTTATGAAATGTTTAAATAACTTCTCGCCTCCTTGTAGAGTGAAACAGCTAAATATCGAATGAGTGTTTTTTAAATTGCATTCGACATGCATGGAATAAAGAAAAGTAAGGTTAGCTTATCTAATAAATATGTAATGGTGTTTCAACACGCTCAATAAGTACCGACAGGGAAGGCTTTAAGACTGCATATTTCTTTTTGATGTTTTCCTTGGTCGGTTAATCGAATGATTATTATTTATTTACATGTGAAAAAGGTTTTCAAAATTGGGAGTTCATTGTTTTTACTTAAGATAGCAGTCCATGATTCTATATACCTATATATAAGTAAATAATTTTCTGGAATCCTCAAAGTACCTTATTTAAAATTCTATTTAAAACAACGAAACACTGGGAAACAACAGCTCTTACTCTAAAGTTCTTAATACGAATATAGTTACTCCTTAAAATCTGTTGAAACTTTAGTTTAAAACTACACAGTCATACTTTATTCTAATTAGCTTGCCACTTGTATCCATTTAGGCGGTCCCGGAGTGCGAGAGAGCTTTTAACCGCTAAGAGGTAAAACGAGTCTGTGGTTTTTAGTCGATATGCAGGAATTCAACAAAATGCTAAGTGCACAGTTGATTAGTTAACCGAAAAAAATCAGTTAAAAAAGTTTTCGGTTAATTATACTCGACATTTATAATGATCGTGTATTCAGCTTGTAAGATTTGACCTCAACAAACTAGGTAACAAATAATAAATAAGTACAATCGATACTATACGGTAAATAGCTTATGACATTTCAAAAATCAGTGTAAGCCACTTGAAAGTTACTCTATATGAACGCGTACTGCCTGTAGTAAGTTCAAACATGTAGAAACCTAAGGTACGCCCATCTCATCAAAAATATTATTATCAACTCGCTATAATAACACCGCAAAAGATAGGTCTACCCGGTGGCGATGATGACCCATTTACCATAGTGGTAGTTAACGCTGCCTGTTGTACTATGGGTCCCTGGTGCGAATACTGGTAGGGACAAATGTTTGTGCGCATCAACATTTGTATCCGAGTCATGGATTTATCTATGTACAATATATATGTATTTTCAAAAAAAGTATCTATTTAGTATATCAACCATCTAGTAACCATGACACAAGCCTAGTTGCTTATATTATACTATGTAGATGGCGCTGTGTCATAATGTCCATAAATAGTTATTTATTATTAATATAAGGAATTTGACGTAGGCATAATTATACCAGTGGACGGAACAATATTGATATAACAATATACATCTACATACCGACCCACAAACAGTGTTTTAAGAGAAGAAAAAACTCAAATTATGATCTACCTAATATTAATTTAATACATAAATCATTTTTTCAGTGCTCCCTCAGTCCCTTGACATCCCTTTCGAACAGTTAAATATTCATTAGCGATGTTAGTTCAGATATCAGATTTATGTTTTATAGGTCCTCGTAATCCGTACTATCAAAAGGAGGTCTTAATTAATGTTTTAAATCGTGTCTCTCGTCGTGGAAAAAGGTTACTTCGGTTTTAATAATATTGTTCAAACGACTACCGACGCGGCGTGCCGTGTTGGTGTCATAATGAAAATAAAAACTTGGCTAGCAGCCAACGTTAGCACAGCGATATCTCCCTCCCGTATATTGCCGGCGAAGCAACAAGTTCGCGGTTCTCCAAGCTAGACGCAAACGGCACGTTTTCTTCGTATCAACATAACTTATCGGTATCCGCCCAATCACACACAAGTTTATAAAAATTAAATCTAGCGAATCTAAAAACACTACTGACCTATCTACCGAATTGTGTATGATTTTTTATTATGCCAGTCGTTCTCTTCAATAGAAGTATACCAAATAACAAATAGTTGGAGTTCGATTGTTGTCTGATCTAGTACGCGCACTCACGACCGATCCGTTAGTTGGCTCAGTACCTGTGTGATAACAGCCTAGTCTATCCAAACTATGGAATAAAAACTTTGGGGCTCTGCAGGGACTCTTGATAAACGATATTAATTCAATATACAGGTGTCAGCCACACAAGCAAATTGTTACGTTTATAAGCAAACAAATATGTTCGGGAAGTGAATAAACTTGTATACGAGACAACAAAAACAATGAACTGAAGAGGCAGTGAGGTATTTCGCTTTAGGGAGAGGCGGCGAATGTAGTATTATTTATTTCTAGTTGTTCCCCTAGTTTTAATAGCAGTTTAAGTAAAGAATAAATCGTTGTAGGTATGTGGTTGAATTTCCATAAACGACGAAACACGTATGATTCAATTTGATGATAGTAACTTTAAATACGAATTTGTTAATCGATTAAACAAATTGAAAACAATACTTCTAGTGGGTAAAATTAATACTCTTTTGAAGTATATTAGTGGTTACTAAGGGGTTTACATAAAATCAATCATTTATATGTCCAACTTACTTGTTAAATGAACCCTTGTTTAGTAATTCTACTTGATCGCTTTTAAGTCCATTTCTCTTTTCAATTAGTTTTATAGAGTGTTGGACGATTGTACCTTTTAGATTTTATTTACTTGTTCGCTGCGGGGTCCTGATATATTTTCTATAAAATTTATCGACTCCTTTGAAGAAAATGTTACTATAAGAAGCTGGTGGAAACTTAATCACTTATATTTATATGCTATATACTATACTGTAGTTCTTCCCAGCCGATTTCAGCTATGGTGACTGCTATTAATTACATGAAACAAGGCTGATCAGTTCTCTAAAGTGACACTTATATTTAATAAATAAATAAATAAATATTTCTTGACATTATTACACAGCGCCATCTAGTTCAGAATTAAGCAACGAGGCTTGTGTTACGGATACTAGTTCGTTGATGTACCTACTACATATACCTATACTTTTTTTTGTAAATACATACATATTATACATAGATACATTCATGACTAGGATACAAATGTTTATGCTCATCACATATTTGTCTCTACCGGGATTCGAACCCGGGACCCATAGCAAAGAAGTCAGTGTTAACTACCGGTGGACTAATTGGGTCGTCAAAAGATAAACGTAATATTAAATAAATGTATTTGCGCTCTATGACACAGCGTTTCGTCCATCATTACCGAGCTAAGTAACAAGGTTGATTCATAGTTTTTTTGCAAATAAATATTATACTTAGAAACTCAGTACTAGGCTCATCACACAAACATTGGTCCCTGCCGGAATTTTAACTCGGTAGGGACAAATATAACTGGGGAGGATTTAATACTGCTGCGCTAAATAAGATCGTAATTTGATCATTGGCGCAAAAGTGGATTGCTCTGTGCTAAGCATGTCATAAATTGAAAAGCAATGTTATAGTACAAACTAATTGAGTTTATACTTAAACATGCCATACAAACTCAACTTAACTTAAATAACTTCACATAAATAGTGATTTATGTGAAGTTATTTAAGTTAAGCTGAGTACTCACTGTGTAGATTAATTATATAAAGTCGGGGTACACAAGCAAATTCATGCCCATTTTGCTCGTAAGCAGTTTACGTTTATTTCTTACCGGGCGGTGGCTCAAATTTCTTCCTAAACTACAGGAATGGGAGTCGTGAAGATGTTGAATGACTTGAGATTTTAACTCAGAATTTTTGCCCTGCTTTATATGTGTAGCGTTAACCAGCTTAGTGTTAAAAATCTAGTAGTTTGTCATTAGGTTAGCGTCCTAGAAATAATTCATTAGAAATTACCCTCATAAAACTCACTTATTTTTTAGTTCTAAGAAAATAAGCTCTGTAGTGACGTGAATAAAAAGGAATTGGCTAATATTATAGAGTTCTGATTTGTACGGCCTGCGATATAACTGAGGCAAATGAGACTCAATCTGCGTAGCGCGTACCGTGGGTACACTTTTTGGTTGTGATAGAGGGAAAGAGTTAAATAACCCGTAGAGCGGCGTCCCATTCTTTTAACTTGACAACAATCACATAAATGGTGTGTTAATTAAATGGCAATATTATTAATGGGAATATTGAAAATATGAGTTGATAACCCGAACTTGGATAAAAAGTAATAATTACTTTGAATTAATTAATTATACAATGTATGTCTTCCACAGATAATAAATAGGATAATGAAAAGATACAGTAGGTAATAAAGGTTCAAGCCAGCGGTAATCGCGTATTAACTAGGTTGAATTTGAAATTTCAAAGGCCGGTAATATAAAGCAAAGGCAAATATATTTTTATTTTGCGTTCAATACTACACGTGCCTTTTAACTGTGAAATTCTACCTACGTTGTGTAAACAGTGAATTTTATGGAGAAAGAAGAACAGGTAAGAACTCCTCGAAGGAATTAGGCACATAATTTTCGATAGGTGACTTGGATAAGTAACAAAGGCCATCAACCAGACATAGTCCTCGTTGACTATGTCTGGTTTGTGAGAAAACGACTCAATTAGTCCAGCGGTAGTGAACACTGCCTTCTGTGCTATGGGTTCGAAAAACAGTATATAATTATGTAGTATATCAATCGACTAGTATCCGTAACACGAGCCTCGTTGCTCGGAAATAGATGGCGCTGTGTCATAATGTCCAGGAATATTTATTATTATTATTAAGACTTAAGGGATGTACTGAATAATTTACTACTAACACCAAGTGAAATTAAAAAAAAATCCGTTAGGGTGATTCGCTATTGGTGTGAATTATAAGGATTTATGTAGTATTTGGAACGAATTTCTTTAACTCGATTTGCGGTAGGTGTTGAATAGTTGAAGAAATATGTACAAAATCTGTCCCGCTGTGCAGTCAATACGCCAATCATACTATGTATTTAAGTGTAAAACGTCTTAGAAGTACTACCAGAAGAAGACTTAGAAGTACCATATATGTATGTACAATGTAATGTACATACATATATGGGTACTTCCAACACGACGAAAAATTTACTTTACAAATACAAAGACATAAGGGTTGTTAGCTACGTACCCCCATTAAAGAAATTCGCTAAGAAGCTAGATAGGTAGGTACGATGAAATATGGGCTTTGTGTTACACTTTTCTAGAATTCCATGTTGTTTGTGTATTTATTTATTTGGACCTGTTACTTCAGTAATGTGAAGCGTGAACTGTAACTTTGCATATTATTATGGAATGGCGTTTACTTGCTTGGTCTGACAATGACTTGTTTTTCAAGAGATAAGTACCTACCTAAAAACATATTAAATGAAAGGAAATGTTTTGTTAATTAAATTTTTGAGAGGTAGGGCGTAGCGAAATCCGTCACTCAAATTGAGCTGCCCGACCGGGGAAGTACCTCCACCTTACAAAAGACCGCAGTTAAACAACAATTGTTGTATTTCTGCGAGTGAGTAAGGTTACCAGAGCTCGTTGGGGGAGTGACTATTCTGACAGCATTAGAATTCCGTTAACTGTTAGTTTATTAACTCCCTTATTTATTATATATTATTATTTTAAGAAACCTAAAGGGTTTCTACAGGGTCGGCAACGCGCGAGCGATACCACTTGTGATGCAAACGTAACGTACGGCTACGGTGGCCGCTTACTATTAGGCGGGCCGTAAGTATAATTGCCTCTCTTGTGGTATAAAAAAAATGCTACTAAGTAACTTAGCGCTCTGGACGTGTCATACCGAGGTGGCACATAACACAGTAACTTGTAGTATCTTGTACGAACAAAATGGAGGTCGAGTCAGGTCGACGTAACTCGATGCGAAAAATTTAATTTATTCATCAGAAACTATGCTTATATTATTATGATAAATTACCTCACAACATTGAAATTACAATTTTTTTCGATGATTTACCCTCATGGTATGTGGAAAAAGTACGGCATGTATGTAATGTAAAAAGATGAATGTTTTTAAGCAGAAAAGATAAACTTTGTCATCATTAAATTTTCGAACATGTTGGAGAAATCTGTGTCACGCCAGAATCATATGCCGTCAGTGTTGCCAGCTTATTGGATTTAACATAACACCTGGCTGACGGGTTTGTTATTTTATTTGTTACCTATTTTACTTGGAAACTTAATTAATAATTTGTTACTACACATAATAATAGTAGTATTTAATTTGACCTAATTATTAAAGTTTAATTAATTATAGCTTCAAAATGATGTAAAATAGTATTAGAATTACCCATGAAATATGGATATTGAAAACAGTGTAGTTTTAATAATTAAGCTGAATATTTGATTATTTTACCTTCGTCATCCAGCTTAATCTTCTAAAGCTTCATCAATTAGTTTGATTATGAATAAAAAAGTATGTTGAGTGTATGTTCTTGTTACCATCATTGTATATTTTAATGATAATAAATGTAATATATAAAAGTCATCGAACGCCTCCGAAACGGGTTGATCGTTATTTATGTTTTTTCTATATATATTATATTTAGTGAGTACGAAAATAGGTCTTTTTGATGACTTTATTGCAAAATTATTGTTGGCAGCACCGCATGCCATGTCAGAATTAGGTTACTTGGCAGCACCGCATGCCATATCAAAATTAGGTTACGAAACTGGGTGCTGGGCCTATTTGAGCATTCGATATTTGATTAGGCGATGTCATCTTGGATATGGCAAGATTGAAATATAAAATCGAGTAAGTACCTTAAAATTCCTTTACTTTTACAAAAGGAACTTTTACGTTAATTTTTACCGTTGTTAGTTTAACGTTTCAAGTGTCTTTCTGTTCGTGTGATACAATTGTACGTACGATTGTGACAAATACACGGATATGATATACATATATCACACATATTCTCCAATAGTTCATTCATCATCATCAACCTACACTCGTCCAATACTGGACCAAAGCCTCCCCTAGTGAACGCCACACTGTTCGATCCTCGGCTCTTCTCATCCAGTTGCTGCCAGTTGCCTTGCAGAAAGCAAATTTTTGCAGAAAAAAAAAGCTCTCACATGTATTTCTCTTAAATATTTCAATTAGTTGATATCAATACAAATTGGATCAGAATGAAATTTATTGAAAACGAAACCGAAATGTCTCCTAACATTTAATTGGAAAAATATTTTTCTCAAGAACATATTTTTAGAATTTATATGAAAATATTTATCAGATTAATCCGATTGTGACTGTTAAAAGGTTAAAAATAGACACTATCATTGAAATTTGATCGGTGTGGCTTGTGATGATATAACTAAAAATGGTCCTAATATACATACAGATAAGTATATCTATCTGACTGCAAATACCCCACCACATCTATATGTTAATTCTCCAGCATTAGTTGCAGCAAGTAATTACACTTGTGGAAGCTGGCAATAGTTCGATCTAATACGTGCGATATCGTATGATATCTGTTGAATACTGAGTATTATATGGAAGTAATATGTGTAACTGGTAGCGCACTAAACGTTTTGCAAGTTTTCTACTGACGAAGTATTTATCTTTAGTACCTATTGTCATTAGTCTAGTAATCGTAAACGCAGTTATAGATAAATATTTATTTAGAAGTATTCTCAGAAGCAGCTCAGTCGCTGCTTAGCCCTTTTGAGGATAGAAGCGTAGTGGTATGTTATCTTTTAGAGAGATAGCACCTTGACGTATACAAGACATAGGATAGTAAGATGCACATTTTGTTAGTAAATGGGAGTATCATTTGTTTAGGGATCGTATAGCAAATATTACAAAAAGATGCGTTTCTAACCAAGCTGTAGTGTCATCTCTTTCATTATATATTATGTTCACCATATCCCATGATGATGTAACAGTTATTGAAATCACAACCTTACGCCAATGACGTAAAGATCATGTAACTTGCTACGACAGATAACGGATTTGAAACCCGTGGTCGGATGTTAACCGAATACCATGTTCGGTCAAGCTGAAACAGGAAATTAATTGATTAAGCAAGCCTTAGTCACGTCAACGTACCTTCGACATTTTGCACCTCATCCATTTTCGGAAAATAATTGGCTTCAGGGTTGCAAGTAGCAACGCTGTTAAATTGTTCTGTAAGGCAACGTGGAGTCTGCCGAATAAATTCGTTACAGAGGCTAGGGATATGGATACATTGAATTTACGCATGCATACTTGCATAGTCATAGACAAATCAATGCTATACAACTCTTTGATGAATTATAAAATTAACCGAAGCACATGGTTTGGTTGAAGAAGTTGTAACATTATTACTTCTGATTTATGGTATCGCTTTGTGGTCGAAATTTGATTTTGTACGTTGCGTGTTTTTTCTTTCCGCACTAAGGAGTGATCTGTACTGTGAATCCATATATAATCATTGTTTATGCTCTAAAGTTTTAAAAGGGGACAAAGTTTTCATTTCGATATAATTATACCTATAGTTGGATACCCAGGGTTCAAATTTATCTATAATTGGCTGTAATTTAAATGCATACAGCTTTTTGTATTTTTACGCCATTCTTCGAAACTCAGAGAACGAGACCACCCCTCGGCCCTTACCGTATCGTAAAAAATTGAAAAATCTATAGCTTAGTAGGTAGGTAATTGCAAAATTCCAAGCAAATAGATCTACATTACTTGTTGCTCTGTAATAAAAAGCAGTGAAGTACTAAAAATGTGGTAAATAATGTTTCCTTAAAATGTATTGTGGAGATATGTATGCCGTTAAACTTAACTCCTCCGTACTCCTACAATCCAAAATTGAATTCAAGTACGGTCTTAAAACGTACCCGTAAGTAGGTACTACTGAAAGAAATCCTACAAATCACTGTTCCCACAGAACCCACGCAACAGAGAGCACATGCAAAACCAATCTTAATTTACTATGCCAAATGAACTAAGAACTATTTAATAGGTACTTCGAGTCAAAATTTTATTTCAATTGGCCTTACGTACACTGTAACAACCTAATTGGTATACATGCAAATGGCGGATGGTACAGGCAACTGGAGTACATATTCATTGTGTGCATATAATACGTATAACGCATATTATGGACACGCTCAAGCGACCATTGACAATTCAAGTCTTATTAGTTTACGCACACAATAACAACTGAAATTATCCATGTATGGATGTAAACCAATTAGGTTGTTAGAGTGTACTATCACACTTGTCGATCCAAAAGGTTAGGCAGAGGTAATAAACCAAAATACACCAACATATTGAATCCCAACTACGAACTCGTTAGTCCGTAATCATAAGTGCGACTGCAGAGCAAGAGGTCTTTGTTTTGATTCCCAGATCGAGCAAACTGTTATTGAGTTTGGATCCTTCCCATACACGGTAATAGACTTGCTGTCTATTTTACACAGCATCTTAAACATACCGGTGAAATATGTGTACCTACACGTCTACGCTTCACCTTTCAAATAGGCATAATGGTATGTTACGTTAGTTTGTTTGTAAATTACAGAGTAATTAGAAATGCCAATAGTTTACTGCGTTATGAAAAGGAGAATTAAATTCAACCTCGTGTAATTACTCGCTCGCTAGTGTATTTGACAACTCATGGCCAAGCCTCGCCTAGCAAAACTAAAGGGGCTTGTGTACGATCATTATTTCCATGAAATTTATAATACAAATAACATCTGCATAATCCAAATTAATATTCCTGCAAAACATGAATAGAAATTCTGAGTGAACATGATTCAATTTGTGCAGTGGCGATCCCTTTGACCATATTCATTTCATTTAACTTAGTCGCAACCGGGTGGTTTAGCTTTTCTAACTCAACGTAGCAAAATACGGTATTTTTAGAGGGTAAACATACAATTTGAGCTTTTTCATAGTTTAATCTATAAATTATGCGGCCGACGAATTTTAGATTAAACCTGATATAATTGCAGGCGATCTGCTCTCTTCTTACTCTGGTGAAGTTAAATGGAACCAATGACGCAGCTGGCGGTTCGCAGGAAGCAATAGGAATAGGTATTTAATAAGGCGGACAACTAGTATGCGTGTCTTGGAATTGTCGTGCTGTCGTGAGGTCTATGGTCTCTTACAGCGTCCAACAACGGATGAGTATAGGCTGATGATGATGATGATTGTTAAATGATCACAGTCTTTTTCAATAATATGACATCAGATGATGCTCCTGAGGGTTTTGTTGCCGAACCTTCTCATTACATCACAAGGAATCGTCAAAGGGCGGTGTCGGTGATGTCTAATTGGCGTTCAAACAAACGACACTCAACGTTGTGTTTAACTAAGATTATCCATAATTAATCCACAAACAAGAAGACAGGACAACACCATCAATCTGGTGTCTCTGACATGTATTAATTATTTGTACGTGTCAGATTTACAGAGCTAAGGTATCTAATCAAAGTGATAATTTATTGCATTTCTAGCCTGAATTTCCTAAGAAAAATGTCGATGGTTGGAATATACCTAAGTACTTTATAAATAACACGATATCCAATGACATTATGAACGGAAACCATTTTATATCTGTAAAACTCTTTACAGTTCTAATCTTATACGATGAAGATATAATATATAGACCAATAGACATCCATTTTCAATCAGGCTTTAATCTTATCGCAAGCCGAGTCCATGAATGGTGGAACGTACTGTAGATAGGCGGAGAAGCACGAAGGCCATTTTATACGTAGTAGTACTTACCGGTACAGGTTTATTACGGTCATCGACGAGCGTGTCGGTGATTGACAGCTGGCCGTCAGAGACCACGATCTGAAGACCGAGGCGGTAGACCCCTAGCACTCGGGTCGTGCCCCAGAGTATGCGGGACAGGAGTTCCACGGTCATCACCTCCCCTGGCTCCACAGGCTGCGTGACGGGCCATTCGAATTGCTGGGAACAAAATTAACAATTTACTCAAATGTGGGAAATCTGTTCTTGTGCAATCACCATTGAATAAAATGCTCCTGTCAAAGAAAAATCAGCGTCATTTTGTACCATCCACGTAATAAAGCTTAAATAAATAAACGCCTGAACTATTGTTCGTGGAAATATTCACCGACTACAAAGGATTGTTTTTTGTTCTGGCCATAATATCGGTTATGTACCTACAGCTCCTATATAACGAGTTTCAGTGAGCTTTATCAGTTTTGTCCATTTCGTTGCCTTTTTTCTTTACACATTCTAGTTTCTAGATAGATAATTAATAATAATAATTAATAATTTTAGATTCTCTAGAATGATCACATACTACCTCCTTTATAACATATCCAGAAATAATATTAAGAATAAATATTTACAATAATAAAATTCATGAAATCTCGGCCTATTTGAGGAACACACTAACAAAATAAATACAATAGTCCAAAGACAATCCTCACGAAATTCTCAAATCCTTTAGCTTGCTTCATCATCATCATCAGCCTATATTCGTCCACTGCTGGACGTAGGCCTCCCCTAGGGAACGCCACAGAGCTTGCTTATATTTAACTAAAATATTTAATTATCCTATGTTCAATAATAATAATAATATTTGAACTATCCAAAATATAGGAAAAGGAAGTTATTTTATCGACGCTACAAGCCGGTTGCCAAATATTTAATCTAGAATAAAAATGTAACTTTATATATCACTAAGTGCCAATGATTTTTGGTTTATGTTTAAATTTACGAGTATTTCTTTCTATGGTAGGCTTGTTTTTTATGCGTCTAGAAGTTTCCTCGTTGTATTAAGATGAAAAGTTGTGTTTTACACGGCTACAAAATTATTTACGTCTTGTGCGTTTGAATACTAATCGCGCCAACGAACAACGAAAAAGTAATTAGGTGTATGTGGAGATGGAAAAAGAAAACATAGTTCGATTATATAGGTACCTACTACGTAGGTTTCGAAGGTCTCCTTACAATATGATACCCTCTTATATTTTGGGTGCGTTAACAAATACCAACCCTCACATAGTTAAAACTCTAACATGGTATAAATATGTCCTAGCTTAACTTGCTGAAATGGCAGTGTCTACGTGTCAGGTTACGTCTATCGAAGAACGTCTAAATAACATTAGAGCAAATGATTTTTTGAGTATATGGGACACGATCCAGTCATTGCAAGCTGCAGAAAAAAAGCTGATGTGATCCTTATCTAATACAAAAGCCGATTGCACAAACATTGCGAAGTTACCTTTGCTAGGTAAAGATTTCTTGATGTACCTACTCCCGTCTTATTTAGTCCAGGAACTTAATTAATATTTAAAGTGCTTGAAGATATTTTCATAAACTTTATGAAAGGATTTAGATGAGTAAATACAAAATACTTTTATACCTTAGGGAAAACAATTTAATACTTTATAAGGATCCAATACTTTTAATAAACAAGGTTCAAATTGTGCTGGCAGAGGTAAAACGAGAAACGAAAAAAAGAATTACAATTAAATCTCAGTCTGGCTCCTAACTTGACAGCAATTAGAGACAACCAGAGTAACACGAGGCGACTGTCTTAGTGTATCTTAAGTGGTTATAATAGATCTTGGCGTACTTACTACTGTAAAAACGAGCTTTCTCTTTCTGCACAATGAGTTGAAGGAGCTCTTAACCGCAGACATTTAAAATAATGGAGCGGGCATTGGAAACAAAAATTCTTTAAAGCTATTTAGATTTGAATACAAGAAACACGTGCTTGAGTATTAAAATGAATTCAAAATTTTACTGAATGTTTATTTCAGTTGAAAATTTTACCTTTCCTGTAGATTAATTCTATGCCCGGCTTAATAATAATAATAATAATAACAAATCTTTATTTTCAGACCAGAGATCCATAATATAAATATATATATAATATATATAAAGTCTTTCGACTATTATCAGAATTGGTACATGTTTAGATGGGCGTGGATTATCGGGTAAGGAGGCGACATTTGAACGAAATAGCACGTATGTGTATCTTTTAATTATGATCGCTAATAATTCAATCTAGCACTAAATAGTCACTGATCACTGATTACTTGTTATTAAGATAAACGTCCACCGAGTACGTGGTTGCGAGCGCACTTCTCAACATTGAAACGTAACTGTCAGATAACATAAGATGGCCACCTCACCAGAGCTCGGTATTCGTTTTAATACGTTTTTTTTTTAATATATTTATTTATTCACTATACAAACTTTAGTCTACTACATTGTACACTCGCCAAACGTGCAACCGTTTAACGGCGAGACACTATCTTAATAATTTTACATTACTTACTATGTTACTTATTAGATGTATATAAATAAAAATAAAAAACAAAACATTTCAATCATTTAAATCCAAACAAAAACATAAAATACTCATATATCTATGGAACTCAGGTGAATGGATAGGTTTCCCTACCCAATCACTTGAGTGTCTTCCAACAAAATCTCAGACTAATCTTAATTTTTGGAATTTCTCTTAAAATATCTATGTTGTTAAAAACATTAGGTACCATAAATCTGTTTGACCTTTCTCCATAATAATTTGTTATTCTCGGTTTACTCAGTCTTTGTTCTCTAGCCCTCCTAGTATTATATTTATTTATAACAACATTGTTATAGCGATCAGTATAATAATATTCTAAGCCTATTAAATATTCTACTTTTTTTTCTATTGGTAGGATTTTACAAATTGGAAATAGTTTATAATATTCTTTATTGCACATGTTTTTTACTTTCTTACTAACTAGGTATTTTAATAGTCTTATTTGTAGATTCTTAATATCTTTCAAGTAGGTTATAAAAGTTCGTCCGTATACAATAAGTCCATAATTAATTAAAGAGTCCGCAAGTGCATAGTATACAATTCGCATTGTATCTGTGTTCAGTACTCTATTTAGCTGGTAGAACTTGCCTAACACTGATCTTAATCTATTACAAACATCTGACACATGCATTGCCCAGTTAAAGTTTTTATCGATCCTTAGGCCTAAGTATTTAAAAGTGTTAACGTATTGAAGCATATCACAGTTACAGTTCTGTTTGTTTGTATGTAAACATTCGTATGTGTGTCCTATTATGGTGAGATTGTCTATGTGTGTATTTTTCGCACTCTGGTTAAATGGTAAATCACACACATATTGTCTGCGTACATGAACACCTGACATTTGGTGACCACGTTCGACACGCTGTTAACGTGCATTACGTAGCCCACCGGCCCAAACACGGACCCGGTCGGCACGCCTAGGCTCACTGGCGCGTCCGCTCCGGCCGTTCCACCGATAACCGTGCGTATTTTTCTATCAGTTAAGTAGTTTCTAAACCAGCTATTGGTGGGGCCGCGTATTCCGCAATCATCCATCGCCTGCAACAGTATGCTATGATCCAATGGGTCAAATGCTTTTTTGTAGTCTATGAAAAGTGCTATCAGCTGTTTTCCTGAGTCTAATCCTTCATTTACATAATCCGCGAAGTCTGTCAGGGCAGAGACAGTACTCCTTCCTTTTCTAAAACCGTGCTGTGTGTTAGAAATAATGTTGTGAGTTTCTAAAAAATTACTAATCTGGTTTGATGTAAAAAGGTATTGTCACCATCAAATGAGGTTTGATGTATAAAGGCGGGTACGCCTACATATACATATATATATATATATATGAGTTATATGAGTATAGTATGAGTTTTATATATATATATATATATATATATATATATAAAACTCATACAAAACACTTTGAAAACAAATAACATTAAAAAAATAATAATAATTACATAATATATCTGAGTGACGATCTGTGTGCCGCCATCCAGTGACACATTATTGACTTCTTGCTAGTAATAAGTTTTGTGATCAACATTTTGTTTGCTTTATTGTCTGTCTATCGTTGGTATAATGTTGTTGCTTTTAATAACGCGTAGGTATAAGGCTCGTTATAACAGTAACACACGGAGTACTTAAGTTATTAAACATAGCTTAGTATCACGTCGCTCAATACTAAGGTCTAGGCAGATAAGTATCTTCTAGTTATGTCAATGGAAATATCCCCTACACATCAAACTTCTACACGAATATTAAAAGTCCGCCAAACTCCCTGGTCATTGCTGAGGTGACGGAAAAGAATGTTGACTCCATCATTCTGCGGCTTCGCGCAGACTGTGCCGCAGGTTGGGATGGGATCTCATCCCAGATAGTAAATGCAGTGAAGGCAGGAGCTGGTCCCCTCATCACTCATATATGCAACCGATCCATAGCTACAAGTGTCTTCCCTGAAGCTTTAAAAAAGGCAATTATTCGTCCGGTCTTTAAGAACGGCGACCGAGACTGTGTCAATAATACATAGCCCTGTGTCAATTTGTGTTACAATATTGCATCACTGTAAGGGGCAAAGATGCATCTACTGCGCTTAGAAAGAGCACAAAGAGCGGTACTGAGAGTAATAGGAACGAAGCCCTACAGATACCCAACGTCTCGACTGTACTCGGAATGGAAGTTCCTAACCGTACGCCAACTCATGTGACCAGAGCAATTCTCAGAAAACATAAAAGCGTACCAATACCCAACCCTAACAGACGTTGCAAATTAAACTGAACACTGTTTCTCAAAACACAAGCTTAAGCTTAGCTTGGGAATCAGTAGTAGTACATTTTGTGCAATACATCAATACGATATATTATTATTATATATTTATATATATATATAAACCTAAGAATACCAATGAATTAACTGGCGATAATAAAGATATTTTTATTTATTCATTTTATTCTGCTGAACATCACTTACATCTTACATGTAGCTAGGCAGATATCTATACTTTAAGCTGTTTATACTTAGTGTCCACAGGTTGACTGTTATACTTACTTTAAAAGTCAAAGTGCCAAATATTTTTCGGTTTTATGAATATGGGAATACAATGTTTTTTTTCTGCCGTAATGCTCTTTCTGACAAATCTTGTTTCATGCTTTTTATAGCATACTAAGTCGGAACCGCCAGGAAGCACCAATCAAACGCAACGTATTACATAGAAGCCTACTTAATATAGAACGTACGTAAACCCCATTTAATCGGCTGCGTACAAGTATAGGCTCATATAATATTAAAGGTAATACAAAATTCAGTAGTCAGCTATCTTGGAGCTACCACCAATTAATTATGAGCAAAGGTCAGGCAGTCCTTGTTGGTCATTCGGCATCATTGCGAACTACTTCATACACAATGCAGTGGCTTAGAATGAGAGCTTTGAATTATTTGTGGGTTCCGTCGGCGGCGGCTGTACAAATTACCCAACTGTTGCGTATAGGTAGTTAAAAAAACATAGTAAGCAAACAACATGAAATATACCTACTTAATAACCAGTTGCCACGTACATTAATTTTGCTGAATATTTTGGTAGTTAAATTAAAAAAATACTAACTTATTGTAAGTTTGTGGAGATGAGGTCTATGAATAAAGAATTCCGACTGTACAAACTGAGCGGAAAGTACGAAACCGCAGACATATCTTAGTCATGGTATTTATTACTCTAGATTGGGCTATATTAGATGCTGGTACAAACGCGTTCGAGAAAAATGTACTCCAAAGAAACATACGTCATTGCATGCAAAGTCAGTGATTGAGCCTTGGGATCACAACTGCACTTTACTGGTCACACCACTATCAGTTCAAGTCGAGACTATCAACTTTTTATAATATACACAAATTACAGACTTTAGAATACGTTGTGTTTATCCTTGTGTATGAATGTGAGTCCAAATAGACTATTAGTTCACTGTCAAACCTATTTTAGACTCCTTTCTTGAATCACAAGGACTTCTTCGTAGTGTTCAGAAGTGAATTGCAGTATTTTTTTTCCATTTTAGCTGGCACTGTTTTTGCGGGGAACTTAGTATTGCAGATAAAATGTGCATATGAGCATTGTGAGACAGATCAAAGCCAGTCGATGTTGGTTGTGTGTGTAAACAATATCAGCAGCACAATGTATGCTGACGATATGGTGCTGCTGGGTCTAAGTAAATGCAATAAATAAGCAGACTGTAGGCCATCTGTGAAAACTACGCAAATTAACACGGCTTTTGATGTTTAAAGATGTAGTGCATCGAATATGTTTGCAGAAGCAAGGGTTGATGGCTCGCACGCCTTTATTAGTATAAGAACTACTTCACTACTGAGCAGATCGCGGTACCTCTAACAGCATCATAGGTTATTGCGAAGAAATGCGATTCTTTTTACGAAGACGAATTACGAAGAACGAAGCCTGCCTGAATCGTCCAACATTTATTTTTCAATTTATAATTTATATTCAATTTTCTACTAACGTAGTTTATGTGGTAACTTGTTACTAACAAAGTGCACGATATATCTGAAATAAAGAATTAATATTATTAAAACAAAAGCGCTATATACAAGTAACTACGTTATAATTCATTATTGTTTCGAGTAAACTCATAAATATACACACTATCATTGCCTGTCTCAATTACACCTGCACAGGTACATAGTTCAATCATTCCGCTTATATCGTTCATGAATATTTTTTGTTCGTGGTGTTCGGAACTGATGTATTTTATTAAATTCAGCATGAGTCGTGAGCCTCGTCGTTGTTCTGTAAAATTATATGTTTTTTATTATACTGTTAGTTTTAGATAAAACTCTGCGAGGGCAACACAGGTATTCTAGAATGCTTCTATGAATATAAATTCTAAGTTCAAGGATTGATAGTTTGAATTTCATCCCACATACATACATGCGCTCTAAATATAGTACCTATACGTCAAATATAATATATGTATCTTGTTTGATGAACTTTTGATGTAGGTATGTACCTAACTTGTATAAACATAGGTACCAAAGCATATACCATCGCGAGCGGTATTAAAAAATATTAGAATATAAAAAAATCCCCTAAGATAGACTCAGGGTTGTCTTATAAATGCATACTGATTAAGTGATTATTTTACGATATAGCTAGGCACATGATAAAATAATACATTTAAATAAGCTGAGGTGCTTATTTAAATGTATTATTTTATCATGTGCCTTTAACACTAATCGATTTGCTCGTCTTTGACCGACCCCTACAAATTCCACAATAAAATAAATAAATATTCCTGGACATTATGACATAGCGCCCTCTAGTTCCGTGCTAAGCAACGAGGCTTGTGTTACGGATACTAGTTGGTTGATATACTACATATATACTTTTTTTTTTGTAAATACATACATATTATACATAGAAACATCCATGACTCGGATACAAATGTTTATGCTCATCACACAAACATTTGTCCCTACCGGGATTCGAACCCGGGACCCATAGCACAGAAGGCAGTGTTAACTACCGCTGGACTAACTGGGTCGTCAAATTACAGCAGTTAAAAGATTCTTTCACCGCAGCGCCAGTTAATTTAAATATACAATTTTTAAGTTAGTTCTTTTTATGAATGGGTAAATGTACACAGACAGGGTTTAAATATTATGCAGACTGGACGAAGGAAAGAATTGTAATAATATTCAAATAGGTATGAGTTTCTTCTGTTTTTGCAAAACAATTTATAACCTTATAAACTACACGACGGTTTAGCTTTTTTTAATAAGATTTAATATCAATTTTCTACTAACTTAATAATTCATTTTAGTCCAGAAAACACTATAAATAGTAACATAAATTAATAACACTTCGCTATTGACATACAAATATTATGGGGGTATGGCGTTTCGACAGCTCATAAAAAAATATGTTAATTGATTGGTGGTACCTATTTAGTACGAAAATTTGGTGTAAATGTGTGAGTAACACTTCATTCTTAGTTTTCACGTCATAATATATTCAAAAGGCCCTATTGCATGTAGGCATTTATGTCTATAGAGAGGGAAGGCAAGAGGTTTATTGGCGACTATGAGTTTGCCAACAAGGTTTCAAAGCCTTGAACATCATCGTAGAGTGGCTAGCTGTCGGTCTTTTACAGGATACATTTCGGCGTAAGTGTACATCAGAACTGCACGATCTCATTTTATCCTTTAAGTGTGCTGCATCTCAGAACTCGTCGCCATTTACCATCAAATTAAATTATGGTCACACGCTAACCGATCTCAAATAAAAAAATGTTCTACGTGTAGGTGCTTCCAACAGCTTAAATTTTCAAAATAAAACCTTATTATTTGAACGACGTTCGTATTAATACTGTCACGTTGTTTACGCGGCTGGCATCTCAGGAACTTTTCGTATACAAATCACGTTCTATCCGTGATGGGCTTTTAGAATAATTACTGTTTTTATTAACTGTCTCGCGGCAATGGCTGTCCTAACAAAATTTCTTTTAAGCCCTTTAAAAGTCGATCTTAAAGAGGAAAGACCCCCAAATTGGAATGTTTTTAAGAGGAAGTTGCTTAATTAATCATAGTGAATGAGTTTAGAATACTTATTTTAATATGAAAGGTTTGTTTAGAAATCCAATAAATGTTGTTACATGAAACCACAACCCATGACAAACAAGCTCGTCGCTTGGCCCTTGCAGTCCCGGTGGAAAGATTCAGCTTAGACACACCATCACGACTGCCGTAGGTAAGGGTATAAAATTAAATCGAGACTTCTTAGACCTTTTTATGCAATGCAATACCTCGAAGTATTCGCTTTCTTTTCAATTGTCACATTAAATTCAGTTTGCATTTATACAGCAGTTCTATTGATTGTGATTAATTTATTTAGATGTGGTTATTTAACAAAATTTTGCAGTGCAAAAGAATTCGATAGTTCTGACTTTTTGAAATCTTGTGCATTAATAATCACTCACTTAGACGGCAAAGGAAAATATTTTAAGGTAATCTGCGGAATCGGACCGGACCAGAATTAAGAATATAAGATCTGAAATGACTGTCGGAATATGCCTAAGGGATGTATTTAATGTAAAGTCTGCTAAACCAAACTAGAGACCCATGATTTGGTAGGTACCCGATGAATTTTACGGCAGACAAATAATTTATTTTTGTTTCTTATCTTAAAGCTAAATAACATATTTAAAAATAAGATATTTCTCGAAACATCTAATTGGCCATATCAAGTTTTCTAGACGGTAAAAAATAAATATTTATAGCGACATTTTTCCTAGAACGTAAGTTATTGTACGAGTATATCAACATAATATTGTTGAACGTCAAAGCAAAATCTTATTCTCGGATTTTAAGAAATCAACTGGCAGGTATTGTATTATTAACGACATTTAGAAAGCCAAACATTTCTCGGCGCCTTTGTCCCTTTTCTTGTGACTGATACATACGTAGTTACTTTGTATGTACTATACTATTATATTTTTTATTTATCTTTTCTACGTATTTTGTCTGAGTATGTTATTTTCGCAGAAAATATAATTCGGTTAAAACATATTTTACAAAAATCTTCAAAACATGGCATGTGGCAATTATGGCTTAAATCTGAATTCATCATCATTCCAATTATAAAACAGCTAATAATGTAGGGTAGCTGTTAGTAATTATAACTCCAAGACGACCAACACCTCAGTCGGCCCGTGACCATGGATGCTGTAAAGGATCCGAAACGTCGGGTTAAAATCAATATTTCAATTATTATTGTTCCACTGCTGGGCCCGCATCTCCTTTCCATTTTGCAAAAGATTGGGCAAGAAATTCTTTAACTTGTACATTGTTTTTGGTACAACTACAACAATCCGATTGAATTCTCCTACTACAAGCAAATTACTTGCTTAAAAGGAGATTTCAACACTTGCTATATATTTGTGATTATTAAGTTATTGAAATAAAGATTTCTTTGTAAAACAAAACCAACAATTTTGTATTTAATTTAAAAAGAGTACAATAATAATAATAATAACATTTATTGTATCAACTCAAAATTTTTACAATATAATGTGACCAAAACGTATTAGATCATTATGTTTTAATTTAATGATCGTCAAAGCATAACGCAATCATAGTGTGCTGTCTCCCAAACTAGATAAACCTGTATCTTGGGAGGCAGTATAGTAATCATGGTTATGTTCACAAAGCCCGTGTGAGATGTTAGATAGGTTGGCAGTTACATATTTTTAACACTATTTGAGCAAATAAAATAATACATATTTATATAACTACTAAATAAAACAACTTAGCTCTAACATGCAATAACTTAGACAGAAAATGTATAGTGCTTAAGAATATGACAAATTATGGTAAAACCTAAAATTAATTAATAATTTTGAATACAATTTGCGTGTGTGTGCTTGTGTGTGTGTGAGTGAGCGAATGAGTATCTATGGAGTTTCTTGCCAGTTCTTCTCCATAAGACCTACCTTTTGAAACCGTGCAACTAAATTCAGCTAAATATGACAATTCAAAAGCACCTGTATTGGTCTAATTGAAATAAATGGTTTGATTTTATTTATTTATTTGTTATAGCCTAACCGCTATTAAATAAGAGGAGACTGTCTAGCAGTACGATAATAATTGGGTCATTCAATGATGATTAATATATGACCTTTGTATGCATTTCATAATTATGTTATCGAATAGTTTGACATTCTGTATATACCAGTAGTTAAATTCCAATAGGGTCGACTAATTGCTTGTGCAATATCGTGCCCTCATTATTACTCCTGTTATGTAGTACTTAGCGGAGGTACATAATCAAATATTACTGTAGATTACGTGCATTAAATTTATTTACACTTTGGTGACAACATTGCAGTACAACATCGCATTTTTAACCAGTTCGGATCTATGTTCCGAATAAAAAGGTATAACCTTTTTATTAGGTACTATTTCATTACAAAAAAAACAAAAATGGTTTGACTAACAAATGTTCAATAACATTTCATTCCTACGAACTACTTATACTGTACTTATATTGTATCTATTAATTTCTAAATGAAATTACTTTATAAAAAAAAAAATATTAACGTATATTAAAAATATTATTATTCTGAACAATATAATATATGGATGTTGTCCAAAACAAAAATGTTTTAGAATCATAAAATTAAAATTACATAAATCTACGTTGAATATTTTATTTCCTTTCACGTTTTCTACCCACTGTGCCTGCATCTGACAGCCGTTGTGGGATGCTATAATTTGCACATGTTGGTACAACTGCTCTGTCTTAGCTACAATGACGCTACTTTCCTACGCAATCAATCGCAAAAGCTCTTCTTGATAGCTTTTCGCAGTCATACTTTTGGGTGGATATAGCCACCCAAAAGCATTCTGAATTAACGTAACACAATTAAACTTTTAATAAGTAGTTTTAATTTCATAGTTTCCGTAGTAATCTTATTAGAGGACTTTATATAATTGTCAAAATGAACGTTGATAAGACAATCATCATCATAATACCAGCTAAGATCCAATGGCCAATTATATGTAGGTAGCTGTTGAGCCCGTTGATCTCAACATCGTCACACATCAGCGGCAGTGAACGAGGGACGCGGGGACAGCGGGGTGCCAGCCGGCCGACGGTCGAGCGCAGGCCCCCGCCATCATCAGGCAGTCAGCTGTTACACGCCTCCACGCATAGCTGTGCTTGCGCGCTCCATAAATTAATTTAAGTTTTGTTGGCCTAATTAACCGACCGTTGTAATTTAATAGTTTTGTCATTATATCTTGTTATACAGTCCACTCTTTTTAATTACTCCACGAATCTTGGGGCTACAAGACTTACGAATTTGCATATATATTCATCAACTGGCATCGGGAAGGATCACTCAGGATCCACTCATCGGAATCTTCAGCTCGTCATCAGAGGTGGACAGCATAAAACCGTGAGATCGTTCCAATTTCCTTCCTATCAACATTTTGCATAGTCATCTCATATATTTTAACTTATTTTATAGTTACATTTCAATCACCATTCCCTATACCAATTTTTTCAGCCTTTCAACTTGTTTAAACAGTTTACATTGTCTCATACGGTACACACTTCATAAATAAGCCATTTCATATAACGGTGACTTTTATATTTCATTGATCTGATACTGTCTTTTGCAATAATTATACTATTTATTTATTACTACTCCTAATCGGATTCGTTATAATTTTAAATTAAAATCAGTTGCATCATTCCATTTTATTGGGTGAATTAAGGTTGTTATTTCGTGTGAAGAAGAAAGTATTGCATCATCCGCTTAGCGTTACTCAGCGGATTCGATCGGAAATGCCTAGCGCTTTAAAATAGCAATCGTATTTCTCACTATTGATAGCTTTCGTGTTTACCTTGCTACTTATTGCTAATAGTTTAGTTACGACAATTTTTTAACATTAATTTTAACTTTTTCATATTATTTCTTTCTTGCTGCCTGCTTAATTTTCTTTGCCATGGCTGACTTGAAAGGCTTAATTAAAAAACGAGCTTCAATTAAGGCCAAACTTACGCAGTTCAATTCTTATTTAAACATTTCTAAGTCTTGCGAAAAGTTAAGCGAGGTACAGGTCATTGAAGTTGAGTATCGACTTAATATTTTTGAAGGTCTTTATGAGAAATATGATACGTTACAGGAGGAGTTGGAGGCAATGGTGGATGACCCCAGCGAGCAATATGCGGAACGCGAGGAGTTTGAAAAGCTGTACTACGGCTTGGTAGCTTCTGCACGCCAACTGGATTCTTGTACTACTAGTATACACAAACACAATTCAATTCGTTTACCCAAAATTGACTTACCCAAATTTTCAGGCAGCTATCATGATTGGCTCGAGTTCAGAGATACTTTTATTTCTATAGTACATAATAACACATCTCTGGATAAAATAAATAAATTACACTATCTACGTGCTTCCTTAAATGGTAGTGCTTCTCTTTTTATTGACAATCTTGACTTCAGATCGGAAAATTACGATGCAGCCTGGAAGTTACTCTGTGAGAGGTATGACAACAAAAGATTGCTTGTTAACAATCACGTGCAAGCACTTTTTAACGTTCAGCCTATAACTAAAGAGTCAAGTAAGTCACTACGTTACATAATTGACACAACGAATAAAAATCTCAGGGCTTTATCGACCCTTGGTCAACCTGTTCAAAACGCTTTCGTTGATGTTCTTATCATTTACATAATGACCAGTAAGCTCGACCACGTAACAAATCGTGAGTGGGAAGAGCACAGAAATACCTTTTCTGAACCTCCTACATTATCCACATTCATACACTTCATCTGTAGCAGGGCTGATTTACTGGAGACACTTGAGGAGTCTAAGCCTATAGCAATAGCAAAGATTGAACCCAACGCACCTGCGACCAAACCAAAGAGCAGTGTTGTGTTATCTGACAAGTCTTTAAAACCTTTATCATGTCCTATGTGTCGTCAGGATCATTTTATTTTTGCATGCGAGCAGTTTAAAGGTCTCTCGGTACAGGCTCGTATTAAAAAGGTTCAGGGTTCAAATGTTTGTATGAATTGTCTTCGTCCAGGTCATGATGTCTCCAGATGCAAATTAGGTCCTTGTAAATATTGTCGCCAGAAGCACAACACTCTCTTACACATCGATAGTGACAATTTTCTTCCTAGTGCACACAATACTGCATTATCAGCTAATCAAACGTTACATCTCGAGTAATTTTACTTTCAACAGCGCTCGTGAGGGTGACGGACGCTGACGGTAATCCCCATACAGCACGAGTCTTGCTAGACAGTGGAAGTACAACAAATTTCATCTCGGAGGACTTGGTTCGTAAGCTAAATGTTCCTACCTACATTACTAAATCCAAGGTAATAGGAATAAATCATCATGTTTCTAGTTGTAATCAGGAGTGCTCATTGTCATTAAAATCAATTGATGATTGTGAGTACGAATTTAACGTTAACTGCCTCGTATTGCCGAAAGTATCCGCCGCAGTTCCTAATACCTTTGTTGATACTAGCAACATTTGTATACCTGCAAACGTACGTCTTGCTGACCCCACTTATTATGTTCCGTCTTCAATCGATATCCTTGTTGGTGCGGAAGTATTTTGGGGTATCATAGGCACCGAACGTATCGCATTAGGTACTCATATGCCCACCCTGCTTGAATCAAAATTAGGTTGGCTCATTTCCGGTGCATATTATCAGTCTAATTCCTCCTCTTCACACGTTTGTATGCACACTAACAACCTTCAAGTAGATTTAGATTGGTTTTGGGAATTAGATTCAGTTTCGACTATATATAAACAATCTGATGAAGGGAGATCCTGTGAACAACATTTTATGGATACCACTTATCGTAATTCTGATGGGTGATTTGTAGTAAGTATTCCCTTTAAAGAGTCACTGGACGCATTGGGTGATTCATACATGATGGCTAAACAGCGATTCCTATCTCTTGAACGTCGTTTGGATAGAGATCCACGCCTCAAAGGCTTATATGTTGACTTCATCAATGAGTATATAGAGCTAGGGCACATGTCTGAATCTACTAGGCGTCCACTCAAATGTTCAAATTACCTACCACATCATGGTGTCCTGAAGGAGTCAAAAATCACTACAAAATTAAGGGTGGTTTTCGATGCGTCCGCCAGAACCACAACAGGTAAATCTTTTAACCAAATACAGATGGTTGGTCCCCCTATCCAAGATGATTTGTTGTCGATATTGCTTCGATTCCGTCAACATAAAATAGTCATAAGCGCGGACATCGAAAAAATGTATCGACAAACTCTTATTCACGACAATAATCGTCCGTTACAAAAAATCCTTTGGAGAGCTGAACCAACTCATCCGCTAAAGGAGTACACGCTTAATACCGTAACGTATGGTACAGCCTCAGCACCCTTCTTAGCCACTAGGTGTCTACTTCAACTGGCGGATGAGTGTTTAGATTCTTCAACAAAGTTTTCGATAGCACGTGACTTTTATGTGGATGATTATTTATCCGGTGGATCATCTGTTTCAGAAACTTTGGAAAAGGGTCGTCGTGTTGATGATGTTCTTCGATCAGCAAAGTACAATCTTCGGAAATAGCGGTCTAATTCCAATGAGGACTCTTATGGAAGAGCATGAGTGACACATTTTCTTTTTCTATAAACTTAAACTCGACTGACAGGGTTACTAAACGTCATATCTTGTCAACTATAGCACAAATCTTTGACCCTATTGGCCTAGTTGTTCCATGCATAGTCGAAGCCAAAATTATCATGCAGCATCTGTGGCTAGCCCAATGTTCTTGGGATGAGCCTGTTCCCACGCATTTTCAGTGTACTTGGACTGACTTTCAAAATAACCTGCACCTTTTAAACGAGTTCAAGATACCTCGGTGGGTGTTATGTGAATCTGCGTCCTGTCTTCAGCTGCATATATTCACTGACGCATCAGAAAAGGCTTATGGAGCATGTGTTTATGTTCGCAGTGTTTCGCGAGACGGCGAGGTGAACGTACATCTTCTTACCGCAAAAAGCAAGGTAGCTCCAATCAAATCCACAACCATACCGCGGCTAGAGCTGTGTGGTGCGTTGGTGGGTTCACGGTTGTACTCAAAGGTTCGTCAGTCACTCACTTTAAATTTTGATGAAGTCCATTGTTGGTGCGATTCAACTATAGTCTTGGGATGGTTATCTACTCCACCAAATCAGTTAAAGACATTTGTTCGTCATCGTGTGTCTGAAATCCAGGAAGCGATAGGATCAAGGCATTGGCATTATGTTCCTTCAGCTGAAAACCCCGCAGACCTCGCTTCACGTGGACTTAAAACTGACAGAATGCTGTTGTCTTCATTGTGGTGGTCAGGACCCCAATTCCTTCGTAAAGATATGTCTTCATGGCCTCAGTTTCCCGATTCACATCATGATAATTCTAAGTTGCCGGAAACTGTCTCTTCTTGTCATGTTTCTAATCACATTATTGAGAATACTATTATTGCGTTAATTTCAAAATTCTCGAGCTTTAGCACATTACAGCGTGTGATGGCATATGTCATGCGATTTATTAATAAATGCAATAAAAAATCACATGAGTCTGGTTCATTAACTTCTACTGAACTTAACAATTCTCTAAACTTATTAATAAAATTTAGTCAAATAGAATCTTCCCCAGAAGAGTACCATTTACTTAAATCAGGTAAACAGCTGCCAGCAAAGAACAAGCTATTATCTTTATCACCTTTCTATGATACACTTTCTCATCTTATTCGTGTTGGAGGAAGATTGAATAACTCCTTCTATGACTACAATATTAAACATCCAATTCTACTGTCCAGTTCTCATGTCATTTGCATCCTCCTATTCAACATGTTCCATATTCGCCTTCTGCATGCTGGACCACAGCTTTTACTAGCCACTGTACGTCATCACTACTATCCTATTGGGGGTAAGAACTTGGCTAAAAAGATTACACATCAATGTGTAAAATGTTGCAGGATCAAAGCCAACACTATTCAGCCTATCATGGGTAATCTTCCAGAGCAGCGTTTACACTTGGAGCTTCCATTTTTAGACACAGGAGTAGACTACGCCGGTCCCATCATGATAGCCGACCGAAAAGGTAGAGGATGTAGGCTTATCAAATGCTTCATCTGTGTGTTTGTGTGTCTAGCTACGAGAGCCATTCACCTCGAGCTTGTGTCAGACCTTACAAAGGAAGCTTTCTTAGCTGCACTAAACCGTTTTATTGCTCGGCGGGGAAAGCCCCGTAACATATTTTCCGATAATGGTACTACCTTTGTTGGGGCCTTCAATGAGTTGGCTAGGCTGCTTTCACAAGACTTAAACCTCAACAACATCGATCCTGGCATACATTTTTCATTTATACCCGCGTATACTCCACACTTCGGAGGCCTATGGGAGTCTGCAGTCAAATCTACCAAACATCATCTACGACGCATTTTGGGTTTAACTAATCTTACCTTTGAGGAGATGGTGACTTGTCTAATTCAGGTTGAGGCTATTCTAAACTCAAGGCCCTTAACTCCACTGTCCAATGACCCTTCAGACGTTACTCCGTTAACCCCGGCCCACTTCCTGATTGGACGCTCCCTTATAATGCTGCCTCATCCGCAGATCCAGAATGCCAACGTCAGCAACTTGCAACGATTCCGCCGCATCGAGTATTTGAAGCAACACTTCTGGGCTCGCTTTGCCCATGAGTACATTGTGTGGCTTCAAGAGAAAACTAAATGGCACCGATCATCAGGAGAGCTCACTGAAGGATCTCTTCTCGTAATTAAAGACAAATCCTCACCACATTTATTATGGCTTTTAGGACGCATCGTTAAGGTGCTTCCTGGCAGAGATGGCGTAGCGAGAGTCGCCGACGTCCGCACGCGCAAGGGTGTCATTCGGCGTGCATTCAACACAATCTGCCCATTACCAGTAGCGACCACTGTTGAAGACTCTTCAACGGGGGGAGTATGTTGAGCCCGTTGATCTCAACATCGTCACACATCAGCGGCAGTGAACGAGGGACGCGGGGACAGCGGGGTGCCAGCCGGCCGACGGTCGAGCGCAGGCCCCCGCCATCATCAGGCAGTCAGCTGTTACACGCCTCCACGCATAGCTGTGCTTGCGCGCTCCATAAATTAATTTAAGTTTTGTTGGCTTAATTAACCGACCGTTGTAATTTAATAGTTTTGTCAGTATATCTTGTTATACAGTCCACTCTTTTTAATTACTCCACGAGTTATCGTCGCGATCAGTAGCTGATATAAATCATCTGCCCATTTGATTGGAGGCAGTTCCATGCTATTCTGTGTATTGCGGGCTTCCACCCAAAAGTAATAAATTGAACGTTACTTTAAGTTGTAATAAAAAGGACTATCTATATTAATAAGTGAAACCAAAACTTTGTACCCCTTTTGTTGCATAGTTGCACGGGCGCAGGAGTATGAAAATTTGAGTGAGAATACTAATAATAATATGGAAGCAGAAAACTTTTTTTAAATAGCACGAAAAAACTATAATTTTAATTAATTATGGCCGTCCACTGGGCGACCACTAGTATGTTCTATTTAGAACGAACGATTTAAGTTATGATTCATATTTATGAATCATAACTTATAACATATAATAACTATGGTCTGATCTACTAAACAAAAACTGGCGGATCAGTGGGTTCGCTCACAATGTGATGTGTCGTAATTCCCACCCGCATTTCAAACAGCGCTGCTCTTGACGGTTCTATTATACGGAAGCCCTAAGGCTTTAACTGCTGATGATTTGGCGAACCGTATCCCTGTTTGCCCCATGGCAAAAACACACACAAAACGTACCAAAACAAAATATAATCACGATAACAAACAGTTATGCTGTTTCTACGTTGAAAGGTAAAAAGTTACATTGAATAATATCTATATTGCAAGTCCATGACTAAACATACGGGTAATATGCGTCCGGTATTACTGGTAGTAACAGTAATAACAATACAAAACTTTGGATTTTGCAAAAAAATACTAGAAATAGCTTCAGGTGAGGCAGGTTAACATCGCGTCCAAGTATTCTAGCTCTAATAGGGTCCAGTGCCCCCAAACTCACACAATTTTGGCATAGCGGAAATTTTGGAGATTAATAGTCTCATATAAATAAATATTTCTGGACATTATGTGTTACGAATACTAGAGTATGGTGTGGGTATAGTATGGTAGATTTACTATATATGTATATACTTTGTTTTTTGTACATATATACATATTATACATATATTCATCCATGACTCGGATACTAATGTTAATGTTCATCATAGTCAAACATTTTTGTACCTAAGGGGATTCGAACGCGGGACCCATAGCAATAGCACAGCAAGCAGCGCTAACTACCGCTGAACTGAGCTAAACGGGTCGTCAAATTTATTTACCTATTATAAAACCGTCTGTCTTTTTATAAGCTCACATTTTGTGTTTTAACAGGTTGAAGGTAGGTACTAAATATACATAAAAACTTGGCCAATAAACGTCACAGTAGCGTAGCTTGCTTCACAGAATACTGTAAAAAAATTACATCCATAATAACCAGACCACGCCCACTACACACGAAGAAGTTATGGCGCTTCGCTGCTTAAACTAAGCTGGCCTTCAGTGTACGCTGCGTCATTTTCTCGAAGCAGCCCATCCACATCCCGAAGCGTATACGACAGAGGTTCTTCCTGATACATACTGGTTCCAAACGTACTCCGCAAGACAGTCTACACTAGTCGTGGACAATCTAGACTGGTCATTTCATATTCACATTGGGTGCCTCAGCTATATATTATGCTATTGATAGTTACTGTATAAATATTTTTAAAGCCGGATTTGTTTCGCCAGACTCCAATCCTTTTGTGGGCGAACGTACGTTGTAAAAGGTGTCACGATGAGCCCACAGGTGATATATTGCATTATTTCCCTAAGCCATAAAAACGTCGATACGGCTAATATACAATAAATGCGATAGAGTAATAAAATCTCTTTTTTTCTTAGTTAATTGCAAATGAAAAGCAGCTGATGCTCATAAAAAATATAGTTCTAATCAACTATCTTTTTATGATTGTTTTATAAATAGACAGATTTACTCAAGTAATAGGAACGGCTATTGTTATATATAAAAATCTCGTGTCACGGTGTTTGTCGCTAAACTTCTCCAAAACGGCTGGATGGATTATTTTGAAATTTTGTATGTATATTTGGTAGGTCCAAGAATCGGTCGTAGGCTATTTTTTACACCCCTAGGTGACAAGGATGTCTCCCACACCAGACTTTTTCTTTTAATTTTTTTGTATTTTTTTTTTGCTGGATCATTTAGTACTTTTATATTTATAGCAACATTAAAAAAAATGTATTAGAAACATATAGGGTATATGGGAAACTGACCGTATCGATAGGGGTAATAATAAAGGTGGTTTACAACAAATTAACCCTCACCAGTCCAGAATTACAAACAAATAGCAATTTTGGATTTTGGATTTGGAAATTTTGGATTTTTTGTCATCATAAACAATTACAACGCAAAACAATTATAGGACAAGACCAAATTATATTGTTACTGCTGTATCGTAAATAAATGACAAAGAAACAATTACCAGTTTCCTAAAATATTTATTCTCTAGAGAACCGGATCGCTCCAACACTCACAAATACCTCTAATAAGCCTTTACTTACAGTCCAAGCCAGATAAAACAGCTTAGGTTCTGCTCTCTACAATTCAAAACGGATTTCAAACGCTTTCCTTTACAATTAGTAAAACAAAAGAGAACTTATTTCTTTAAAAGCGGTCGTGCAATATTCTCATGTTGATATGTTTTCAATTGTTTCAGCCACGTTGCATTGTCCTGTCGAGCCTAACCAATTAACTTTTAAAAGTGTTTCAGTATTATTTTTATTAAGATACACAACGATATTATTTTAGAATTAGAAGATATTTTAGAGGCTTCATAAAATCTTCATGCTGTTTAATTGATCTTCTTTGGTTTCGAGGAAGGAAATTAGGTTTTTAAACGATTATAAAGGTTCATAAAACAATGTCTTATAAACGTCACAGTACTGTAACTTGTTTTAACAAAATGCTTCACAGCAATTTTTCACAGTATTGTCAAAATGAACCTAGGTGTTCCAAGCACAAGTCAAGGTCGTGGTGTTTCGTGGTCTTCTAAAGGGTAAAAGACCTGGGATATTGGGAATACCTATTTAAGGTGCTAAAGACACTCATGTGTTTTCAGTGCACAAAATAGGAGTTTTTTCGAGGCAGATAATTCGGGGGATTTAGTCCGTAACATCGACAATGTGACCTTGTCTCTTTTCTCAGGACGTTAGTTTATGGAATACGGAGCAAAAAGTGGCCATCTGCCACTATCATCTCTGAGTGGATACCTAGTACCTCTGTGCCCGCGAGAGTAAAAGTAGGCAAGAAAACATTTAGGTATGGTTTATTACCAAACGAGCTCTTGTATTTATATATTTACCTCTTTATACAGGTACTCCACAGCACTCAGTTGTTTCTTCCCGTATAGTGTGATAACTGAGTGTTTGTCTTACTCAGTTCCAAGATCAACCGTTGGAAATAACAGAGTTTGTGTGACTTTTATAGTATATTTGTGATATTATTTTTCGTAACGTTTCGGCTCCCAAACTTTTGCGTACACTGTTACATATGGAATATAACACCATAAATCGGCGAATTAAAATATAGGTTCATCTTAGCACACCTAACCATTCTCATACGTCTGTAATTTCGCTTCTAATTTACAGATTTATAATTTTTCTAAAATATGAATATCTTTTTAATTATGATGAATCGCATCAATATATCATTGCTGTTTGAATCTGGAGGGTTGCATGAAAAAAATGGAGGGAAATATTAAATAATTACTGCATGATTTTTTTTAAGTTTCAATCAGATCGACTGATGTTTCGTAAAACTCAAATTAGGATCAATTATAATTATTTTGCTTTTCCTTTCCTCAACAATTATTTCACATTTACTACAAAAATAGGTGGTTCTTACTCTGAATCATCTTTATTTCAATTTATGTTTCCCCTTAATGCGCTCGAAATTAGTTTTTTTTTTAATGTACACGCGGCATAATAACTCTGAATAACAAAATTATACCTTTCTAAGAAAATTAAGAATACAAGATCTTGTAGATAATAAGGAATATATTTAGGGTATATTTTTTGAACAACTTTATTACAGCTTTCTTACTTTAGGTTAGCTTCTTCGGAACAGTGAAGTACAAATAGAAGTTTGCCGCAACACCGCGGGGTTGCGCGGTCGCCCGACCATAATGTTACGACTTTTCTGTATCCTTATTCAAAATCATTCGTTAGGCGACTTACAGAAAGTGGCAAACTCATAAATTACCTTTAGTACGTACCTTTCTTTATTGACATTAAAACATGCATGAGCAAAATTGCTTACATTCCGCCACGCTCCGTTACGCATGAAGACCGCGTTGCTGTAAGCACACTTACAATGGCTGAGATTTCGATGTTTTGTGCGTACGGTGGTGAAAGAAAATACCGTGAAGATAACATACAAGCTTCATAGAGTACCAGACTGGCTCGTGGAGTATGCCAATTCGAACTAAGGTAGCGCGATAGACTATAGCTATCTCATATGGGTATCCTATGCCCAACTGAAGGACGGCAAATCGGTGTATGAGAGCAATTTAGAATAAGGCTCTATATAGACTAACGGTTACTATTATCGCAGATGTGAATAGTACAGCAGAAACGGTAATTATGCAATAAATATGAGTACACATGGAGCACTAATGGGCCATTAATATTGGGAATGTAGAGTACAATGTAATTGATTGTATTTTGGGTAAACAATAATTAGCTACACTACGTTATAGTATACTATAAGGTTATTACGTATTATATGATTCCTTAAATCGGTTCTGAAAGTATGTATTTTAAAATGGTAAAATAAAGAGCTACAAGTGTCGGGACATTGAATAAAATTCTGATAAATTTACACACTTCAGTAGTCATCTTATCGCAAAATACTCTAAAAAACTATTTCTTGATCACGTCTGGTCAGGGACAGACTAAGAGCTATTCTACCTGATATTGCCTGCTCTAACCACACAAGCAAAACGACATAAATACAAAGAAGCAAGTATTTTTTCTACTCAATCAACGACCCAATGAACTAAGGTGAGTTATCGATTGAGCGTTGAAGAATTTAGACTGGCCATTCTGTACGTGACACTAATATAACCAAATAATACCTGCTAAAAACAACACAATTTTTAGTAAGCCTCGATTGTAGTGTTAACCTGTTCATTTTACAAGCGAATAAAAGAGGTAGCAATATATTGAAGGGCACCGAGCAGTGTTGTACCAGTAGTATAAAAGTATATACTGTGTATATCCAGAGTGTCACGTTTTTATAACCCGTTTATCCTCAATTCCATCTCATAGCCACCATACACATCTATCAAACTCACTATCATTAGATTCGTAGTACGTTTTAACTCTTGTTAAACGCCGAAGTTTGCAGATAGCTAAATAAAGCTTGCTGGCCTAACCCTTAAGTTGTAATACTTGTCCGGGGAAATTGAACAAAGCTCTTGCAGGCGTTCCACGTCGTGAAGTTACAAGTTGCCATTGACTGGAGCTCTACGTTGGCTAGGGGTAGGTACCTTTTAAACTCTCTCTACCACTACAGTGATAAAGTTTCTTACATTGTTATTATAGCAGCTAGATGATCTGAAGTTTGTTTCTTTGTTGTACTTTTTCGGAAAGTAATTATGAGAATTACAAAAATAATGTTTGCCGATGGATGAGTAACCTAACAAATATGATTCGAATGGAACGAAAATGCTGGCAACCGCATAAAGCAAAATATATTAACTATTAGCGTAAACGTTTGCGCAGACAGATTCATCCTACGTCTAAATTCGAATTCTAAGCGTTCCAACCATGTTTCCAATTACGTGAAATATTAATTGAGGCACTGCTATACGACTGTGACAATGTTTCTCTCTGATTGAGATCATTATTTGGCATACATTTAGTGATATGTCTCATTAACATATCACTAAATGTAGCTATTAATAGTTATACACATTAGTTGCGAGCTGTGGTAGCCTATCGGTGAGACCAGTGGACTGAGTTGACTAAAATCTCGAGTTAAATCCCAAAGCACGCACCACTGACTTTTCAGAAGTTATGTGTTTTATTATTACTTGTTCAAACGGTAAAGGAAAAGGATATCATGAAGAAATCTATAGCTTGAGAGATTGAGCTTGAGACAGCAAGTGAAGTCTACCAACCGGCAGCAAGCTAGCGTGGTGGGCTATAGCCTAATCCCGAAACTCGTGCCCAGCAGTGGATGACTAGTCGAGGCACTAAGTTATATTAATAACTAGCTATATTTATGAGCATATGTTTAGGCGTTTGAAGGTGATGTGACGACGGTTACTTAATTTTTCAAATTAAGTAAAGTGGTATACTATGTATGTAGTATTGCTGTATTAGAAGTAACTACCTACGAATGATGTAATACCAGAAAAAGGCCTTCATGATAAATAACAACTGTTAGGTAGTTGTTGGTCACGTCCCTCCCGCATGCTCCTTAATATTCAATATTACTATTTCTACTTCAAAGTATGTCGACATTTTAACACGTGCTGTGAGTCAAGAATCGTGAGCACTCACAAGACTTCAAAGAGAACTCCTACGTAGGTAAAGAATTAGGGTATATAATATTAGGTATATACTGTTGCCGACCCTGTGTAGCTGCGTACATAATCTTTATATAAGGTAAGCTTAGAATGCCGCTCACCCTTTCTTTTAAAATGCATAGAACCTTGACGTGTTAATTACTAAAACATCTAAGGAAGGTAATTTTTTATTCAATAAAGATACAAGGAAAGCTCTCCGCTGTTAATAGGTTCTTTCCTCCTGAATTTGACAAGTCCACGGGTTCTTTTATAAACTGCACTTTTAACTAAAGTAAATTAAAAGTAACAGAAAACTAGAATGCATTTGGCATTTTGTTATTTACCTCAGGAACGAGGTTGTGGAAATTAAATGTAATATTTTTTTCGTTAAATATAATTAATTTTACTTCAGAACCATTCTGTTATGTTATCTTCTGCTTTTAATTTGTTAAAGGCTGTATTTTATAAAATTAAAATTGACCTAAATAATAGATTCAATGTTAGGTATATATATATACAATTTTTTTTTATTTCTACGCTATTATATCGGTATTATCATATTTACCGTCCCCACTGTCGGGCACGAGTGTCCTCGCATTTCAGAGGGAAAATTTTATAGTCACGTTAGACTTCCCACATCTTTGAAAAAATCTCACGGGCACGCAGATTTTTTTACAGTGTTTTCCGTTCCATTTGAGCATGAAGTGATAATACGCACAAAGATTTGAAAATTCAGTGGTGCATATATGGAATTGGATTACAGTCAACTTCTCATATGGCCACGTATGATATAAAACAGGCTCATATTTTGTTCTGATATTTTGGCAAAAGATATTTTAACAACACATACGAAAAAAAAATCGAATAAGTATTACGAAATGTTCATATTTCCAAACTCCTTATTTAACCTGCTCCCCCGGCCAGTTAAAGATATCATGGCTATTCTTCTTACGATAGAATTAGCTTTGACAGAATTGGCTGCAATTACGACTATGGTACCGATGACAGATTTACATCGTTCAGTTATTTTATTTGTGATTTATTACATTTATTTTACCTATAGGTTTGAATATATTCTGGCCCAAATCAATTACATTATAAAACTTATAAATAATACTGATTATCACTCACCTGATTCACAAATATAATTTCATCTGCGTGAAGAAGTACAGACGAATACTTGATACAGCCTGAAACAAAAAAAAAAGATTAAACAAATTGTAGTTTTTGTTTTTATTATAAAATTGTAACAATTGTAACATACCTACAGATATCAGTGTCAGTACCAGAATCCGAAAAAAAAAACAAAATAACAATTTTAGTATGTTTGTGTGACTACAATATGTGTTTGTACCTCAATCAAAACTGACCGATGTAATAGTAATTTAACCATAGAACCATAGAGCTCCTCTATGGTTGTCGGTCGTTGGTAAACTATATATTCGTCTGCCCCCCTTCCTGTAAAGAATTCTGGCTACGCCCCTGGCGGATACAGCTAGTAGAATAAGAACTGACTTTAGCTTATTAAGCTAAAGTATTGTAATATAGTCGAGCTGCAAGCTAGTAAGTTGGGTGCTCTTTTTAAAAAGAAACGTCACTCGACGCGGCTTTTTTTTTGTACCGTGAGAGCTTACACGAGGTGCGTATACAAGAAATTTTATGGTTAAACTTTTGGATCTGAATTGGGTTTTTCAATAGTAGATTGTAGGTAAGTGTGAATTAAACTATTAAAATTAATAATATTGTCAAAACGTATCATTTAGATTCTTCCTGAGTCGCAATCAAATTTAAATAATCTCAAGATGAAATTCTTTGACGTAACGTGTCCGCTTACAATGGGGCCTTATAAGGAAGCTTGAACTTGTCGCTCACAGAGCGATGGAGAAGGCTATGTTAGGAGTTTCACTACGTGATCGAATCATAAATGAGGAGATCCGTAGAAGAACCCAGGTCGCTGACATAGTCCGAAGAATCGCCAAACTCAAATGGCAGTGGGCAGGGCACATCGCTCGAAGGACGGACGGCCAATGGGGCTTAAAGGGTCTAGAGTGGCGACCACGTACTGGAACACGCAGCGTGGGTTACCCCTCGGCAAAGTGGACTGACGACCTGGTAAAGGTCGCTGGAATCCGCTGAATGCGGGCGACGTATGACCCATCGTCGTGGCGATCCTCGGGGCAAACCTATATCCAGCAGTGGATGTCTAACGATTGATATGATGATGATGACGAGCAGAAATTGGGTAACGATTTCGGTTAATTGTTTCGGTTAAGGTTACGAACCCTAATAACATCTTTGTTTTTAACTATAACAAATGTTCATATGCAGTAATATCTAGCAATGGTTCAACTATCTGTAGATCTTACAAATATTTGTTACGTGCTTGGAAGCATCCCTCCTATTGCTTACCCACTGCCCTAATTGACTAACTAGGAAGTTCTCAGCTTATTTTAATGGAATTATGACTTTGGCATTCAATAAATTTGTAACTTTCAGGGGATTCAAATTCCCACAGAGTGTACACTTTACATACCTACATGTTAACAACATATATTCAACATCGAGCAACGTGTGTTACCAATCCATATGTTTTCTATTCCTTACTTATTCACAGGTGCTTAAACTGAATTTGAGAGTAGTACTAGAATCTAGTACTACTCTTCATTTTAGTTTCAGCAATACAAAACGGCAATAGTAAATATTTAAAAATCATTGAAACACAGTCCAAAGAAGTAGGTAAGTAGGCCGCCAAGAGGCTAAATCACAAAGATGCATTCATCATCAAGAAATTTCCTGTATTGCAGCAATATCTTACCTACCAAATATACATACAAAATTTTATAATAATTCGTCCAGCCGCTTCGGAGGAGTTCAGCGACAAACACAGTGACACGAGAAAATCACAGGCAACGTAGAACCACCAACTTGTTATAGAAAATCGGAGATTAAATAATTGAAAATACACTAACGATCATCGTTACAAAAACAACTAAACTTTATGTAAATATCTTAGATAAAGTCTGATTAATAAAGTGGTACCAAACTTTTGTGACTAATGAATTAAACATTCCTAGTTGTTTAGTTAGCAAATGGCAACATCTCAAGATTCAATGATAGCCATTTTAAATAAAAAATTGACCTTAATGTTCAAGCATGCATATTTTTCTATATTTTTACCCAAAAGCATTTTTGCTTGTGGAAGAACTTTCTCTGTTAGTAGTACTAACTACTAACTGACCAGTCTCCTGTTCAAAAGTTTTGTTTGCCAAATTATATCAAAGAACATTTTGGCAAAACTGTTGAGTTGTTCAGTAATGACTTTCTTTTTTAGTTTTCACCTTTAAATTAGAATGTTATGTATGTACTTATTTTCTCATTATTAATTAATTAACAGTTCTGATTTTCTACGGCTCTGTGACATTTTTTTGAGACTCTTCCAGCGAGATACGACTCTTGCGTAATCGGATTGTCAGTAGATACCACATTAACCGCAGTCCAATAAATAAAGAACCCATAAAGATTGTCAAGGTCTTAAAATCCCCGAGTTTGAATCGGTACAATTAATTTCAATATATTAAAAGCTTAAATGGTATTTCGGTATCCCATCTTATTTGTACATGTTAAATAATCGTCTTTTTTGGTTGTATTATATTACTTAATGGAGAAATCCAATCCATTGGATCAAATAAGTCAGAATTTATAAGAGAGTAACTTGATTGCACTAGTAGTGAAGTAAAGACAAGACATGATATATTTATACAAGTATAATAACGGTAGGTACACTAAATAAAATATTAGATATTACTCCGTAATTGCAAAATTCAGTTCGTAAATTTATAATATTTCATCATCCACGAGTAAAATAGATTTGAAACGTCTGAAAAATGAGGATAAAGCGAGAAACACGAATTTCGTTGGCTTTTAGAATGTTAATCCGTCTCCAAGTTTAGTATAAGACTCAATGTAACTGGTTTGGGTACATTTTATGTTTTAAATACTCAACCACAACTTCGTTGCGGGTTTAATTTATTAGTTTGCTTAAATGAATGATAAAGTAAGTTAATTATTTATTGAACTTATTTGTTTTTAATATGTGCACATTTCATCATCATTATTTTCAACCCAATTATTTTTCCACTGGTGGGCAAGGGTCTCCTTTCCTTAGAGAGGAATTTAAACCTAGATAATTAATGAATGTCATGTATTTATGTATATAACTACTATTAATATGACCAACA
Organism: Craniophora ligustri; assembly: GCA_905163465.1. Classification (NCBI taxonomy): domain Eukaryota; kingdom Metazoa; phylum Arthropoda; class Insecta; order Lepidoptera; family Noctuidae; genus Craniophora; species Craniophora ligustri. Next base: position 4,321,646 of record LR990954.1, on the reverse strand, counting down.
TATTTACTAAAAATGAAATATTTCATTTAATTAGTATTTCAGCAGTTTTGCTTTTTCTTTGCGTCTACTTTATTTTATTTCTGTTTACTGTCGACAGAAAAGAAAACAAGGAAAAAGGGAGATAATAGATCATAATTTTGTAAAGAAGGTTTTCTGTTACGCTGCCATTTGCAGTAATGATCGCGTTGGAAGACGCTGGTCATGATACCAAGTGTGCCATATCTTCCAATGCATCAGGCTTTTAGTTTGAGCTGGACCCAACAGGTCCTTGATTCTGCCTACCTCAGTACGTAGCCTATTCCGTAATCCACGCTCAGCGCACACGTTGATTGGCTAACAATTTAACGGCAAAAAGATAAAAACCAGCCAAGTGCGAGTCGCATTCGCGCACGCAGGGTTCCGTACAAAATTAGGTTAAAAATGGCGTTTATTGTATGGGAGCCCCCTTAAATATTTATTTTATTTTGTTTTTAGTTTTTGTTTTTACAGCGGCAACAGAAATACGTAATTTGTGAAAATTTGAATTATCTAGCTTTCGCGGTTCTTGATGATACAGCCTGGTGACAGACAGACAGACGGACGGACAGACAGCGAAGTCTTAGTAATAGGATTCCGTTTTTACCCTTTGGGTACGGAACCCTAAAAATTAACCCTTTATCTGTACAACAGTTCGCTCTAGAAATCGGCTTTGAGCGTACTCCCAATGATTTTCACGGACTAAACCTATAATGCATCATGACAACGCACCGTGACGTCCTTTGTCAAAGAAACCTACAGAGTTGAAATTCAAAGTAGGTCGTAGGTTCTTATCCTGGGCCGCTTATCGCCGAGATCGGTCACCCGAAGCGAGTTAACGCTGTGTTCGCTCTCGGCAACTTCTCTTCTGACCTACTTATTGTTAGGATTACATTTACAAGTACATTATTAAAACGTCCTTGACTCAAATAAAAGTAAATGTAACAGGTTAAATTTTATGTAATGTATAATTAGGTATACTCGAATTTCCGTACTAGATATATTTATAAGGACCCCTAAACTATTTAGGTTGTATCAATGTACAGGGTTAGTGGAAAGCAGTGGTGAACTAGGTGACCAAGGACCCAGGGGCAAAAAAGGCCCCCTAATCTTTTTAGGTTTTATCAATGTACTGCGTTTGAACCGTGCAACTAATTTCGACATTTAAAAAGTGCCTGAAATATTGGTCTAATTGAATAAAAAAAAAACGTTGGTCCCGCTTAGCGTTCCGGTAGCTAAGCCAGTGTATAGCAGAATATCTAAGTACAAATCCTTAAGAAAATTAAATGGTAAACTATTCGACTTTTCTAATAAATAGAGATTTCTTTTTTCAGTTCTTGAGAATAAAGCAAGATATTATACCTACCTAATAAGACCTAGCAAACAAATACACAATGCATTTTTATCAGCAAAAATCCGAATATTATCAAATTACACAGTCTTCAAAGTTGCAACACAAAAAGCACAACTAGCTTCTTTGTATACGTTGTTAAACTCTTTTTTATGTTTTTCTCCTCCCTATCTTCTAGTCTGGCATATTATTTTTAACTTAACAGATCAGTAAGTGCTAAAAAGTAAAAAAGCACGACTCGCACGCATGATTCACAAGTATATATGTATGTACGTGCATTAATTATACGTAGCTATATATATTATATTATTCTCAGGTGAAGCTGCGTAAATTTCAAACTACTTTACATAAAGTGAGCTTAATTATCTTGTTTTAATATCAGCCTCCTGAGGGGAAAATGTGTCTGACAGCCACCGAGCGGTTTATGCAACGTTCATTTGTCTGCGCCATCTTTGTTTTTCAAACGTCATTTGTGTGTTATAGAACTTTAGTCATTTATAAATACGGTGTTTCTGATCTCAATAATATTCTTTTTTTTATGTCTGTTCCTCCTAGTATTTATGTTCCTAAATTTCTTTTCGTCGGACAATAATTTTGCTTTAACTGCTGGGCCTGTCAAGGGACAATAGTGGAGTACCTACTCTTAAATATAAGGGTTCAGGGACAAACGTTTGTGTGATAAGCATAAAAAATTGTATCCGAGTCATGGATGTATCTATGTATAATATGTATGTATTTAAAAGAAAACAAAAATATACATATGTAGTATATCAGCCTCGTTGCTTAGCTCGGAACTAGATGGCGCTGTGTCATAATGTCCAGGAATATTTATTTATTTATTATTAATTATTATTATAGGTACTTATAAACTTGTAGATAAACGCTTTTTGGGCAACAATATCTGATACACACGTATCAAATATTTTTCCCAAAAGTTATTTCAGACATGTTGGTGTGGTACATTGTTTATCCGTTCCCAACACTAGTATCACAGCACACAAAAGCTATGAACGCCTCATGAGATATGATCGATGAATGAATTTGCATTATTCACATAAGGAGTACACTCATCTCATTCCAGAATACATTTGTAAATTTCTAAACGTACGTACATAAATATGTATAATGTAGCCATGTCTTTCAATAGTAACTCATTCCTTGTTAAAAGCAGATGATTTTATATAAATAATAATAATAATATCTATTAAATAAAAGTGAACTGATGAATGAATAAAATAGGGTACTTTATGAATTGTGTCCTTAAATCTTTTACGGGTAAAATTAAATAGGAAAATTCTATAATCAGTCACATATTGAGTTAAAAATTACTAAGTTACTAAGTTCGACGACCCTGTTAGTCCAGCGGTTCACACACATTAACATCAGTTAACACTGCCTTCTGTGCTATGGTGCTTCGAATCCCGGTAGGGACAAATGTTTGTGTGATGAGCATAAACATTTGTATCCGAGTCATGGATGTTTCTATGTATAATAAGTATGTATTTACAAAAAAAAAGTATATATGTAGTATATCAACCAACTAGTATCCGTAACACAAGCCTCGCTTAGCTCGGAACTAGGGGGCGCTGTGTCATAATGTCCAGGAATATTTATTATATTTAAGTCAAAACGAATCTATTGATAGCGTCATCTATGGATATTATTGTCAAAAATATCGTCTAATAACCATTTACTAATTTATTATTATTACACTTTGGCAATTATACATTGAAATAACTTTTTAAGTGTCCAATATTCACGTAACATCCTTCAAAAGAAGTAATATAACTTTTTACGTATTTTATCGAGGTACTTATATTGTTATTTTTTATCCAAAATGAAAAAAAAAACAGATCTTTTACAGCATGATCACGGGCAGACTAAAAATTTGTTTCTTTTTGACTTGTTAAATATAAATGGATACCAGGTTTTATAGAGGCGTAAATATTCTCTCCTTTGATAAATTCCTTTTGAAATATATTAATACTAAGAAATTGCTTTTGCTGAAATTCATCTCTTTCAGCCTAAACAAAGGACTTTTCAATTCTTTTCGATCTAGTAGGAAAGTAAGAAATGGTGATGAAAGTTGTTTGTAATAACAGCTTCAAAATTTCGTCATCAAAACTTTATAGGGAATACTGGATCAAAATAAATATAAGATCCATTTTTATGTAAACGAATGATTTTCTTACGTATCTGGTAAAATAAAGTAGGTAGGTATAGTGTCGTCTTTTCAATGTATTTTTACGTTAATCTATATGTTTTACTATAATCATAATAAGATTGACTTGAATAAAAAAATAACTAATTTTTCCTACTGTCAGCCCGTTGTCAGTGGATCCATGATTAAACATTGTTAACAAAGGTATACCGACTTAATTAACAAAACACTGAACAAGTACTGACACGGCCCCTAAGCGTAATGTTGTACAGAGTCGTAGCTAATCCCGATTCCGCAATTATTATATTCGTATAATAAGTAGTGGTTGGCCTTGTGAACGCCGGGAAATACTAGGGTTATTGTTTCCACATAATTTTATCGAGTCTATTTACGAGTAAGCTTATTCAAATCGGCGAAGGACTTTTTAGACATTTTGAGTACCTAAGTAAAACTCAAAACAAAATTTATTAAATTTACGTTAATGAACGCGCTAATTCCAGTGGGATTTTTTTTAATTTATCCTGTACATTTTGTATACATAATAATGTTATATTCAAATTGATATCGATTTTAACTTACACGACAGTAACTTTCACGCAAACTATCTTCAATATTGTTGAAATATTATACCCGGGAATTCCAAAAGCTGAAACAACCGTTTTTGTATTTTATAGTACGTGTTATTTTAAGTTGAATCAACAAGTACTCTAAATTGAATCACTTCTATCAATTTATTTGCTATGTTATACGTGTTATAAATATTAAAATACATTGTGACTTCGCTACACTGCATCGGCACAACAAATCAGAATGTTACGACTACGGGGTAATTTTACGGGACGGCCCCTGGGAGCGAAATATCGGGGAAGGCCGCGTACCGCGTATATTGGACATCACTAGCGCCGACAAACATACAAAATTGGGATAATTGGCATCTTGTTCCGTCTTGTTTTGTTACTTTAATTGCCGTAAACGAAACCATGAGAGATTATTTTTTCGGAAATCATTTTTAAATGTATGTGTCTAGCTCATTAGCTATGGTATACCTACTTATAAAAAAGTATATAAAGAATATATAGACACAAGTATTTATCAACCATCTAGTATCAGTATCAGAAGCCTCTTTGTTTAGCTTTGAACTAGATGGCGCTCTCTCATAATGTTTAGATATATTGGTTATTATTATTTTATTCTCTTTACCCACTCAGCGGTATTAAATGATAAATATTATATCTGAAAATACTTATTAATTTGTTTATTTAAAGAAACGTAATATCTGTAGGTTATTAACATTATACAAAAACTAATATTCTCATGCGCACATGAAATTACTCTTGAAGTAGCATTAAATAGAATGTAAAAATGCTACTCAGTTAAAAAAAACTTTTAAAATTTGAATACTGGGCGGTAGCAGCTGTCCTTGTTATATTTATATTACATTTTCAGCTACGCCAAGAAACATTGTCTTCAAATTCTAGTTTACGACGAGCCTTTGTTTACGATATTCGATCATCTCGAGCCAGAAATTTATCCGAATTTCTATGTATTTCACGTTACTCTTAAAATAGAATAAATCTTCCACGAATACAAAGTTCTTTTTTTTCTATGAACCTCGCTAGTCTAGTGGTTATAAATGCGTCTGCTGAGCAAAAGATCTTCGGTTCATTATACATTGGGTTTTTCTATGAAATTCTATTAGGCACATGGGAATGTGGGACATCAGTACTCCTCTGCCTATCCTCACGGAGCCGGCAGGCTTAATGTATGTATATTATATAGAAACTTTCGATTATAATCTAAATTATTCGATTATAATCGACAGTTTCTATAATTCTGAAACAATTTATTCGATTTGATACATACCTACCATACATATACATAGTATGGATAATAAATAAACTAAAATTACACTCACAATATTATATTAAAAAGCCATTTAACAATGTTCCAAATAATTAAATTCCTATGATGTTTACTAAAATGTCCAGGCTTGAAAAGAAAATATTCTGTAAAAAATTTCAGTGTTACTTTACAGCGCTTATCAATTAATGTTGTCACCATCTAGTACCTGTCATAAAAACAATATACAGGTACTACTAGCTTTCGATCGCGGCTAAGTCTAGATTAAATAAGTAATTTGCGTAGCTTATTTTTCATCCCCCTTTTTGCCCCCTTGGAGGATGATTTCCGTCTCCTTATCTTTATACCCCACCCGGGACTGAATAATAGTAGTATGGATACACCTAATGAGAATCAGTCCCATTTCATGAGACCTACTAATATACCTACCGCTGTATAAAATGTTAGAAACATCAGTAGATAGATACTATTCTGTCAACCCTTCTGGGGTTTCAGGTATGGGTGTAATGTATCATTACGCATGTGTCCCCAAAGTATTTAAAGCCTGCAGGAGCCAGATAAGGATGAATTTTCAATTTTGTGTGTAATTAATACCTTGAAAGATAATTTTATAAGGGATCTTGTTTTTAGGTAATCTTTGACACTATAAAACCTACTTTATTCCCATACAGAGTAGTTTTATTTTAAATTGGGATGGATTAGTCTTAAGCCCTCATTCTGGCTGTGGGTTAGAGATAAGGGACCGTCAGGCAGTTTTTTACATAACAATTAAGACAAAGTTATAATAGAAAAAGCCGTCTTTTAAATTACGGATAAAAACTTCCTAGAAAAGTAATTCGTTTTGAAATAGCCGTCTGACCCAATCTATTGATTGGGTAAGACTAGTAAGGAGACTCCTTGATCAGGAGTTTAGAACAGCTTGATTGGAGTTTTGGATTATACAAATAAATACAAACAAACTATTACCATAGATACAAATCCAAATTCCAAATCGCTACTGAAATTATCATAATGATAATAATACTCAAAATATCATCATCAAAATATATCATAGTCGTCAAAAGTCATCAACGACAAGAGTTTGTATTTATGATAAACTGAGTTAACTCCAATTTTCGGGTACAATTCCTCAACAATTATAGGTTCGTCCTTTGAGAAAGTTATTAAAGGAATTACACTTTAGAAACTAATTTCAAAAGCAATCCTTACAGTGATTCAGTGATTTACGGCGTCTTCTCATGGTGTGTGAACTAGTTGACTGTGTAGTCCAATAAGGACATAATGTTTAGTTATATACACCAAGGCACCACTGACTTTTAGAAATTTAGGTGGGTATTTATCGCATACCCAAATAATGAAGGAAATCTTTGTGAGACAACCTGTGAGTGTGAGTGAGTGAACTTTCCTGAAAGTATTTTTCTGGATAGTAAAATCTATTTGTAGAAGAATCCGCACTAGTCTCGTGCATTTTAATGATTGAGTGCGATGGTAAAAAACTCATATTTTTTTATAAAGTAAGCAGGCCGATGAAATGATTATTTACCGATAAATTTTCCACTCAAGTCATCATCATCATCAACTCATTAAAGTCCCACTGCTGGGCACGGGTCTCCTCTCATTTGAGAGGAATTAAGCTATAGTCCACCACGCTAGCCTACTTCGGGTTGGCAGACTTCACATGCCATCAAGACAAATCTCTCAAGCATGCAGGTTTCCTCACGATGTTTTCCTTCACCGTTTGAGCTTGTGATAAAGACGCACATAACTTCCGAAAAGTCAGTGGTGCGTGCCTTGGATTCGAACTCGAGACCTTTGACGTCTCAGTCCACTGGTCACACCGCTAGGCTACCACAGCGCATAGTTCCACTCAAGTACAGTGTCCAAAATCGATTCGGAAACGTGAGTCTCATCATGCTTGTCCCTACCAACTGCATTCTTAGAAACATTACGACGGAGTTATGCGCAGGAGCGAAGCGTGCGTCGCGTGTAATTCGCGTGTCAGTTTTATAAAACCGGCCAAGTGCGAGTGGGACTCGTGCACGAAGGATTCCGTACAAAATTAGGCAAAAAAAATTGTATTGAAGCCCCCCTGAACAGACAGACAGACGGACGGACCAACAGCGAAGTCTTAGTAATAGGGCCCCGTTTTTACCCTTTGGGTACGCAATCCTAAAAACAATAAATAATATTGTTCATGAGGCGTGTACCTAAAAACATTTTCTATTATCTTGTGAAATTATACTTTTTGTTTTGTTCTCAGTAATCTCGTATGTGAAATAAAAAGCAGTTTGTTTCTCTCGGGACTAAGTACAGATAACAAACTCGTGTTGTCTAAAGCTCAAATGCACACTTATTAGTAATCTGTCACGTACTTCCCTCGTGAAACATCTAGGTATATATCACTGCAACACTGAAGTACCTAATGTTTTAAGTGACAAGAGTATTGACTACCAAATGTAAGCAACGAGTTCAAATCAAACACACGCACTTTCCTCAATCATAAGCATATATATACCTACAGAAAAACTAATACGAAATAAGAAATAACATAATTCAACTCTCCTTCAATTTATATGCGTAATATATTTGACAATGTATAGTTGGTATAGTAGTCATCTTCTTTAATGCGGAAAGCCGCCGCAAAAACAAGCATGTCTCAGTTTGAGGGTCAGTGTGTTAATTTATAAAGCAGCTGTACAATGTTCCTACGCTGGTCGTTTATACTTTTTAAAGAAATAATTATTATTTTTATTAAGTTGTGTGTTAACAACAAAAAAAAGTGCGTATGCAAAATTAAGTATGTTACCAATTAAACTTGCCTTGGAAAAATTAGACTGACCATTAAAGACAGAGTAAGAGAGAAGACAATACTATAAACTTGCCCTAGGCGAGTAGGTATATTGGAATATAGGCTAATACCTGTCAGACCCTTTCCCAGCAGTGGGATAGTAAAATAGATTGATGATCACTGCAACCAGATCATCGGTTTTTATTTTCGAAATCTTTATTTTAAAAGACAGAGTTCTATTGAATATTCGCGTGCAACTTCATCCGCGTAAAAGCTTAATTACGTAAAAGTAAAAGTAAAAGTAAAAGTGTTCAAAATTTCATTTAAATCAGTTCATTAGTTCAGAAATTGATCGCGGACAAGGAACGTGACATGATTTTATATATCTAACACATATTTTGTGTAAGCTTCGAAAACTCAAAAGTTTTGCATCGATTGAGCTCAAATATAGACACGATATTCACCCGCTTCAAAGATTGTTTTCATCTATATGCCACACACAATATGCCAGCAAACGCGTGGCAGTATACAGCTTATATACTTATTTATAAAGATAAGACGAGATAAGTCGCTACTTGATCCCATTGCTGCATGTCACTGCTGGGCTCGGGTCTTCTCTCCTTTCAAAGGTTTATTTAAGGCTATGGTATAGTATATATATAAGGCTATAGTCCACCACAATGACCTACTGCGGGAGAAAATATCTTCGCCGGTTAACTCACGATGTTTTCCTTCACCTTTTGCGGATGTGATGAATAAGCACATAACTTGCGAAATTAACACATATAACGTGGGTTTGAACTCGAGACCTTTGATATCTTAGTCCACCAGTCATACTAGGCTACCACAGCTGTTAAGCCACTACACTCGTCGTTATTAAAGTGATAAATATAGGTATATTTTAAACCCACTCAGATCTAACACGATCGGTTTACATTCGAGGATCAAAAACGGCAAACTTCAATTACGACAAAACCACACAAACCATGCACTCCGCGCTGAGCGATTGATCCTAAATGAGTTCAACTAATCCACCGGTTTCAGGATCAAATTAATATTCCACCCCGGAACATTGCCGTGGTAATTCATTCTTTGATTTCAGTAAATAGAAAATGTTGGTGATGGTACTTTTTACCCAAATTATCTTAATTACAATAAACTAACTAATGCAGACGAAATTTGAATAGAATTAGTAATTGTATCGAATATCCTTATTTATTTCTACCCTATTTAAAAAAAATATCTGTTGCGTATACCAACTTCGACCCCCCTATTGGGGATGATTTCTAAGGGGAAACTATCATTTATATCCTTTCTCAAGACTCAAACTAACTCCATACAAAATTTCATTTAAATCGGTTCAGCGGTTAATTCGGAAGAGTTAACAGAGAGACAGACAGACAGCTACACTTTAGCATATTAGTATGGATCCTATTCTATTCCTCAAATAAAATTCAGTATCATTATGTCAACTATCGAAATTTTCTTCAGAAGCATAATAAAATTAAGCCAAATGTTTCGCCTGCCTATCGCATATCTATTGAAGCTCAACAATGTAATAATTTTGACACCTGGCATTACTGGCTCGATAATTCTCTCTCTATACCTATATGTATCGTTGAAATCAAAATAAGCATTTTAAACCTATATAGTAAGTATATCTTCTTATAATAAAAATTCTTGTCACGGTGTTTGTCGCTGAACTCCTCTGAAGTGACCTACCAAATATGTATATTTGGTATACCAAATATGTATATTTGGTAGGTCTGAGAATCCGTCGTAGGATATTTTTTACACCCCTACATGATAAGGATGCCCCTCAACAGATACTTTTTTTGTATTTATTTAATGATTTGGCATTAAAACTACTTATAACTCTACATTTTTACTCTTCTACCACCAACCCCCTATAATGTGGAAAAACAACGTTTGCTGGGTCAGCTAGTATATACATATATTATATAAAGGGAGAAACTGACTGACTGTGATTAAGGGCTAGAAACTTGAAATTTTTCACAGGGGTTCCTTTTATAACATAGGTGTGTGCTGTGCTAAAATAGGTAAAAAGAATCCGGAACGTTTTATTTTAAACGCAAATTTTTTTTTGAAATTTATTCGTAGTTACCTACTATGTGGATTGTGTGTTGTCGACGAACCGAAAAATTCGCATTACCGCAGATTAGCGCAGCAGTAAAAAGACTGCCTTCTGTGAAAACTTGATAAGGGTCTGGGTTCGAATCCCGTTACAGGCAAAGGTTTAAAGGATAAATAAGACACCCAATATCTCAAATTACCGATGAGTGCCGCTAAAAAGACAAAGAATCCAAAATTTCAACAACAATCCATACAAAACATTGAATGGTCTCCAGTATTTTAATGTCAGACACATTTTATTCGCCTGTTGCTTCAACACTCCAAGTGCCTTTGACGGCGATCGTTACATAACGTCAGTTTACACTTCGAAACAGTGTCAAACGTAGGTATTGTTCAACAAGTATTCGGAGAACGCTTTAATGTTCTCATATATTTTGCTGTTGTATTCAATCGTAAAAGAGACGCAAAAGTCACAAGCTATAGCTGTATGTGTATGGATATTAAGGTCATATTTTTTCATTGCCTATAAAACTTTTAACACACACCTAAACTTATTATAATGATATTATGAACTAGTTTGACTCCATCACCGCAGGGGTAATAAGATTTATTTTCGTCTAAGGTACGGGTGATAATCGTTTGTATGATAAGTATTTACATTTGTAACTTAGTCATGGCAATATATGGTTTCAATAGTTGTATTTCTATGTATAAAAAGATACATGTTTTTACAAAATTATATGTTACTGTTCTATATAGACCTTTTGAAATAAACTCTTAAAAGTTAGTGCTTTAATTAGTAGGTGGATGGCGTCAGTAACTAACCTAGAAACTCCCAAATAAACTCAGAGATTCGTGGTATCTTTAGAGTGTACTTACTAACCGTTTCAATTTGCCTAGTGTCCGTTGTATAAGCAATGAGGGGTCACTTTGCTTATACACAGTCTAGAGGTAAGAGCAGAAGATTGCTGCTTACCTCTGGACGAACTGCTAAGCAAGCTCCAAATAAATACGCCATCTCGTTTGCCACGGATTACTAGTTACAGCCGGTTCAAAGTAAACCTGGGGCATTTTGCCGCCCTGCCAAGGCTCTGTAGGGACTTCAACAACCTGCCCAAGCGCTATGGCTTAGACATAGCTTACCCACTTTTAAAATACAAGAAGGAGTTAAAAACCATAGTCTCCGATGTAACTTTAAATTCTAACCCTTAATTGTTTAATTCATTTAATTTTAATTTTATAATTATGGTTTATTTTAATATTACAGGTTTTATAATATTGTTTTCGTTACATTTGTTTAATTTTATTTTCTTTGTTTACCTAGATTCTAAGTGCATGCTGTGACCTTCTTCAATTGGAGGAGTACACCTTTTTCTTAAAAACAATGTACTTGTATTACATATCATGTATAGTGTGTATCCTGTGTTGAAGGTCCATAATAAATAAATTAAAATTGTTATTTACTTTTAGAGAAATGTACAGAATAAGATAGTTATACTTATTCTGTACATTTCTCTAAAAGTAAAATAATTTATTTAACTTCATACAGTGTTCAAACAACATTCGTTTCGATTAACCGTGACATTTTAACTTTTACTGTTGACAAATCATCACATTAATGTCATCGCAATTAAACGGGGTATCAGATACCATATTTCATTCAATTGTAACTATTGCAATATACATTAAGCTGTGGGAACCATCATTCTATTCAATCTTTCCGTCAAATCAACACCCTGCACAATCAATATTGTGTTTTATTTTACATTATGGGGCCTATAGGCCGACGGCACTTAGCCACTGCTAGCCGCTGTTAAGGCCTATTCACCTATAGGCGAGAATCGCAATAATCCAATATTCCTATGAAAGTCTGTGGCTAGAACAAAACCAAAAAACAGCACTATAAGTCAGAGTACACACCGTTTTTTCGGTTGTTTCTGCTAAATAAATTCTAAGCCTGGCTGCGCGACGGCAACGGCATCTGTAACACTCTTAATATCCTCATCTATCATTGACTAGGCAAGTGATAATGGAGGAAGTGTAGTACCCACAGTAATGGTGAATATGTCTTACAATAGCTGTTTATAACTTTACACGAAGACCATTGACGATAAAAGGCATTCTAATAATTTCTTGCTACATCTTCCGAATTATATCACAGTAAAGTCCTATATGGACGACCCGTTTAGCTCAGCGGTAGTTAACGCTGCCTGCTGTGCTAAGGGCCCCGGGTACGAATCCCGGTAGGGACTAATGTTTGTGTGATGAGCATCAACATTTGTTTCCCAGTCATGGACGTATCTATGTATAATATGTATGTATTTAAAAAAATATATACCTACTAATGTAGTATTATATCAACCAACTAGTAACCGTAACACAAGCCTCGTTGCTTACCACGGACTAGATGGCGCTGTGTTATAATATCCGGAAAAAATATTAAATAAATATTATTTGTCATGCAGTCAAGTATTTCTGATCGCTCTAAATCGCTTAAATAGGTAGTAACGTAATAAGCACATCCTATCCCAAAGTTTCTGTCTGTCTTAGGTTTGGCATTCTGATATACACACGACATTTGACCCGATGCCTGCAAAACATAGGCTAGGGATAGACGCTCTATAAATATGTATAAACAAGTATCTAACTCTCCATCTTATGTGTTAAACAAAAATGTACATTATCTGACTGACAATTGAGTATTGTCATCGAAATGACAAAGATGGGTATTTAATTTAGTATGAGTTCAGTTAATAAAGGCTTATAAGCATGTTGATATTAGGCCCAGAATGGATGACTTAAAAAATATAAATAAAAGGAGCAAGGGCAACAAATATGTGGTCGGGATCCTGAAATTTGGCAGTGAGTTGGGTAAAGTATTGCGTTCACAACGTTGAAATACGTCCTAAAAAAATAGTAACGAAATGGAATTGGGAATTCAACCCTAAGTTCGGAATCTGTGTTTTCGTTTACGGTTGAAATGCCAAAGTTTTCTCTACGGACTAGCGAATGTTTGAAATCAATTTTCTAATCGAAATATAAAAAAAATACAATCACAGTAATTCTCCTGATGCAAAAATGATTAAGAACTATGGTGACTTCAATATTCTAGTCATTATGATTTAATAACAATATTGCATTGAATATAATTACCACCTTTACCCGCTCTAGGCCTCCGTATGAATGGTAAACTATTTTACAATAATAATTTATTTTACAAAAGCGAGTTGTTCGTTCCATATCAGCTAGAGGCTCGAGTTTCTCTTAGGGAACGTTTTAAAGACTATGGTATTTTGACTGTTGCATCGCAGTATATTTATACCAACAAAATACATAATATGTATTTTGTTGGTATATTTTGCCTTGGGTATATTATACCCAAGGCAAAATATACATTCGTATTGTAAAATCAGTGACGTTCATAGTATAAATACGCGGAATAAATTGTGTGCCCCTATTCACTGTTTACATAAGGTACATTATTCTTTTGAGGGGGTTGGTATACGATTATAATAGAATATCTACTGATATCTTGGATCTACCGACTGACGCATTCAAAAATAAATAAAAAAATTGCCATATTAAGAAGACTTATTATAATTTGTCTGACTATTTTAGTGACAACAATAGATGGTCACCGGATTAGTCCAAGATAGCAGTCTAATTTGTAAAATAAGTGTAACTGTTGAGATATTATGTAAGTGTGAGCGGGCTCATACAAAGAAATGGAGGCCAAGAGTGTATTAATATTATTATTATTTATTGTTCTGTATTTTATATCAGTATTTTTTTGCTTGGTAAAATGGATTGATATATTATGTTTGCTCACATAATCATAGTAAGTTAATGCACTTAGAGTGCTATATTGTATAGACTGATTATCGTATTATATAGAATCATTAATTAAATAAACAGACAGAAATGTGTTGCTGGGGAGTTGGTTGCGCCGCTTCGTCTTCCCAGCAAAAACACTAGAAAGCGGTGAAGGGCGGGCGTTTTTGGGGGCTGTCTTTATTGTCGACGTACAAAAAGCGCCAATTAAATTAGGTCTACTTTGAAAAAATGATATTTTGACTGACTTTGAAACAAACGAACGCGTAAAAGACAATCGTACAGCAATTTTTTTTAATAATTGGATATTAGTTTATAAAATAGTGTAAAAGTGTTGAATGGACGTGTAATGTATCTGACCATTAATTTTGTTACTACTACTAGACACGCACAGGCGTGGTGTGGTTAACCTTTAAGTATGACTTTATAACCTCTCTCACCAACCATCCTATATATTTTGACACTACTGGGTACGGGTCTCCACTTTAAAGGGAATAGTCTACAGTCCACCACGCTTTTGTTGGTTGGCGACGTTCACATACATGCTGATTCCCTCCTTCACCATTTAAACTAGTGACAAATAGGTAGGTACACTCATAATTTAGAAAATTCAGAATGTGCCTGCCTTAAGATCGAACTATTTTGCCATTACAGTCGTCTGGTCACACCACTAGGTTATCACAGACTTTAAAACCCATACGTTACAAAGGTACAATGTCACATCACTCTCTTTAACTGTATCTACATATTTGCATTTTTCAGGCGTAGAAGCGTACTCTACAGCGGGATTAAAATTGGTAATAGCCCTCCCCTGGCTTCATATGACCAGGTTAAAAACAAAACACAACAATCACCTCCAACTTAATTGAAGCCCTGTATAAGCGCCTGATTACTTTATGCTAATACAAAACGCTGGTGTATGAAAGGGCGATATTGTTAGTACCTACTGCTTGAAGATAGATTTAATATATAATACCATCAACAATAGACATGTAAAGGTCGGCAAGTTTCCCACAATAACACATAAGATAAACAACTAGATTCTTTGTTTATGATGCCTAGAAATATCTTTTAGATGTGGTCATGAAAATGTAGAAGACACCTAATAACAACCAATAAACTGTATTTCTAAAATTTACGCCGATTACATAGCAGTAGGTGGTAGGACCTATCTAAAATATATTTAATCATGTGACATTTCGGAGTTTTCGGGAAGACTGTCACGAACGTTTTGGGTGTTGGTTTGGCTTTGAATTCTCGATCTTATAATTACTAACAGACATCCGACTTTTGACAATATACCGCGACAAGATCAAAATTTAGTACTCAGTATTTTTTGACGTTTCATTTGAATAATTAATATACTACTAACATTAACATACCGTCACGCCTATCGCCTCGATACGGTTGGGTAGATGTGCACTGATCATTAAACAAACTCGCACGTCAATATATTTTGCTATTGATAATTCCACAGGAACCTCTAAAGAACCTAGCTCAATCAGATAATCATCAGTCCTTTTAGTAATTATGCTTGCGACCTTACCAATAGCAGTGAATAGCTTTATAACACACCTATAGAAGCAACCAATTATAACTACCCAGTAGGTTGGTAGGTATATTCACTTTACATGCAAAGATACCGTGCGAGCACTTTAGTAATGTGTTGGTATGTATATTGTATTACAGCGGATGACACGAAACATCCAATTCAGCCACATAAAAATATTACCCAGAAATTATACGACACCTTTTCTGTTTCCAAACCGTTAAAGAGTTGAAGTACTTACACTTTAGATACAGCAATTAGATATGGTTTTAGCATAGATGTGGTAGAATTGTAGTAGATATAGGTATACATATGGTATATAAAGGAAGAGGGATACTATAAAAATGGTAAATGGATTGTGAATCTATTTATAGCTTATGATAGATGAATTTTGATGGATATACTTTAGTTATAATATGACACTTATCCATCCCAAATTTTACTAGGTGGTAGTACAGAAGCTAGTATTGATAGCCGTACAACCATGATATTTTAGAAAATAAAAACTTTAATTTTTCCTCTGTGAGCTAAAAAAAGAAGTGCTTAAAAGCGAAAATATTTCACCCCTTCCGCCTCTGCCTTTTATTTTATTAACGCGTAAAGAAGCAATTTTGTTACAAAAGCGGGCAGCGGTAATACTTTATGAATAAATTAATGTTCTTGCACAGGAAACAAACGCCACAAAAGCCGAAAAAATGCCACAGATAATATAGAGTTATTCGTAAAGATTATAGCTACCTAAAAAAAAGTTATAACACCCATCATAAAAATAAAAAGTACCATTGGCACGAAAGAAGAAGCACCTACCCGTCAAATCAAACAACTTTTGTTCGGAAACTTTTTGAAAAAATAAAAATTGTGTTCGGGAAAAAATGAATATTAAAAGAGTTTGAAAAATTCAATAAAAACTTGAATGAACCTTGAGACTTCATCACGTCAAAACGTTGACAATTACAGCCGCGAGTTGCACTACTGCAGACGCTATGGAACTAGTTATACTCGTTTGCTTTGAAGTCGAGTTTCTTTTAAAAATATAATTTTATTTGCTAATTTGGGCGTCCCTGTGGTTTGGGATCCCTGATAACCTTGTTAGGTACCTAACAAGGTTATCAGGAGAATGACTATAGAAATGGCCTAGTCTAGACCCCTAGTTATATGTTTCGCAGTTGTGCGACATTCCAGAGGGAACCAAACACCCCCTGCTAAATGGACCGACTGTCCCCAACCTTTCAAAAATATATGAAACTCTAGGTAATTTAACTCAAAATATATAATTAACTATTACACAGGTACCTACAACAAAGTGTGTATTTGTAAGACAATTGTATAGTCTCTACATACTTCAACAAGAGTCAGGCGTGATAGTATATAAGATTTTTATATCAACTATTATAATAACTAAGTAATTAATACTTACATATGCACAGACTCATGCACAAACACCCACATAAGCACGTATACACGCATAAACATGGTAAAAACTTACACAATCTCTCACTCACCTATTCTTCATATGAGCTTTTTCGTCTATTTACTTTGTAAGTCATAATATTATGAAAAAAATATTGATCTCTTCTTTTGTGGACTTCTAACGAGTTCAACAAACTATTTATTTGAAACTAACAATCTAATTATACATAATTCAATTGCATTCCAGAATTCCAGAAAAGCAATCATTTTCCTAAAAGGCGATTCCAATCTACTACATATTTGTATTTTGTAGTTTGTATTTTGAAATAAAAGTTTATTATTATTATTAATAGTATTAACGCAAACTATAGTCACCAAACAGTAGGAATAGAGTTTAAACAACAAAATTACTGCCTTAACATCAGTCCATCAGTTTAAGAGTTAAATGTCCGTAGCAAGTAGGTTTCCTTGACAGTTGTTAAACAAGTTAAAACGACAAGTTTGGTAGTAAACTAGTTACTGACAAACTAATGTCTACGTCTGCGGGTTAACTAACTACTTTTGTTCCATCTTAATTCACAAAACTATTGTTAAGGTGATGGGAAGTCAGATTACAAATTAAATTTTAACACAAATTAGCTCGTCTATATAAAGGTTAGACTGAAAGCCGAATGAAATACTGTAATACTTTTATTTATCTTACTACTATTAATTATCAGTAAGTATATAGGTTTCTTCGAGGCAGGCAAGGCAAGTGTAGACCACATTGTCATTTAACATCAGGTGAGGTTGTGATGAAGCGCTACGATACTAACTAATTTATTTCATACAATTATTTCTGGCTTCTCGTTCTTAAAATCATGGGGGTTGCCAATGAAAACCTGCGCAATATTGTTATATACAACCAGCATAAAACTGAGTGCCAATCTCATGGACACAAAACAAAAAAAAAACTTTTTTCATACGGATCCATAATGATTTCAAAATAAAATATTGCCTATGTTCAACACGGATAGCGTAGCATTCTGATTGTGAAAAAAATATTCAAATCGATCCAGTAGTTTCGGAGCCTATTCAATGCAAACAATCCAACAATCAATTCTTTCGTCTTTATAAAATTTGTTTAGATTTATATTTCTACTACAAACTATAAAGAAATTACAACGATATAATATATATCAAGAAGCTTTTGCACCGCAGCCTACACAGATGATTAAGTAGCAGCCCGCCGCAGCTTCCCCCGGTGGGGGGGGAGGTACCCCATTTCCCCCCATTTAATTTAAAGTTATTTTTAAGAATATATTCTTCCCGTGGGCTGCTGTAACTGAGATGTCGAAGTTCTCGATTTCAAACCCCATGCACGCACCATTGACTTTTCGGATAGTTTTGTGCGTATTTATTCAAACAGTGAAGAAAAATATCGTGAGGACACCTGATCACAACTGGATGCTTGAGAGATTTTCTCGATGGCGTGTGAAGTCTGCCAGCCCGCAGTAGATTAGCGTGGTGGACTATAGCCTAATCGAGTCTCCTCAAATGAGAGGAGACCCGATCATAATTTTCATTTATTCTTATATTAATCTGCCGCGCTCGAGTTAATCCCAAAATCCCTTCTAGGGCTCACCTACCATTATAAGATAATTTATTCTGACTATCACGCACACACATCAGGAAATTAGACTAAAGATTTATTTCAAAGACAACATCATCATCAACCCAAGGTGATCCCCACTGACCTGAGAGGAGACCCATGCCCATCAATGGAACAAAAAACAAATTAGTGACTTGAACGTAAAGTTAAAAGGCAACATAACAAAAGAGCAGGAATGAAAAATTCCGAAGCTGAAGCACTATGGGGACGGTGTCCGTTCAACCATGGCACGCCATGGATAGGGCGGGGAACAGGCAGTTTTTACAAAGCCTTCATGAATATGCATGGCAGCAAAAAATTTCATTAACACTAGTACCGGCACGATAGTGTTACCAAAGCTTCATTTTAAACGTTATTGAGTTGTATTTATTGCTTTTTTAAGGACGCTTTCCACATTGTCAGAAATGTATTAGTTTTACTCGTATATACCTAAAAATTGTGGGAAATTTACAAGAACCTAAATCTCGAAAAATTTGTCGTCTGTGTATTTAGGGTTTGTTAGTTTGTAATAATTATAGTTATTAACATAGTTATTACAAACTAATATTACAGATAGTAGATATTAGAAGAAAAGAATGTACTGACACGTAAAGGAGATACGTATTTTTTTTATAATTCAAGAAACAAGAAGTTTATTTTGAAGGCGACACGACGCGCGACTCCACGCATCGAAATCTTACGGACGTAAGTACATTCATAAGTAATTCACATTGCAAACTTGAATACATTTTAAAATGATTGCATGGATTTAAAAAAATGTTAATAAAATAAATTTATCAAAGGCAGCTTGGAGTTTGGGTTTAAGTCCGGCTAATAACCATTAAAACACATTCAGGGTCTGAATTTTAGGATACAGATGTATATTTGACCCTATTCTTATGTGAATAGAAAGCACTGACTGGGATGAAGTTTGCAGATCAAGATTTTTACTTTTTTGGTATTCGATTCTTTCTTGATCTTCACAACCATCAATCATAATGTATGATTGACCACAGCCACAGCGTCTATTGCAATAATATATTGTATCAAATTCATTTCACGTTAACGCATATTGATTCCTATCACATTTACATAAGATTTAAATTAAAAATAATAATACGAAATAGAACTTTTTAGCACCAGTGTGAGTTTGAATGTGCGGGCTGTAGCCACGTAGAAAGCGTGCAATTAGAAGAACCATATTCCTGTTCTCACTGCTACGGGCTGTAAATCATTTTATTCGACCAGCCAACAAATCTTACGAGAGCCAACGAGGGCTTAAGGGACCGTCGACATAAAAATCCAATGGTAAGTCGAATACCGAAAAGTTAAACAGAGTCCAATAAAGTTTCAAATTAGCTTTATTCCGTTTTGTTTTTGTTATAGTTTAATGTCATAATTGATTTCGTAGATACACTTCCTCAAGTATTTTTAATTTGTACCTGGCAGCTATGAAGGTTTAATTAAATTCAGGTTTACTGTTTCAAAATGACAACGCAATGAAATTCATGCTACTCGTAGTTTATTGAAGTAATATTCCACATGCTTTTGCTTAAAAAAATATCTATGGAATGTCGTTTTCCAAAACACAAACATATTGATAATAGTGGAACCAGTTTCAACTATTCAAATAATGTACGTACATATGTATTAAGTACGCACATCATTCATCACCAACTAATTACTGTCCCACGTTCCAGAGGCATTAGGCTATAGTTAACCACGCTAGCCTAGTGTGGGTTGGCAGTCTCCACACATCGAAAATCTCTAAGATATGTAAGTTTCCTCACGATATTTTCATTCACCAATTGAGTAGGTATCTATGTACCTAATAAGTGCGCATGTAACTCCGAAAAAAAATAAAGAGGTGTGTGCTTTGGGATTAAACTTGGGAAATTTGAATTCATAGTCCACTAGCCATTAGGCTACTATATCTAAATTATACCTAAGTACCGGTAAAAAATCAAAAAGGCTTATCCCAACGTCTTATGAATGAATGAATGAATGAATAATTTTATTTCAGACAGGAGTCCATAGGGTTAGTAACAATTTAACTTAAATGTATTTTATGTTCGCGTAAGTGTAAGAATTCAGTAGGTAAATCATTATTATGTTTACGTTGATATATTTTTGTTAAGCACATATTATGTTTCTCTGTTAAACGTCATTGGTTAGGTGAGATTGTTACTGTAAAAGTTTGCCTAAACAAACTTGGAGCACGACCAGTGACCACTGCAGCCGTCTAAGAATGCTGCACCACCACCATTGATCTTAAATTGTAAAAAAGTACTTCGGTTGTCAGATAGTTTTGGTTTCAACGCGAATAAACGCATAAGGGATAACCGAATTTTATTTAAAACCTCCCATATTCCTCCCGGTAGACTACCCAATGCAACTTCCATCAATATTAATCCGTCTACTTCAATATACTCGGCGTCAGCAGAACAGGTCAGTTCCATTAGCTATAATTGCATTAGTTACTTTTATAAAATCTGTGAAAGGGTGCACTCTCTGTAAACCCCCGGCTTGCATAGGCGTATCAACTGTCACATTCGTTTTTATACATTGATAGATTATTGGACCCATCCAAATGGAATTCACAGATAAAAGCTATTTTCGTCAACGTCCACAGCATTTAGTTTGACTACAACTTATAGTGACAGTAACCTAAAAGCAAATAAAATTGAATTAGTATTTTGCCTATTTGAAATTCACTCTCAAAACAAGACCAACTTATTTATTTATACATAGAAGAAACTATTCTGGTCTCGATCTAACTTAATTATGTATTAATTTACGTGCGTATAAATAAATGATGGTTTTTATTATTATGTTAACTATGGTTAAACCAACAGATACTTCATCATCAACCCATTTACTGAGTGAGCTGGGCATTGGTCTCTTCTTATTTGAAACTCTCTTTTCAAATGAGGAGAGACAGTTGAAATATTTAGATATAATCCGACTGAATTAACTCGTTTGTGGTGCCTAATACTGCTCATGTTTAGTTTGCCAGTTTTTGTGACTAATTCATTTGCTTAAAGCAAATGAATCAGAAAAATGGTCGTCAAGCACCTCACTCAAATCTTCAACTTATTATTCTACTACTTTGGCATATTAAATTGGGAGTTGGGACTGACATAAAACCTTGTCAAGGTTATCTATAATGATGAACCTGTATTAAATTACCTGCGAAGTAAATTTCTCCGTATAAGCAAAGCCAAAATAAAGTATTATTATTAATTTAAGAGCTCAGCTCTTGTTGGTGGAGCAATCACCGCTGTTGTCTATCTCCTGCTTTCTGTTTGACTTCTTGATACGACTCGATTCCCAGTTTTTCCTTCACTTGATCAACGAAACTTCGTCTAGGTCTTCCCCTTCCTCTCTTTCCTTCAATTCTACCTTCTAGTATGGTTCTAAAGAAGTCGTCGTGTCGTATCAAATGGCCAAACATCTAATATAGTAGTACATAATAAAGTAGGAAACCAATTTATTGTAGCGCCGCTGGGCACAGACCTCCTCTCATTTTGAGGGAGATAAGGATATTACTGATGCAGGTTGGCAGACTTCACATGCCATCGAGAAATGTCAGTTGTGCATGGGATCGAGCCCAGGACCCTTGACATCACAGTCCACTTCCAGGCTATTACCGCAGGAATAAAATATAATAAATGTTGGACAAAAATGCCAAAATTTGATTTAGTTTTGTAGAACTTTGAAAAAGTATCTAACTATAGCTGGTGAGCAATATCTCTCATCTTCATTTTCGCGGTATGTTCGTGACGGACATAGTGAACAATTCCACTAAGATAAATTGACAATAGAAAAGAGATATCAGGGCCAGTGTAATGCTAGCAGACTACTGCTAGAACTGAAGCGAAAATAAGAGAAAATCTTAATGAAACGGTTTCAATATTATGTTATGTCTCAACATTTTCAACTTGATGTTATAAATAAATAAATGAAGATTTTTAAGTAGACTGTATCTGTTCTTTAATATTTTACTTAAAGTCAGTTCTTTTAAAAGAACAGTTTTTTTTTAATTTTCACTGACAACCAGTTTTATTTAAATTAAACTGAATGATATTTCTGTGTATATGCCGCGATATCTTTGCTAGAATTTGGTATATCTTCAAGATAATTCCATAATTATTTTTTTATTAGTGTTTAATCATAGAATTGAATATACAACTGGATTTATCTCCTCAGAGTTTAATAGGTGGGTCTAACTACCGTTACCAGGTCAGTTTATGACAATTTATGAAAATTAATGAAGCTATATGTTAGTTTAGAAAGTGGATTTCATTCATTAAAATGCAGAAAACATTTCATGTGTAATCAGTTAATAAATAGTAGCTTTAGGCGTAGTATTCATTTACATTAAACTTCTAGGGACGAATTTTACAACACGCGATGTGCAAATCATATTACGGGGTACGCAGTGTGCCAATTAAAAAAAACACCTTTCATGTTTAGTTCTCGTAAGTGTGACTTCTGAGCAAGAGGTATTGGGTTCGATTCTCAAGTCGAACAAAGTGTTATTTGATTTTTCTTATGAAATTCTCTCTTAATATGAAATTAAGTTTATAGCAATATTGCCCTCTATTATATGGGAACTAAAACATACCGGTGAATTGTGGGCATACTTTGGTACACCTCTGCCTAATCTTTCAGTGACGACAGGCGTGCTGATATGTTCAGAGGAATATCAAAATTTTATTCCGTTATCCAGACTATTTATTATCAAATATATAAGATTGATAAAAGAATATTTTTCATACAAATCGTCCCTATTCCTAAACTCCGTGCTCTTTACAAATTACTGTCGTTTGAATAATTGACATGAGACTACTTTATACGAATTTATTGCGAGGTATATATTTTTTGTTGACAATAGGCAGTCCGCACTAGCTAACAAGGTAGCCAGTTTTATTTCAATGTATACGTTGATACCAATGTAATTTAAATAATGAACAAAATAATACCAATGATATTACAAAAATACATTGCTATTTTGTTCTATTCTAGTAGTACTTTAACCATAACGTGTGATACCATTAACCCTGAATCCTTGATGGAATATGTACAATTTGGATCACCAATTCCGAGCCTAATCCAAATATATTATCCATAATTATATCACCAGTTTATTCTTCATATAAGAGCAAGTAGCTTGCTTACTCCCCATAGACACAGGCAGTGCCAGTAAAATTCTGGCCAAATGGTCGAAATCTTCAAAGATTAAAATCAACAGCAACCTTAATTAATAGTGAGGCTGTTTTTAATTAATAACTCGTCGGGCCTTAAAGTACTAACATTATAATCTCCTTTAGCAGTAGATTCGTATTTTTCTGCACTTTGATATGCTGACAATATCTAAGTACATATCAATTCACCAGCCTCTTTAGAAAAGATGCATCTCAATGAAACCTAGGAGTGATTATAGTTCGTTATAGTAGATTTAAATGTTTCATGAGGGTACTGATGACCACCACTTTGGATAAATAGGTCCTTCAGTACTATTTTTTTAGTGATTGAATTGAAACATTAGTTTTGTAGGTAAACAAAGGAATGGCGCATTCTATATACCTTTATAACAAAGTCGACGAGTGTGGCCTTCATAGTTCGTGTTGATAATGCAGTAAAAATTATTTACGTTGCCACATAATTGCATTAGCCTAATTAAAACAAAACATATTAACGAAATCATTTTATTGAATACACAAATCATATAAATAAAAGACAAAACATTAAACGAAATAGGTTTATTAAACAAAACATAATAATTACAAATAACACTTAAATAAAAATAATACACTACAATATTGAACATAATAAATTTAAAAAACAAAATAAAACAAAATTTATGCCGAAATCCAACTTACCACGAAAATCAAGGCGTGCGTACTTCTCGTTCTTACACTTTAGTACTTTAAAACGGTTTAATTTGACAACAAGCGACATGATTGCGAATTTAAAGAATCACACGTGTCACGGAGAACCAAAAATAATTAAATCCTGGGGCCATTCATTCAGAATGGCCCGTTAGCGAGAGGAAACCGACTATCAAGGCACGGTACAACTTTTCCGCGTTAGCCGAATCAACACGTGGACGACTGGCGCGGGCCGTCGTCGCTGATAGAATGGTAAAGCAGGTGGAGCGAAGGGCGGGAGGATATCTAACCCCCCCTCTCCCCGCTTCTATCCCGCCTCTAGCCCCGTGGCGGATTTCAATGAGCTCTCACACATACAGGATAAAATTTTACAATAGATTTTTTTAATAAGTGTAATTATTTAATTACGTACATGGGTACTCCTACTGTTAAATGTTATTTTATTTGAAGGGTAAAAATCTTTTTGAACCCTCTACCACCTACTACCTAATTTTGTCACACAACCACCTACCATACGTTTCACAGACGGGTAGAAGGTAAATTAATTATTAATTTTTCTACTGATACTTTTCACTCGTGAATCTATAGAATACAGCAAGTTCAAAAATAAAACATGCTTTGCCGCACTTTGATCCCACAGTCGTGCAGGATTATATGTATTATCTTTTATACATTATATTTATTTTATTAGGATTACTTCTACGTTGGATGGCAATGTTAATTATCTTGCTAAAATATTAGACAGCCTTTATCACGTCTTTTTATGTATTTTATCGGTACAATGGTGTTGCTTTAATTTCAACACTTCAGGACCCATTACAGCATATTCGGTCACACGTAGACTATGTCGTATTTTATTCGTAAAGCTGCGTACAGATTTAGTAACATGTTTTATAACACGTCCACATTACGTAACATTGTTATTAAATATTGCAACAAATAACGATACTGTACAAAATAGAATAACAATGCTATCTAACAATTACAGTGTCGTTCTCGTACAAACCTATTACACGTATAAATTATTTTAACATTGTTGTAAAAATTAATAACATGTTATTACAAATACAAATACAAATATTTTTATTTCAAGTAGACCAATATTACAGGTTCTTTCGAAATGTCAACACTAGTTGCACGGTTCCAAAAAGTAGGTCTTATGGAGAAGAACCGGCAAGAAACTCCATAGATACTCTTTTAAATAATTCCTTATATTTACAATGTTCGTATTTAATATTAATATGAGAATAATGCAGTTTGATGTGAAACGCATGAGTTATCCACTAGCACTAAAAAAATAAAATAACTATAATATAAAACCCGGATGCCATGACATGTATAAGCCGACCAGCCCCAACTGACAGCACCCGTTCACGAGCATGACGTGTGTATCAGCGTCGCTCTACTCAACCATGATATAGGGAATAAAGGGACCCGACACACAACGCCACCATCAGCAGGACATTTGAGAGAGCATGACAAGCCCAGACTGCCTGGCCAAAATGTCTACCAGTAGGTATGCATTTTTCATTTCATCACAGCAACATCGAAGCCAACATTAATCTCATATTTTACAGGAAATTTTACAAAATCTAAATGAAATTTTAAAATAAAATAAAACAATTGTAACTATAGTTACATGCATGTCAGTTAAAAGTGTATAAATTAAAATAATAAAATGTCAAGATAATAATAATAATAAATCATAATTATGCAAATGTCAAAATTATAAATGATAAAATATAATGTCAAGAATATAATAATAATCATAAACATGTTTTGATAGCCCGGTTCATTAGAACGTTATTTATTATAACACGTTATTATTAACCCACCCCCGCATCCTCCATCCATGTTGTATTATCCCCCGGCTTTGTCGATATTATTGAATAGCTGCAGTGATCTTGTGGACAACAACCAGGGTTTAAAAAAAATAATTAGATGTATGTACTTAATCATTATTATAATTTCTCTGTTATGTTTTTGTTTGTGTAACGCATAGATTGTAATTATTTAATTTACTGCTAATTTTGTGCATGCGGTGCTTACTTATAAGAGACTTGGCTTAAAAATGTTTTATTATATGATAACATTACTGTAATATTCAGTGTAAACAATGGTTGGTGAGCCAAATAAATAAAATAAAATTACATGGGACCTTCACGTTTTAATTCAGGTAATGTTAATAAAAAATAAATCAACTGCTTGAATACGGCAATTTTTAGTTACCAAATAGCAACACAGATGGCGTTATTGTTACCATCAACATCATCATCATTCAAAAGACGTCCATTGCAAGAAGATTGAATAGCAAATGGGTTTTGAAGATAAATTGGAACAATTTGACAGTATCGTGGACATAAAAAATACATAAAGTTAAAGTATCATATAATGCCGATTCATTTTATTAAGTATCATTTACATAGGTATACTAACTCAGGTAGGTACTTTTTTACATGAATGTTCAAATGGTGATGTAATGTAAATTAAAATTACAGATCCATTTGCAAAACTGATTGACTGCTGAATAAATAATAAAGAAATTCTTATTACAGTGATTGGTGCATATGTCATTATTGTAAAGCCCTAACTTCTGTCATGTGACGCATGTTCTAATTATGCATACCACCATTCCAAAAGCCATTTGGTTATTATGATGAACTTGCATACGCAAAAAAAAATATCAATCGTTCACAGATGGCATCGCACGCGCCCCGCATACTCCCTTCGGCGCAAACGCATCCGACCTCTTGATACACCGTTTCCCACTGAGTAACATACACCGCTGGCTTTAAATGATTGTTTAGTCATCGCTGCGGTATTCGGCAGACGTTGTATGCGGTATTTTGGTGGGTTGTGACGTAGTCGACGCGTGTGGGAGTCGCTCTTCGTCACTGTAACACTTTGGAACAGGCTCACTGACTCAGTTGTGACTCGTTTCTTGTTGGAGACGCATGTTGGTGACCTCTACAGCTTTTATAAAACACACTACAGCAATGCACGATACTATTTTGAACCAGGTATGTATTCCAATTGAATTTATTACGTTTTCAAAGCTGTGTCAATAGAAGCAAGGCGTGTTTTGTTTATATTGTGTTTTACTGCACCGCCACTTGATTATATTGATGTTTCATCATAAAATTATTTATGATCAGCAGTTATCAAAACAGTGTACTTATATAGAAAAGTTGTTTACTTCATAGTATGTATATACTTCTTATATGTATTGGTACAGATATAAATACGAATTTCTTCAGAAGTGACAACTGTTTTTATCTGCGCAAGAAGCTCTGTCCGTATTAATGTTTGTAGATTAGTTCCATGACTGATGGTGTTATTACTCGTATATTAATGGTCAACTATGTGTTGAACATATAATGTTCGAGTAATAGTATATATTGCGAAAGTTCTATTTTTATTAGGACCATACTCAGCTCCTATAGTATAATCGATCTGTGTTTGGCTTTTTATTTCAAGCAAGCTGTGCTTCGCAGTTCCTTTCTTTTACCTTTTCTATTTACTCAGTTCCTAAGGGCCGTGGTGTGATGTTGAAGAGCTTATAACCTTCCTCTAGGATTAAACTATCAGATGTAAATAGAATGTTTCGAATCCTTTTTCTAGAGAGTACCGCGTTTGTACGAAACAAACAAACCTGCCAGCTTTATTACATTAATATAGATAGAAAGATAAAAAGCCCCGGCATAAAAATATTTAAACATAAAATTCTAGACCTCCAATGAATCATTTGACTGGAAATATGTAGATCTAATTACTTATTATGGCATTCAACATAATTGTAGCTTGTAGCCCAAATATAGTCCCAAAGCTGGGCACGGGTTCCTTCTCATTTGAGAGGGATTAGACTATAGTCCAGCATGCTAGCCTAGTGCGGGTTGACAGAACTCACACGCCGGTTTCCTCACAATGTCTTCCTTTACTGTTTAAGTATGTAACAAATACGCACATAACTTCCGAAGCAAGTGGTGCATGCTGAGCTCAATACCTTTGATTTTGACAGGTTACGCCATGCCACTAGGCTACCACAGTCTAAAATTATAGCTTAGCTATTGGTATATTACAATTAAAATTATAAAAGTTTTATTTTGGCTTTGGACTTGCTAATTATCATAATGGACAATAAGGATAGCTGCGTTAATCTAAGACAGTCAATGTTTAGCGTACGACATAACACCACAGAGCAAACGTACATATGTATAATCACTAAATAGATTCTTTGTAACAATCACAATACGTCGTCGCAAGGCATTTTAAAGCAATATATAAGTGTTGTAACAGGGCTACAACGTAAATATATCGACTTCGAATAAAAAGCACGCCCCTCGTGACTTTTTGAAATGATAAGGCATATTCATTACTGCCCCCTAAAACGGAGAAGAGAAAATATTGTAGTAACCTGCAACCCTGTCTGGAATAAATAAGTTGAGGAGATAATGTAATTAATTCCATGGAATATTTCAACGGAATATTAACCGTCAATATAATGATTAATAAGTGTGATAAATACGTCTTGATAAATACGTATTCTCATCGTCATTTAATTCTCATGCGTAAATATTTAATATTTTATAAACATACCTACTTACTTATTTAAGAACGGACAGAAGCCGCATTAATATAGTGTAACATTATTTTCCTTTGCATGTATTTAGATTGCCACATTTGGATACAAAACAGCGATAATAGATTCTAAAGTCAACATGTCAAAGTTCATTTTATTGACGTTGTAGTTACAATATGATTACACAAGTGTTGTAGATAATGTGTGAACTCGTATAAATTATTTAATATTATTATGTAATTATTAAAATATATTATGAACTAGCCTCTGTTTGTGTGTATATGTAACTCTGCGTCTGTATAAGACACGTGGGCACTGTGACGTCACATGGACCCCAAGACTTTAAAATGCGCGTTTATTTTCAATCCTGATAACATGTTCGTGTTGTTATAGAAATGAGCCCTCAGATATACAACATAAAAAGCATCCAAAAAATTAATTACTATCGCGTTGTATGTGTCATATAACTTTATTGTTTTAATTGAAATTACAGCAAAAGAAATCACTAATTCGCACATGAATAGAAACACAGAAAAGACAGACGTTTCACACAACACAAACACAGAAAAACATTTTTCGTCACTCTTAATTCCCTTCAATCGAACTCAAATAGTTTAATATTCCTAATATTATATTATTTTTTATTAAAATCAAAAATAAAACTTGTCTTCAAAACTTTTATTGGTAAAACTTAAAGTCAAATGCAATATCATCTACTCATTTATATAGGTACGCAATGGTGATTAAAAATAATGTCTTAATTTGGTCTTAGCTCGAAATAGATCAAAGAAAATTACAAATATATTTTCTAAGATTTAAATTGTACACCTAAAGTTGGCCTTTGGCTGCAAGGTTCACTTTTCTTTAGCAAATATAATAATGTAAGTATCATTGAGTCGAATATTCCACGAATTAACAATGTATCCCAAAATACAAATAATACAAGTGGGTATTAGTATGCTTTGATAACTTATACATCACATCTTTTGTAAATGTATTTTCGTACAATCAATATGTTTATTTTAACATGAAAATGTTTATACTGTGTTCCAAAAATATTATTTGTAAAAGGCGTATCGTCAAAATAACTACCAAATTACAATTACTTGCCTTTTCAATTATTTTTTTTCAGAATAAGAAATATTTTAGGTCTAAAATTGAGTACCGTTTGAATATTTGGTCTTATGTAGGTATACCAACTTAATTTATCAACACTTTCGTTCGTAAATTGGCTACAAATTATCGTTTCGCAAATGTAACGTTGATATGGTTTTATTGGTCTTTTCAGATTAGAATGAATATGGAATATTTGAGTTATTGCCTATTCTATGGGAGGTGCGATGTTACAATACTCGGATTTTTTAACCATTCATTCATTTTTATCAGTATTGATTTACTAGTTTTATATTTATTGTTATCAACATTAAATATGAAGTTACCTAGGAAATCTTTCCAATCGCACCACCGATAGTTTCGTACGTGTCGTGGTTACTGAGTTTGCCGTCGACCATTCATTCTGAAAGTGAAAGAAAGAAAGCATTTAAAGTGACATAGAAAGAAAGAAAGTGAGATCACAAGAACTCAATCTGTAAAGTAGAAAACTAATTACTAATTTTATGAAAGAAATACCAAATACCATCATCAGCAACCCATTTCTCGTCCCACGGCTCTCCTCTCTTGGTGAGGGATTAGGTTATTGTCCATCACCCTAGCCTACTGCGGGTTGGCAGACTTCACACGCCATCAAGTAAATCTCAAAAGCATGCGGGTTTCCTCACGATGTTTTCCTCCACCGTTTGAGCGTGTGATAAATACGCAGATAATTTCCAAAAACTCAGTGGTGTGTGTATTGAGTTGAACTCGATACTTTTGACTATCACATCACTAGGCTATCGCTTACACGGTGAAGAAATATCATGAAGCAAGGCAATAACGACCATGAGCACCTGAGAGATTTTCTCGATGCACGAGTGAACCATTTTACAATAGGCTAGCACAGAACAGTAGGTCTGTACCTACTGTTCTGTCCCTAACGCTCCCATGTCGTAATTAATGGTCTAACGTCAAGAGAAATTACCAATCATGAAATCACGGGTTTGACCATAATGCACAAAAAATTCGTATCAGTTAAAAAGTATTTTGGGAAGTTACCACTGGGTTGATTAATTCAAAATAAGCAATGGGACATACATAATTTTTAGAAGCTTTCTCATTAAATATCATAAGCTACTTTGTATATTTGTGTATACTTGTGAGTAATCCGTAACCCGAAGAGCTAGCCAAGCCGATACGTAGTTCTACCGTGGTGGGCAGAGCTGAGTACAACGCTAATAATAATTTATCCTGAGTAGACTACACACGTCATTCCAATAATCAAGGTGATTACTAAGAAATATGATTAAATTCAACAATAATGGTAATGCTAGTGCAGTTTCAAATACTATATTATGTGGTATTGTTCGCCATGTTGTTTATTGCGTGTTGGCAGACTTCACACGCCATGACAAAACTATTTTTGTTTGCAACTAATCACGTTTCATTACGTTTCATTGGTTGCAACTGTTACATTTTTGACATAAATACAAATATTTGCCGCTATCAAAATACGAACGTTCGAAGTTGCTCGTATATTTTTTGTCTTAATAAAAATGTTCAACGAACTCATTTCGCTGACAAAATTATGGTCTGGAATGTTTCAACGGTGACGTCACGCCTGGCGTCGATCGCTTCGTATCCAGATGTCACACTCACCTCGCTTCTTAAATGGTCATGTGCCTTTATAAGCAGAAAACTGTATCTTAACAAGTATTCCAGCCATAATTCGAATGCTATATTTAGTCATGACTCACACGTACATTCAATAAATCCGAGAAATCCAATATCTTTTTAAAAATTATGTTGGGTAGATGACAACATATTAAGGTAGTTTAAATGTATTTATATGCTACTGTAAGAACTCGCAATATAGTGAAAAGGCGAGTCTTCACCGAAATTGTTGGCAATTTCATTGTTTCCAACTGTTTGAAACTCTTCAGAAAATCGCCAGCTTTTGTTTCCATTGTGTCTACACCGAGTCGCCAACGATTAACAACTCGATTGATTCGTTCGTCCGCGTGTCGGGCATTTTTCTTTTTCTTTCCAACTACCTACTTCAGCGTCTCCACAGAGCCGATTAATATCTGCAACAAGTGTATTCCTTGATGTTTACCGCCTAAACAGAAACACGGTTCCCAACATTTTTTTACAATATTTTTTTATTGCCAACACAAGGAAATTACAGAAACTTTTGTCACTATCACCTATTGACAACACAAAAGTTGGCATCTTTTGGTCGGTGGAGACTCTTAAGATTGAGAGAAGAGAGGCTTAAGATTGTCCTCCACTCTTATGCTAAAACTCCGATATAAATAGTTGATTATTCAACGAAACACTTCTGAGTGGTTAATAAAATAACCTCGCACCATTTCAGTCTTCTAAACATAAAACATAGGTATTAAATTGTTTCTTTTAACATTTCCGTTTCGGTAAATCCAGTAAACCTAAATTTTATAGTTTTGTATTCGTACCAATCCAAGGTTTTACTGGAACATATCCTACTAATATTATAAAAGTGAAAGTTTGTAAGTATGGATGTTTGGATGTTTGTTACTCTTTCACGCAAAAACTGCTTAACAGATTTGAATGAAATTTAGCATACAAATAGTGTATTACCTGGATTAATACATACATACATACTTTTTATACAATATAAACGAATATCTTAGGAGTAATCGTAAAAAAATCATCACACTAGGCTACCACAGCTCTGTCATGTCTGTCATGTCAGTTTTGATAGCTTCTCTGTTGCTATGTACGTTGTTGCTTTGTAGCGACATAGACGTAGTGCAGACGCACATAGTGGATCATCTATATATTTATTTATTTATTCTATGGAAGTGGGGGCGAAATGAGGAGGAGAAAATATTAGTATTAAATTGCGCGGGCGAAGCTGCGAGCATCAGCTAGTACATGCATATATTGGAACTATATGCATGTACTAGCTATATAAGTATTTGTCAATACTATTAGTAAAGAAAACTTTGTACCCTTTAAGCATATTGCGCGTACTGAGTAGTATGCGATTTAGCTTTTCTCAGCGGATGCTAAAGCTTCAACATAATTATGTACATACGATCCGTTCAGCTCTCTAGCCTTAGAAGTTTGGGCTGGACGTAGATGACTCAGTTTATAATAGAAGATAAGTATGTAGATAAGTACCCGAATAGAGGTAGAAGATCAAGATTACAAATACATTCAAATGATAAATAATATTATAATTAAGTAATCTATAAACCCAGATATTGTCCCAATGTATCCAAAACAAACTTATACTAACTATAAAACAAGTTTTGCATGATAATTGGGATAGCTTTGTGTTACATTATTATTATTATTTTTGAGCTATTGTCATGTTGGCTTCCCGTTCGTCGCGTCATCGGGGTTGGTACTGAAAACCAGCGCTGTGTTGTGGCACACGTCACATCCAGCATTATGCTAAGTGTCAACCCTATTGTCACACCTGCAGCGCGGCGTACAATTTTATTATTATTATAATTATGGGTATATTATGTAATCTGGCCACTTTTGTTTTGACTTTACTTATTGATTATTTATATACTGTATTTTTTTTTAAAACATTATTGTTAAGCGTTGTTTATGTGTGACAATAAAACAGTTTTTATTAAAGATATTTTACTTAAATACGTAACATGTAAAGTATTTTTTGAGCCATTACATTTACCATATTATTATTTTGCGTAAAACAAACCGGTTTTACGGAAAGGTAACTCGTTATTATTCCTCACAGTTGTTAACCCTTAATCATTTTACTTATAAAAAAGGCAAATTCATTTTGATTAACGACAAAATAATTTTTGTAACTATATTTATTCCATATAATTTCCTGCAGTGGATTTAGGCTAAATACTGATGTGTGTAACCTAAATTATGTGCGCATACATCTGTCAAATAGCGCCACTGACTTTCTGATATTAAAAAAAGAAGAAAATCTTCGTGGCAATTAAAAGCGCACTTGTCTACTGTTTACCACCAGGGCTACGGCGACTCAGTAGCCAGTAACCTACTTAGGGAGAAAATACAATTATGTATTAACAAGGATGACTTTACTTATACAAAGGACCGGTGACAATCTTTCTAGTTCACGGATAATATCTCTATATTTTTTATCGTTTATTATTTTATTAAACAAGTAAGTTGATTGTAAGTATGGATTTATTATTACTTACTGGATTCCATGACAATTCATTTACATAGTGCCATGTCTACTTGTACCTAAGTCTATAATAGCATGCAGCGTAGACTTTGTTATTTTTTTCATCCATTTTCAGTGAGTAACGTAGAATCTTTTTCATTAACAAAATATGTGACGTTGTATTGACAGAAATTTCAATATGATTACATACTTAATTTAGTCAAATTAAAAGAATTAATGATGATCAGCCATTAATTGAAAATTTTGGGGCGAGTCTTAGCAATCTACTGTATGAGTCTTGCTTATAATGGTGTCATGTACCTTCCTACGCCCATTTATTTTTAACTTGAATCTGTAATATTGAATTTTATATTGTCACACATCGTCA
This sequence comes from Craniophora ligustri, assembly GCA_905163465.1. Lineage (NCBI taxonomy): Eukaryota > Metazoa > Arthropoda > Insecta > Lepidoptera > Noctuidae > Craniophora > Craniophora ligustri. Next base: position 4,286,845 of record LR990954.1, on the reverse strand, counting down.
TAGGGCTAGATTATTTACAAACGTTGTGAAATACTTAGTTACAAAAATTGCCAAAAATTGCCGAAGGTTGTGTATGAAGTTTTACGCTTGCCTTCAGTCTTCCTTCCAAATTTTATTTTCCCCTTTCATCCCTAATTTAAACCCCATAAGGCAGGAAATCAAATTTTTCTCTAGTGAATGCCTAGAATGTAAAATACATTAATGGCTTTTTTACCCCTGTGGTTCTGCGTAATATAATAATGATAATGTTTGTTTCTCATGGTCCTTGTTTTTGAGGTATTTTCATGGTTTCACTGGGCAAATATGCATCATGAGGTCCGAGGTATATGATATACAGCTAGTTTTGCTTCTGGCATTTCAAAAATTCTTCACTTTACGCACAATTGCAACAAAGAACCATCATCATTTCAGCTAAATGACTTCTACTACTGGGCATAAGCCGTCCCAAGGATTTTTACAATAACAAAAGAAAAGCAATATTCAAACTTAGATTATAATAAATTTAGCTTAGGACTACATTCTTTCTTGTATTGTATAGTAATATTCAATCTATTAATAGGTTTAAAATTATTATGGTGTAATATATAAAAGCTTGATGAATCAGATAGTCGGTCAGAAGGAAATTATTTTCTCAGTTCATCAGTTGCAACTGGGAGTTACGACTAGGTTTTAAAGAGCTTTTCTTTTAATTCTTCTAATTACAACGATTAGCCTTAATTGGTTCTCCACGGAGTAATGACAGTTTTTCAACAGGAGAATCAGGAAAATCAGGTAGCAATTGTATTTTAAAAAGTCTCTTTTTAAAATTGTTTTAATGCTTTCTTTAACATTAAACAAACTTCGATACAAGCGTTATTTTTTTGGTTGTGGATATTTGAAATAGAGGTGTTTTTCAATAATTTGGCCAATGAATCATATTATTTTCTTGGAGCCCTATACTCTCTACATCAGCAAAAAGTGTAGGCAGAGGTGTATTATTGTACCTACACCAAGTCACCAACATTTCGTCGGTATTTTTTTAGATCCCATGTGAAAGGGGGCGAACCTATCGTCATGACCTAGTCAGAAATCCAAACTTTGAGCTGTTACTTAGAATAACACTTTACTCGATCAGTGAATCGAAACCAAGACCTTCTGCACAGCAGTTGCGCTTACAAACACTGGACCAAGGAGGCAGTTATTTAGTAAATATAATCTATGTTTGTATTATACTGTTCGTATCGTCTATTTGAGCGAATAATAACCACTCTGACCAAACGATTCATATGGTTAAGCTGCTCCTGTCAAGGTCATTCTATATATAGACCATTGGGTGACCATTTTAAGACCTGATCTTGTTAATATAATATAATTAATCCTCTGTTGTTTTTTATTCTATCAAGAAGAAACAAAGATAAATACTCAGAAGTGAAACAATCATAAGTGTCATTATAACTTTGTAAATACATCTGTATAGTAAAAAAAATTTTACGTATAGAAAAGTACAATTATATTATCAGGTTCATTCCCGCTGTCCATCCCCTGCGTGTCCACCCGGGGTGGACAGTGACACAACTTTTAAAATTTATTCCCACTGTCCCCGGGAGGTCACCTACTAAACAATATCAAGGAATTTCAGTTAATTTATTTGTTAAATGTCAATCCTGAAAACATGTAATGTAAACATCTTTAGAATAATTCGATCTCCGTTATAGTAACTTTGAAGATTGCATTATCTGTTATTAATAATAACTTAGTGACGTAATGTAGTAATTCAAGCTGTTTGCGTTATTACCTGACTGTCATCATCATCATCATCCTATATTCATCCACTGCTGGACGTAGGTTTCCCCTAGTGAACGCCACAGAGCTCGATCTTCGGCTCTTTTCCTCCAGTCACTGCCAGCTGCCTGCTTACCTGATCCACTTAACCTAATTTCGATAGTTAAATTTAATTACTATAATTAATGTTGATGTAGACTAGTGATATAATCAGTGGATAACGAAATCTTACTTTCAATCCTTCGAGACGTACTACTGTCTTTTCAAAGATGCGCGCGTATTTATCACAAATAATGAAGGAAAAATTGAGGGGAGACTCGAGCTGTAGGAAGGTAAAGGGTTGATGATAGCAGAAGTTATGACCATGTTAATCCCAATTTTTTATTTTTAAGCTGCGCGATATACATATATCGTTCACTAGTTACCTACTTAATACTATTCTATAAGATAGCGAATGTACTAAAATAGCTACGGCTTTTGTTTTGCGTTATTTTATTACGTAATGTGCGTATTTAAAATGAACGTTTGGACTGTTTGCAAAATAAGTGACATCGTTAATATGTGTTGTTTATTATAATGCCAAATTTTGACGACGTAGCTAACAATGACAGGTATATATACAGTGATTTTTCCAAGTGGGCGTGGATTGTTTGGTCTGATGTTAATTCAGCAGTGGCTCAAGTGTCTTAGTACATACATAGATCGAAATAATGTTACACTAAATGCACAATAACGCAATGTTTTTGATGAAAACGAATACAGCGTCATTGTGTTTTAAAAAAGACAATATTTATATCCGGAATTTAATGAAAAAACACACATTGTGTAGGTATCTCCAGCATCCGATAGTGTCGCTAAATAGGTTCTCACTCTGGAAAGTTACAACGTTGCAAACTAAAGGGGAAGAGCAACTTTGAACAAAATACCTACTGTTTTTGTTTTCTGAAGACACCTAGTTGTTTAAGTAAAACTTGTTTAAGTTTGATAGGTAACTAGGTGTCACTTTCTAAGTGTGACTTTCTATAACTAGTAGTATGATGTTAATTATGTCGATTTGGTTCCAAAATCTACAGATTTTGTTGAGAAATTCAATGATGCAGTTATAGTTTTGATATCTGGGCTTGAAACTTCTTTGATTATTTTTCGTTGTTCATTATAGTTTTTGCCATCCACCCTCACAGTGTGTAATATAAAATTAATTGTAGCACAGAATCTAGTATTAAAGCCACCGTTAGCAGCACTTTTTCCATCGGTCACATTAAACTCGAGTTAGCGTACCTACACTAGGCCATTTACACAGTCTGGCTGGCGGTAAGAGCACAGATCAACTACCAATAATTGCTCTTGAAATACTTGTTAAATACATGCACAACTCGATAATGGCTTCGCTTTTCTTGAAACCGAGTCGGCCGCCTAAACAATCGGTTAATTTTGATTTTACAGTTGGCTGATAGCTTACCGATAGTTTCACATTAATTGTTATAGTAATATTATTTTTGTACCAATTGCAAAAAATACTACTACCTAAATAATTTCAATTTACCGCTAGGTATAAGTATGTAGATGTACTCAATCGAACAGTAAAAATTTCTTGTTTCTATTTATTTATGAAAAATTAATCGGGCTTTGTTTAAATAGAAGAACAAAACCACTTAAGGGTTGTAGAAGTTTGTAAAACAATAACATTGATTCTAGTATGCCGCCATGCCGCCTGCTTTCTAGTTTAAGTTTGAAATGAATAACTAAATAATATGGCTAACCTGTCCTTATTTAAAAAACAAATATAACTACTATAAATGTTTACATTTTGTTGCCATCGGTACCGATGGCCCTCCGCATCGCGATATTGAAATAAGCCGATAAAAATAGTCGCACCACGTGGGGGCGACGACTGTGCTAGACTAGACCGCGCACGCCTCTTACTCCATAACACAAACATAAACATCACGAAAGTAACCTCTGAAAGCGTGAGCAAAAGGCACACTTACCAATAACATTAAAGTTGTTATTGCTTCAGATTCTCAGAACTTAAAAGTTGATATCGTAATGATAATAATGAAATTATTACTAGTAGGTATAACGGTGAAAGAAAACATTGTGACGAAACCTGCATGCTTCAGACATTTCTCGCATGTATATGAAGCCTCCCTGATTAGTCTCTATGATGTCCTGAGCGATCAGTAATAATGTATTAAAGAAACGATGAAAGTGGAATAATTATATTTTTGAATGCAGACGGCATTGAGAATATTATACACCGATAGTCTAAGCGTACGACTTTGACGTAAACAGTGAACTAAATCTGGATCGTTCATCAGTGACTATAATTATATTTTAGTCTGTGTCCTGTGAGTCCGTCTGTTTAACGGTTTATTGAAAATACTCCGGATGTGGGTACCTGGACTTTTGCCTATAATAGAACGGTAAAACTAGGTCGTTACTTGTTTAAAGTGATGATAATGGCTGCTCTCTTTTGCCTCAACAATGTTTAACGTGTTTAAAAGACTGCTTAATCTACTTAAATAATAGCTATCCCGGCAAACATTTTCTCTGTTAATTTTACAAAGTTTAGAACTTATAGTCATTGTGTAAACAAAGATGGAAATGTCAAGGGCTGAGTACCTTTATACGGCTTCAAAGTTGGACGCTGACGCCAGATAGTTCACTAGAGTATTATTTTTTCCTTCGAACAAGTTTCCTTTAAAGAAAAAAAAAGCTTTATATTTCTTTTATTCAATTAATTATTACAATAGCACTTGAAGGCTACTTTTGTTTACTTGTTAAAAAATATTTAATACCTAAAAAGGAAAAGGATTTATTTCTTCTATACAATTCAGTTTTAATATAAGGCGGAATATTTTGCGCAATTTCGAGATGTTTCCAAGTGTTTTGCGTGAGGGTAAGAACAAATAAAGAAAAGCCATCTCAGCTCTACAATGCCGATAAAGTTTCAATGCTGTCGACTTCTTGGAGAACAGTCGAACACTCGAGTCTCCTAAGTAGACACCTACTTAGGAGACTCGAGTGTTCTCCAACTTAGTCCAGTCCGACTCGACCTCTGAGTAGTACAATACTTAGTACAACGTGACTGGCGGCTATACATTTTTTCCATTACCTTTTCTTCTCGAGTCAACCAATACTTACAAAGTCTTTTGACCAAACTCACTGATCTATTCATAGGTTTATTTCATCCTGCCAGTATGTGCTATTTTGTTTGTACCTATATTTTAACTTAAGGATAAATGAGGGAAAAAACTGCGGGCAAGAGGTAGCGGTTAGTATGAGCTTTCCTCGATAGCGTTAGATGTGGCTTTTCTAATAAAGATGTATTGATTGACTCTCATCACGACTTTTGTCTTACCAGGGACAAATTGCTACTTTTCACGAAAAGTACATCCATTTATATCGTATAGAGAAAGAAAGATATGATTTTTAATTACACTTAATATTTCTACTAATATTTCTTTATCTATTACAACTTAACATTTACTAATGAGGAATGAATAATAGTAGTTAAATATAAAAATAAATAAAACAACAAAACAATGGTAAAGTAAAATAAGTATAATAACAGTCATATTACATGAATTAGATTGCTAATTGAGAGAATTTCCTTGCCCAGTTCCACCGAAATCGCCTATTAATGATTTAGACCTCGCCGTCTACATAAAATAATAGAAAAAAATAAAATAATTTTAAAAGAATTTGTATTTCATGTAATTACTTAAGAATAAGGCACATGCTCTCTCGTACTTCACATTGTTGTGCCCGACAGGGTCAATTTTTCCATGTCATAAGGACGGCAAACAAGCGTACGGCCTACATGATGGTAAGCCGTTACCGTAGCGTAGACGTTTGCAACACCAAAGGTGTCCCTTGCGCGTTGCCTACCCTGTAGAAACCGTCTAGGTTTTTTAAAATAAGGGAGTTACTAAATTGACAGCAAACGGAAAAAAGGAATTCCCGTGCTGTCAGAATAGACACTCTCTCAACGAGCTCTCATAATTCATTCTGTCTATTAATCTACGATAACACTTCCGCATGCTGCCAAAATTGCCATGCTGGTGCATTTTGTTATAACATTAAGCGCAAAGGAATCTTTACTCGCTTCTGAGACAACACCTTAAATGTTTTGTTGAGCTGAACGCGAATGACATTATTGCATGATATTTAGTAAAAAAATAAGTAAGGTAATTAGTTTGGCAAATCGCGTTTATCAGTGTTATTATAACTGACAAACATCATTTCCGAACATATTTACCCTAATACATAGTATTTGGACGTCGTGCTATCTCTAAGTATTGTTTCAACGCGAGGTTATCATACAATAACATTATCTCAAGGCACATAAACAAACTTACTGTATCATCTCCAATTTAATTGGTTTCTTACTAACCAATTATTCTGTTATTTCCAGTTAGAACAAGATGGTTATGTCATTTTGGAAGATTTCTTGCGGCCAACAGAATGCGATGAGATGTTGGAAGCTGGATTGGAGTTCACCAAGAACTTACCAAGCAAAGAAGCTAGGGTCAAATTCACTACAGTCAATGCGGAAGAAGAGGTAAAAAAAAATTATATGTGATATTATAATGTAAATTTAAGTTACTCGCCGGTTGCCAGCTATTGGATTTGGATGGAATTTGACAATCAGATAGTGTTTTACCTGGAGATTTATTTATGGAGCTTATTGCAATTTTGAAGGAACAATATAAATATAGTTTATCTCTTAAGATAAGCCATAAAAAAGGTATCTATAAAATCCCCCCGCGTCGTAATATACTTTTCCAAAGTATGTATTGGCCAGTCCTGCCTTCTACTAGGTAAATTATGACGAATTAATATCACTAAAAACTTACTTAAAAAACTATTATAACCCATATTGGAAATCCTAAAAGCCATTTATCATGTCAGAGAGAGCAGTAAAACCGGCACCAATTATGATATTTTGCGGTACAAAATCATACCTAATTATTGCAATAGCCCGATGAAACCGAAAAGTTATTTTATATAGTAGGTACGTACTTTAATTGAATGTTTGTGTCCAAATAATAATTGGCAATGATTATTTTGGAAATATGATGTCAATAAGTATAATAAAATTTACCGAAAACGATAGAAAACTCATTGTTGTTTATCCAAGCTGTGATTAGCGTGTCTTTCTTAGGAAAATTTATTCAGCTGTTTAAAAATTAACGTAATGTAACGTTTTAAAATTTATTTCTTAGGTTTAAAGATATTTATTCTCAAACAAGACAAACAGTCACTTACATGAGAACGATGTTATGATCACAATAAAGTCGTTCGATTAATCACTTTTCTAACACAATTAGTATACATACACAATTAATACACTACTTACAATAACACAAATTTATAATAATTACACACAATAGTTTTGAATAACATAATGCGCCAGTTTAGATTTAAATGCGTTTAGTGAACTTTCATTTTTAATCACTGATAGTATTTTATTATAAAGTTGTGCACCCTCATATGTAAACATTTTTTTGCCGTAATAATTTGTTCTAATCTTGGGTAGTACGAGAAAACTAGGCGGGCGTGTGCTTCGTTGGGTGACGTGTTTTAAACACACAAAGGATAAATCAGTATGGAGTGAGCTTTTTAATATTTTCCTAACGAGAATCATCAACTTAGTTTCTGTGTATATTTTAGAAGTAGGTGTTAAAATTAAAAAAACCTTAAATGATAAATACATACGAAAACTACTTACTGACTGGTCTAGCGATCGAAGTGCAATTACTGAGCGTCCTATTTTTAAATTCGAAAATTGGTCACCCATCGTATGGTGTACAGCGACTTAAAATTGGACATTGGGTATTACCCTAACCAGTATTGGTAAATCGTCGTTAATTGGCTAATCGACCCATGGTCCCGTGCCGTCCTTTGTGCGGCCCTAACATAACTGGGAATACGAGCAATCCGCACATCCACATCTACGGGAATATGTGGCAAAGTGAACTCATATTATGCTTGACAGTTTGCAAATTATATCTCGGGTTACTTCCTACTCGTACCTTGGTGGCAACTAGAATAAACGTCCGCGTTCCTGTCGTGCCCATTATTGGAATCAAATGTTTTATCATTATCCTAGGACACGTCAGGATTCATCGTTCAGACGGTTTTCTAGATAGCTTTGGTTGATCCTGGTTAGCAGGAGTTGCAGTAGAACGTAGTTAGTGTCGCGTGATTATCTCAAAAATAGAGCTGTGGTCCTGAGGTCAATTTTCAAGTCAAGTAAAGAATAGTACTTACTATTGGATTTTTCTTTAACAAAATTCTTTGTGGATGCTATGAGTTTAAATTTTATTTGACTAAGTAGATCGATGATCAAAACAGTTTATTATTTGGATGACAATTTCTACATGCCAAATTAAAAGGTTTAAAAAAAGCAAATACTACTACACTACCATTGCTTGTCCTTAAGACTAAGATTAAGAAAATAATATATAAGAATAAGAAAATATAACATAAATACCAACGAAAACATATTGAATTAAAAACACATTCAATTTGCTAATTGAAAGACCCATTGTATAAATAAATACATAGGTACATACGTTAACACGTTTTTTTATGTGTTAATATAAATAACAAATTCCATATACATAAATTGAATAATTGGCCAAAATTCTAGGGAATATGGATTAGAATGGTATATGGAATTGTCTCCTTTGCTCCTAAATATAAATTTAGCCTGAAGCAAAGGACAAAATTCCCTATAAATTCCATATAATAAATCATTTTGAGGTACGAAGCCAAGTCTTCTTTTTTTCATCCGATAATATTTCATATTTCAATTTCAGCAACTGAAAGAAGATTACTTTTTGAAGAGCAATGACGATATCAGATATTTTTTTGAGGACGCTGCCCTCGGATCCGACGGAGAACTTACAGTGGACCCCAGCATATCACTTAATAAAGTAAGCACCTAAACACACCATAGGACAAATCCTGTAGTTTCTCACAACTGCATGATGGTTTACCAATGAACTGAAATCCATCTACTAATAAACAAAAAACTAGTTCAATGTCGTCGAAGCTCCAAAAACTAAATAAAGAATCTTAGTTACCTTATGTTATTAGTTTTAGTACATATGTGATGGTTAAAAATCCTGTTGCCCGTGATGTTATGTATCGATTCCTAAGTTAGGCGAAGAAATATACATTAATGATAAATATGTGCCCGTTAATAAGATCAGCAAAGATATTTGCATCACAATCGGGCTCGACAGTTTTACATTCTCTGTGAAGAACGAGGGTACAGGCCCTCGTTCTATGAAGTAGCTAATCTATAATAAAAGAAAATAAAAAAAAAATATTTCAACTTGGCAACAATATTTTGATAACAGAAAGAGTTTATCATCTGTAACCGAACTAGGCCGAGCCCGTATTTCGACTTTCAGCGCCTTTTTAACATGAATAAGTATGGTTGCAATAATACTACAAAGTACTTATTACCTGTATATACCTGGCTGCGAATAGTTTGCGGCTGAATGGGCAACGGCAACCATACCTATTCAAGACATTTAATATTTTATAAAAGAAATACTCGCGGGCAAATTTTATTGGCAGCTTGGCAAAAATAGACTCCCCTATTTTTAAGTATAGGTACATAAAAAAATAGATTTTGACTTCATACGCTATGAACGTAGTGATTCTACAGCTGGATCTTAGACTATAATATGTATTCTGTAGAGATAAGGTGCGTTTTACTTTACAGAATGTCAGATCAGCGTGCTTGTTACTTAATAACGGCAACTGGCCTTCTGTAACATGTTACTGTTCTCAGGTCGGCCACGCGTTGCACCTCCAGCACCCGCTGTTCAGATGTTACACCTACTGTGAGCGCGTGAAGACTGTCTGCCGACAGCTGGGCTTCAAGGAACCAGCCGTAGTGCAATCCATGTACATATATAAAAACCCTGGTATTGGGGGTGAAGGTACGTTAACGCCTGAAATTAATAACATCTCATCAAAAATGGACCATCTATGATCTTATCCATAATGAGATATCAACATTTCTTTTAATTATAAATAATATTTGATTACATATTGATAACAACAGTACTGTAGTATATAACTCACAAAAAAAAAATAAGGAACGAATGAAAAGGCCTAGAAAATACATCAAAATTCATAAAAGTCGGATTGATTGTCTAATTAGTAGATAGGACCAGGCATTGACTGACTAATTAGTAGATTCGGTGATCCTCAGTTCACATAGTCACATTATGTGTCAGTATGTCTCTTAATTAAATGTTCAATAGCAAACCCATTTATCCGGTTAATTGCGATGGGCTACTTATCCACTTTCTGCTAGGCTTGTACCTATAACGCACTGCACCAATAAAATCAATGTATGGCTTTTTGAGGCATCCATACGGCAATTTCATCAATTTGTCGTGCAGTATGACTGCCAAGCCAACTCTTGGGTTCGATTCCCAGTCCGAGCAAAGTGTTATTGAGCTTTTCTATGAAATTCTCAGTAGCAGCTCAGAGTTTGGATTTGTGCCCGATTAATGGCAATAGGCTCGCCCCCTATTACATGGGACCTGAAATATACCAGCGAAACGTGGGTGTACATTACTACACCTCTGCCTAACCTTTCGAGGACGACAGGCGTGATGGTATGTTATGTTAACTATTTTCTCAAATTTAATGGCATTATATCGCATTTTGAACCATAATATTGTCTTCACTAGGATAGCATTTCCACAGCAACCATTTTACTAAAAGTCGTCAGCATACATCATATATTGTTACACTTATTACCTTGCGTCGCTAATACCCCACATAAACTTTATAAACTAGGTTAGTTGGAGGCACAACCGTTTTCTTTGCCGCTGATTAATTTTCTCCCGCCTTAAGAACATTTCGCTTAACTTTTGTCCTGAACAACTTTGCGGGTTTCAAAGAGAGTTTTAATTTCTCCCGTATTCGTCGTGTCTTGTGAGATATTTGTTCAGCAGGCAAAGAGTCCTAAGCGACAATATTGTGTTGTACAAACACGTTTATAATGAGCTGCCTGTTGGCAAAGAGAGATGACGCTATACTTGATAAATATCGCTTTCCTCCTCTCACAACCTGAATCAGACTACATAAAACCCTTGACAGTTCATAGAAATAGTTCGATACTGATGTGTACTACTATTAGACGATGTCTGTACATGAGTAAATGTGTGTATAAAGTAAGCAAGGTTGTTAACGAGGCAGCTCGTTACTGGGGCCTCTCCGAGGGCATTAAGGTATTTTACGATACGTTTTCTGTACATAGTGGTATTAATAATTATATGGTAATATGGTTTTCATTGACCGGCAAGGTGGACCGACGACCTGGTAAAGGTCGCTGGAACCAGTTGGATGCAGGTGGCCCAAGACCGGTCGTTGTGGAAATCTTTGGGGGAGGCTTATGTCCAGCAGTGGACGTCCTCCAGCTGATATGATGATGATGATGATGGTTTTCGTTTTGGTTTTTGACCTGGATGGTTGGCGCTCTCTGGGGGGGGGGGGGGAGGCCTACGTTTAGCAGTGGACGGCAATAGGCTGATATATGTATATGGTTTTCGTCAGGAATCAATGAAAATAACTATTTATATTCTGAGTTCGCACAGACTGGCTCCAATTTAAAGCGGATTTACAATCCAAAAAAACACTTGTTTGTGTAGGTAAATAATGGAAACCAAAAATCTTTTCAGTAATACCACACCAGGACATAACGTACCTGCACACTGAGCCTGTAGCTCCGATCGGCTTCTGGATCGCTCTAGAAGATGCCACAGTGCAAAATGGTTGCCTTTGGATGGTGCGAGGCTCCCACAAATCCGGAGTTCATAGAAGACTGGTCCGGAACCCGGATAAAAATAGCAAAGAGAGCATAATATATGATAGACCAGCTCCCGTGTACCCACAATCCAGTTTTACAGCCGTACCGGTTAGCAAAGGTAAACCAATAAGTTATTTTTTGTAGGGAAATGTTCTTCTTTATCTCGTTGCGTAGAAAATATATAAAGAAAGATAAGCATCCGACATAACCCCTTTGTCCCTCCTAACAAAGTGAAACATATGAAACATGGTCATTTCCCCTTTTAATGAAAGGTACACGGATATAGGTGCGCAAGCGCTTCACATACTTTAGTATTTTTTGCCTTCTAGGTACTTGCATCCTCCTCCACGGCAATGTAGTCCACAAAAGTGCCCACAACAAGTCTAACAAGAGCCGTCACGCATACACCTTCCATGTGGTAGAAAAACAGAACAATAATTATTCAGAAGACAACTGGCTGCAAGAAGGAGAGAAAGCACCGTTTGTCAATGTTTATAATACACCCCAAATGGTTTCTAGTTAGACATTCAATTGTTTAGAACGCATAAGAGTATGTAATGTGATCGCATCATGTTTTCTGTTGGTTTTAAGCTTAGATAAAACTTAAACTTATTATAAAAGCAATACTGTGTTTTTTTTAAATAAAAAAGCAATGAATTGGCATAGAATTTAAAACGAATTTATTTTGTCTCAAAATAAAATGATAAGTAGTTTATCTAAGTACTAAAAATTATAAAAAATACAGATTTCGTACCTAATGCACCGAAATGTTTAAACTTCTTTTACGATCAAATATGGGAATATATTGATATTTTTATAAATTTGATATTTATCTTTTTTTTATTTCTAAAACTGAGATGCTCTTTGTGTGCTGCAAAGCATTAAGATTAAATTGTATCAATATGCCGCTGTAAAATATTCTTTTATTATTTTTCAGTTTGATTTGATTTCAGTAAAGTGATATCACGTTTTATTCTTTGAATTTCTATTTTATATAATTGACTTTGTATTCCATTTTTGGGTAATGAATAAAGTGATTTATTTTTATTTTTTTATCATTTTTATTACACCAATATTTTATCAATTTAATAAATATCCTACTACATAGTATTACATAGCAATAGAAGCGTTTATCAATTATGTTTCTTTGTGTTGATTAAATCACCGAAAAGCGGTTAACATAATTCCAATATTCAACTGTGGGTTCGACTGATACCATACCATTTTTTTATTATATTTGATAAGGCATTTGATATTAGCATTACATAAATTCATGTATGTAAAACGCATAGCAATACAAACTAATATCTGTAATACGGCATTTTTATATATACCTAATAGACGGTCAACAATTGATAGTAAAATTACTCACCTATGTCGGAGGTATTAATTGAGGAATAATAACAGCGTAAACTTTTCATGCAATTACCAGCTTTTTCCTACCCCATATAATTTGTCGTAATTGGCCAATTTACCTCCAAGCCGTATGTCAACAATGTACACTTAATTATAGTGTCAAATGTACATGAACACTGGCATACTTATGTTACGCATTTTTAAAAGGGAACCACAGAATAAGTCTTGTAATTGTTTTAAATATAGACCGGTCAATCTTCGTCTCTAACATGATTATAGAATATGCATTTGTAAAATATCGATAATGTATATTATGTGATGGACATTATGACAAGGTTTGGAATTAAGCAACGAGGCTCTTCAATCAGTATCCTCCTTTTTATTGTCGATTAAAAAAGTTGCTCACTCACAAAATTTGGGCACATAGGTACATTGGAAATTCCACATGCCACAAACGCATTTTTTTAACAAAAACTTAACCTAAAAAAAAGGATACTGAAAATAAAAAAATAATATCTTAATTCCATTCCGCATAAACAAACAAATTAATTAAAATGAGATGCAGAGCGCGTGCCATCATTCGTATATTTTAGCGTCCCGATACAAACTTAAAGTTAATTCTACCTATAATATGACAGGAAGCATTTAAAAAGTTGCACTAAAGTTGTCAACCCATTATTGTCCCACTGCTGGGCACGAGTCTCCTCTCATTTGAGAGAGACTAGGCTATAGTCCATCACGCTAGCCTACTTCGGGTTGGCAGACATTACATGCACTCGAGAAAATCTCTCAAGCATGAAGGGTTAGTAGCTCATTGCTGTGGGTGCAATGTGTCATACTTCTGTTTATTAAGTTACTTGTACACCTCTTCACTTGTATCTCTCTTTAAATATTTTCTTGGCAGCTCACGGCCAAATATAATATGTATAATAAAGGCTTCACATCTTTCCAAACTATGTAAAATAATAAAAACGTCAAATAGGGACTTTATTAAATATATTTATATATTATATTATATAATTATATATAGCGACATGTATAGTTTTCTGCGGGGCGACTTTTCGAGCGTATTGACTCGGAAGTTGCATCGCAGGGGAATATATATGATATATCATATAAATACTTACGCACATTTTCTTCTATTTTATATCACCCTCCTCCAACACCCACCCACCTTCTTCCACCCGAAAAGTTGGCAGACGTATACTAAGCGTTACCTTCTTTTCGTCCATCCTAGCAGGAGTGGGTTTTAGCCGGTAAGAGTCCGGCACTACCCAGACCTGTTACCAAATAGGGACCGGTCTGGGTGTCCATGAGGATTTCCCATCTATCTTCACCTCCTGCTTAAAAAAAAAAAAAAAAAAAAAAAAAAAAAAAAAAAAAAAAAAAAATGTGTCATACTTGAGATACGACATGCGACATCATTGAAGGCTCATAGACCGCTAGTGTGCACTAAATTTTACTGTTTGCTTTAATTTAAAGCGTTACCCTAATTTCACGGTGAGTGTGATTAAACTGTGCTTTGTAGTTATCATCAAATACGGTAAACACTCTTAAAGTTGTGAATCTTATGAAGGAAGATTAACAATGGTAGAAGACAAGAAAACTTATTTGAATTATTAACATATATCTTTTATCACGGTCTGAGTAAACTCATAAATAAATAATAAATCTAAATCATTATTTCATTGGAGCTAAGGAAAATAATTATTTTGATTAAGTATGCACAAAGAACATAGTAGACACCTTTAGACATTACACAACAATACATGCTTTAAATTTTGAGTATCTTTTCTAAACAAATTAATTTCATAAAGGCTTTGTTATGAAGCCTGCAAAGAACTTAATCAGCAAAGAAAATTAGAGTAGGAGTAAAATAAAATGTCACTCTAAAAAGTGCTTAGTAAAATCGTCAATAATTTAAAAATCTAAGTAGGTAGATGTTACTTTTAACTACTTCTTTTATTCTTCTACCCACAATATCAATTTTCTCGTGATTGATGCTCAAAACATTTTTCATAAATGCATATCCACACAATATAAGATTATATATAATAAAAAAATCTAGAACAAATTCATTATCATTTTGAACTTAAAAAATACATAGTAGGATACTTCTACTTGCATAACTACCCTTAGATCCCTTCAGAGTTCAGATTTAATTTCAAATGAAGCTGATGGTTGACATTTTGACAGTTCAAAGCGGGCAAACAACGAAGAAATTGCGGTTTTAAGAATTCATTATCATTACAATAGTTGTAAATTGTGGGTCTTTGTTCGTGTACAGAAGTGGGTATTAAAATTGAATGGTGTGAGGGGTGTACTTGACAGTAGTTATACTGTAGCGTGACATTACGACCTTCCTTTCTTTTCATTGTTTCTTTCAGTATGTAGCAGTGTGCCTAATCTTTTTACTACGAAATAAAAAAAAAACAATTTTAAGTAGGTAGATAGAACAAATATTCTGAATGATATTTTGCCAAAATTGTAACAGTTATGCTATGCATTCTTTTTCAGAGTAGCTTTTTCGGTTAATGAATGGTCAAAGAATTGGAATGCATGCAAACAAGTTTTCTGATGAACGTAAGGATCAATTGTTCCAGCCAATCAGTCCAGTGGTAGTTAACACTGCCTTCTGTGCTGCCTGCCTGCTGTGTAAATTAGTGACTGACTGACTGAATTTGAAATTTATATGTATTTATATATAGTTATATCTTTAAAAATAAACATTATGTTTGATTACGTCATGCTGCGCTTAAGTTACGGATCATAACAAACACTACCTTCTATATACACTTTAACGGTAATCCCGCAAACATTTGAATACCCCGAAGCGTTTCAAACAATTTGTAGTTATAAACTTGAAAACCTACCAATTTACTATCCGGTGGCACAGAATAACTAATTGGCAATCGACCACGTTGGATAATATAATAAAATCTGCGCTATTTTAACGCGCTGTAAATTCAATTTCTTAGGTCTGCGCGAATATAATTAACCACTTATATAGATAGAATTTTCTCACACTCTATTAGGGGCGGAAGCCTTGGAGAAAATATCGTCTGACCCTAATTTTTAATTTCACGTCCTAGTTCCTATGTAAGTAGTAACTTACATAATATGTAGGTGCTGTTGAAGTTGTCGTAAATATGCAGTTGTCGGTGCACAACCCCAGGACAACGTAGATTTATGTAAATAACAAGCAGTCACTACACTTATAAATATTGTGAAGGAATGTCATTAGAGAAATATTTGAAATAATTAAGATGTATTGTAGTAATATAATACAAGCAGTAGATATAATTAAGCACAGTTTAATAAAAGAATCCAGATTCTATTTCACGCATCTTCAGAAGTACCGTCTGGTACTACAGACTATTGCGGTTCCAGCTTTTCTACGTTTTCAGATTCGTAGAATAAGTAATAGTCCAAGATCCCAGGGCCGCCAGACGTCACGTATTTTCTGACGAACCAAATGTGGATTATTGAGTACTGCTAGTATGTACTAAGAACGCATGCCTACCAGCTATCTTGCCTAGTGGGCCAATTTTCAGGTATCAGGTAATCAAGGTACACACAAATATTACTTACCTCACGTAAATTCTCCAAGCTGATTTTTACGTATATTATAGGCAATATACTTAAAAATAAGTCGCCAATACTCCCAGACACTTTCCATCGGCCGTATTGCTTTGCAGACGCTTTAAAGCTCCCGAAGGAATTAATCAACTTCACGTAAATTATGATGTTCCATTCTAGTAAAAGGTTTCAAAATAGTTGTGACAGATGACAGACCGATCATAGGAGCCAATCATTCCCCTTAATTCAATTTTAATGCCACTGTGGTTAGGAGCGTGAGGGTATTATCAACGCGCATGAGAGTGAGGCAGATTGCGAATATGCGGAAGTCTAGGGGATGATTGGCCCCTTGGATCGCTCTGTCTTCTCGTAAAAGGTTTCGAAATAGTTGTCTGGTGGAGATATAAACAATGGAGCATCATAATTTACGTGAAGTTAATTAATTCCTTCGGGAGCTTTAAAGCGTCTGCAAAGCAATACGGCCGACGGAAAGTGTCTGGGAGTATTGGCGACTTATTTTTAAGGATATTGCCTACAATATACGTAAAAATCAGCTTGGAGAATTTACGTGAGGTAAGTAATATTTGTATGTACCTTGATTACCTGATACCTGAAAATTGGCCCACTAGGCAAGTTAACTAGTAGGCATGCGTTCTTAGTACATACTAGCACTACTCAATAACCCACATTTGGTTCGTCAGAAAATACGTGACGTCTGGCGGCCCTGGGATCTTACTCTATAACGATTTTATGTCAAAATATAGTATCGAAATATAAAATATTATTCAGAAAATAATATCACACAAACATCCCTACCGAGATTCAAACCCGTGACCCATAGCACAGAAGGCAACGTTAACTACCGCTGGGCTAACCGGGTCGACGTTTTATAATTGACGTTTTATTGTAATTGACATAGAACCTTCATGGTTTGAGTTTTTTGAGTAAAACTTTTTTCACGTGGTACCTATGAAGTTCTTCTTTTAAAAAAATTGCAACATTCAGTTGCTTTTTTAGACAAGAAAGATGGATACTTCGAAATTAGTGATTTTTGAATACGAGTTCCGACCCGAAACTAACGCGGCAGAAACAGCTCGCAATATCTAATGCATATAATATATATAATGTTGCGTTTGAAGAGAGGACTGTTTAATGAACGCACACTATTTTGGTAAAGGTGAACAATGAATTGAAGAAATAGTGGAAGCCGATCTGAGCCAAACTACCCAGGAATTAGCAGCATGGTTTAACGTTACCTTACCAACGATATTGAGTCAGTTGCGTCATATCAATAAAATAAAATATAAGAAAAATGGGTGCCTCATGATTTGACTGATCTGCACATAGAATCGATACAGAAATGAAGGATTATTGGATCGAATTGTGATATATTATACTCAGCATAGTATATATAAGTGTTCACACATGAACGTTGGGATTACCCGGCGGTAACCTTAACGTTCTTGTGTGAACACTAGATATCTACATATATATATATATATATATATATAATGAATATACACATATATACACAGTAATTGCTATTAGATACACATATATAAGTAGCACGCTTTATACTATAATGTCTAAACTTTCAAAAAGATAATATTTGTCCGAGTTTGTTACTCTGTTTCTTCGGAGATCTCCAGTTAGGAAAAAAATAATTAAGTATATAAGACTTTGACTCGTAAAGGAGTCCTTAAAGAGACCTATCTACAGAAATAAAATATCATTTCATATCATGTTGCTGAGCGCGAGGATTTGGGTCTGATCTTCAGATTTAAGTGTTATTGACTTCTTTTTTCCTAGTATCGGCTGGTTGTTCGTATTTTTGACCCTTTTTAACCCCCTATTAGAGTGCCGGGGATATGCGTGCGTATTTTATTTGTGGTTGTGTAAACAGCATTATATATTGGCTCAAAAACCAAGAAGGGGGACCCTCCTTTTGTGTTGTAATGTTACATAGACTGATGTCTATATAATATGATAAGCTGATGCTTAAGACAACCACCGATTGATTATACAAAATGTAAAATTAATTGTAAATCAAACATATGCATATATTCCACTAAAACAGGGAGAGATCACAACCACTGAACTGGTAAACTCTAACTCTAAACTGAAAAGCGAAAATTGTTCAGTCACAATTTGACGCAATCCTTTGTCATGTTAGCCATTCCGCCGTGCAATCATGCATCAATTAATTAGTTCCCCGCCGTGTGTGTCGTGTGTGAAGTGAATGCTTAGTAATTAACTATGGTTTAAATCATTCCGATACAGCCGGAAGGCCCACGATACTAAACATCATATTTTGTCATAATGCAGAGAATAGCTGTCGAATACATTAATAATGTATATCTGATCTGGTTCACTGGATAAATAATACCAATTAGCCTACAAATTGGTTAAACTACAGAAGACGACACATTTACATGGTTTAAGTCTTATACTGATCGATGCATTTGAAATATCCTTACTTCCTTACTAATATTGTAAATGCGAAAATGTGTCTGTCTGTTACCTCATCATGCTTAAATCGCTGAATCGATTTAGATGAATATTCGCATGGAGATAGTTTGAGCCCCGGGGAACGTAGGAAACGTAGGAAAGCTTTCGTTCCTACGTTCGAAATCAACCCCTAAAGGGGCGAAAACGGGGGTGTAAGTTTGTATCGATAATTTATTAAAAGAGGGTAGAAAAAAATAAGCAGATTGGATACTAATTTTACGCAGACGAAACCGCGACTAGTTTTTGTATGAAACATTATACACAAACACTTCAATCAGATAATGATAAAACTAGTCCCGTTTTATTTTTTTACCACAGAATTGAATAAAATGTGCCACTTGTTTAAGGACCGGTATAATTTTATTAACCTATTTCTCGATTCATTACACTGCTAGTTATGGTAGAACTATTTACACAATGTCAAAGGCAGGTCACGTCAAAGCGGCGATTGCAGTTACCTACTTCATAAATGAGTATTCTACCATTGAAACGCTTGTAAATTTCAACTAATTTGTGTGAAAACGTGATTTAACAGGTTGGTTAACGACTTCAGTGCCATCTAGGTATTATAAATCTAAAACTATTAGGTACAACATGTAGTAAGTAATTAACTACAAAGGGGAATATCACATCAGACGAATTTTATGTAAAATTATCTATAAGTAGCGTGAAATTTGAAAAAAATATGTAGTACCTACCTATAGAGCTTTTTAATAACTGGTAGGAGAAGGTACACAGTATTGGGTACACACAAGAGATACAGAGTTTTGACAACCTTTTGTTTTAGTTAATCTGTAGATTCAAGTGAAAGTATTCTAAGTAGCGCTATCTATTTAATCATAACATTCCACATTTCGCTCAACATTTATTCTAATTAGTACCCATGGTGCGTCAATAGATGGCACTACGTCAGTGTTGCCAGGAAATTCAATGTTTCACCTATTATGGTGATAATGTGTGACATGAATAATACCGATATGGATAATATTACGATGCAATTGTAATTATTATAGTTGTATCAGTGTGTCATTGCTATCGAAATTATATTTTACTTAATTGTTGCCTGTAGAGAAACATTATAGGTGCTTGTCTACTGGCAATTTACAATATACTAACCGGAGTATTATTTTTCAAATTTAATAGTTCTCACATTTTGTATTAAGTAGTTAATCATGCAAAAATAAATCTTAAAGATTGAATTAAATTAGTATTTTTGAGATCTTCAAAAAATTTTCCATGGCTACACTTTAACTAATTTAGAAGGCATATTGGCGCTAGCGTCGTATCCATTTAGATGAAAAATAAACAAACAAAGCTCTATCTCTGTAAAACAGCTGAAACAGGGAAAAATAAGTAATTCTATGTTAATAACGATAGGTACACGTAAAAGTGATAAAACGAACATGTCGTATGAATTCAGGTATGTACCAAACATGTATGTATAGGTATATTTTATTTAGGTTATGTGACCAGGGAACTGATGAAAACATACTCACTACTCATGGTACTATAAACACGTGAGAGCCTAATACCTCCTGGATTTTCGTAATTTTTTCTTCATCTGTAGGGGTAGGTACATCTAGTACATACGTTCCTTTTAAAGTGTAGAAAACTTCGACACTTTTCAAGGAACTTCTACTAGAAGTTCCTCGTAGAATAGTGGATTCAATAAGAAAATCTAACTAGGTATTCAACTTCCAGTTTTTTACAAACATTTCCTAACACTAATACATTTACTAAAAAATGTTAGGAATTGTTAAATGTTTTTGCTCTCCCACAGTTTGGATGACCTTGCTTTAAATTTACAAAGAAATAACAAATGTTTTATTTTGTTACAATTTGTTATCTAACAATTTTGTTCAGAAATGTTTAGTAACATTACCTACCTAGCATGAACAGTAGATTAGCGTGGGAGGGCGGTGGTATAGTTTCAACGTGACGGCCAACCCACGGTTAGTAAGTCGACTGGCACGACATGCTGGGAAGAGGTAGGTCCCTACCTAAGTTCTGACAAGAAAGTGGATCTTACTAGGTAAGTTGTTGATTAAATAAGCTTTAAGTCTCGTTGTCGGTATTTTAAGTTTAAGTTTCAAGTTTAGCAGTTTTAAACATACGAAATATTAATATTAAGTAAGTGTAACGGTTACAACATTAGGTCTTCTAGTTGTACTAGACAACAAGAAGACTTTCAAGCTATCCTAGCCTGTAGTGTTCTTAGAGTGAAATCAAAGGTCTAGAGTTCGTTCGCGATTTCGTGAAAGTGAAATTAAGCACGTATTTGGTCAACAAGTCAGGAAAGCAAGAGTCAACGATGACTTCGTGAGATGTTTCAATGGGCTCGGATGTCAGTCTGCCGGCCTGTCTGCGGCTGTGATCTCATTTAAGAGGGACCAGACCAGGTTTTTTTTATGGTGATAAGGCGGCAAACGAGCCGGCGGTGGCTCACCTGATGGTAAGTGACGACCGCCGCCCATGGACATTTGCAACACCAGAGGCTTGTAAATGCGTTGCCAAACCCATTAGAAACCGTTCAGGTTTCTTAAAATAGGGAGTTACTGAACTGACAGCAAACGGAATTTCCATGCTGTCAGAATAGTCTCCCAATGAGCTCTGGCAAACTTACTCGCTCGCAGAAAGACAACTTGTTGATTCACTGCGGTCTTCTGTAAGGCGGAGGTACTTCCCCAGTCGGGCAGTTCAATTTGAACGAGAAATCTCGCTATGCCCGACCTCCTACCAGGTCTGTAGTCTTCTAAGTTGAGTTGACATTTATGATCAGCATTCATCAGCACAGTGGGACAGCGAATGGGATTATCATGTTGATGATGAAAAATTATCGATGTCTAGATTATATCTTCGAAATCTGGCATTGAAATATGTATATCACAGGGTTCTTTTCAATGCCCTTTTTAATTATTAGTAAAGAATAATACAGCAGTGACTTAAAATAGCGATGTTTGTATTTTAGGTAGGTATATAAAAAACAGTAACAATTGTTTAATGGTTATTAATACTTCTGTTTAATAGTACCTATAGTAAGCATGATGCATAACATAACATAACATAAAGTGTGAGCATATTGCCATCAACCGGGCTTAAAACCAAAATTCAAGCTGCTACTTCAACTATCTCTCTAATTTCATAGAAAATCCAATATCTCTTTGCGTGACTTGGGAATCGAACCCACATCTCGCTCAGCAGTCGCACTTACAACCACTAGACGAACGAGAGTTATTTATGTATATATTACTTTACCAAAGATATATCTTCTTATATATAAAAATCTCGTGCCAAAGTGTTTGTCGCTGAACTCCTCCGACACGGCTGAACGGATTATTATGAAATTTTGTATGTACATATATTGGGTAGGTATACGAGAATCGGTCGTAGGCTATTTTTTACACCCCTAGATGTTAAGGATGTCTCTCACCAGATTTTTTTTTCGGAAAAATAGTTTTTTGTATTTGTTTTTTATTTGGTATCAAAAATATTTATAACCCTAAATTTTCACCCTTCTATCACCAACCCCTATAATGTGGCAAAACAACGTTTTATGGGTCAGCTAGTTGTATATAATGGTTCTATTGATACATTTGTAAACAACAGAAAATAAAACAAGATACTGTTTGTTATACCGTCAATTAAAAAAATAAATTACATATTTAGATCATCGCATCGTCGAGAAAAAAATAATTAATTGTACATACGCATACAATCTGAAACGAAGTTCATATAAGTTTAAAATTAATATTGTTTTTATCTTTTGTCTGTGTGCCAATGAAATATTGTCGAAACGGCGCGGCGGGTCAATGTCCCTCTCAAATAACATTCAGGGACAAATGCATTCATATCAATTTCATTAAATATTTTAACTAAATGCCTGTGTTGGAGATCCTGCAAATGCTATTATTGAAGTTAAAGTCCTGGCATCAATTCCCTGGTTGAGCAAGTGTTACTGGGTTTGCAATACATCATTATGAATAAATAAATATTTCTGGACATGACTGACACAGCGCCATCTAGTTCCGAGCTAGGCAACGAGGCTTGTGTTGGATGATATACTTTTTTTGTAAATATATACTTATTATACATAGATACATCCATGACTCGGATTGAAATATTGATTATGTTCATCACACAAACATTTGTCCCTGCCGGGTTTCGAACCCGGGACCCATAGCACAGAAGGGAGTGTTAACTACCGCTGGAATAATTGGGTCGTCGAATATATATACATATATATATATATATATATATATATATATATATATATATATATATATATATATATATATATATCCAGAAATTCAAGGTAAAGAAACTATCGGTGAGTGACTTCGTAAGTAAGTAGTTTGAATTTGGAACATATTAAAACACAGGTACCCACAGCAGGTACCGGTGTAATGTTTATAATATAAGTCCTTATTCCAACTAAGAACATAACCATCATTCTGACGCAATTGGGTAAAAACAGGAGTGACTTATATATATATATATATATATATATATATATATATATATATATATATATATATATATATATATATATATATATATATATATATGTCGGAGAAAGCTATAAGTCGGTTTGATTATTGTTTGCAAGAATAAAGCACATAATGATTTATTACATTTTTCCATAGCTTAAAACCTCCTTAGTCTAATAAAAAGTAAAAAATATTGTTATCAGTTATAGACCAATCAGAGCAGAGCATTTAGCTTGAGCGTGGTCGAGGCGCCATCTTTACTTTTGGAGGGACGCGGACAGTATTGGACATTATTGAGAAATAGCGACTGATCGAGTTGGATCATTGAGATTGAGAGTCTGAGAGATTGAAAGAGTATTAATTGTTGGTAAAAGTAAGACCGGTGCCCTGAACTCGCTGCTCGGTCTTAACTGTGCATTTTCTCTCGATATTATTATGAAGTGATAAATTGTTATTTAATCCGAATTAAAATAATATGTAGTGCAAAACCATGATCATTATGTTTGTGCTTGCAATTAACCCTGATGATGCCCACTAAATTCTTAACCACTAATGACGATGTCAACAGAAATAATGTTTCTCCGACATCAGAAGTGGGATAACTACCTTCGCTTTCTGTCGTTTTTCAATTTATATTTCAGATTTTTCATTTATACGGACACAAAGCAGATCGGACTCTGTTAATCGTGGTTCGAAATTCGAATAAATCTGGAAGCGAGGTGCAGTCGCAATAACAAGGCATTGTAGAAAAACAGAATATCGAGAAAAACTTGGTGATGTAAATACTGACGCTGGTTGGTAACGGTGGACTTTTGCTTTTGCGGATCGTGGTATACAGGAAAGTAAATTAATTCTAGTACTTATTGAGTCAAAAGTTACTTCGTTTTCAGTAAGTGATAATGTTTAAATAAAAAATTACGAACGGAATCAAACGGATAACGATGATGGCAAAATCGTTGTACCTACTGTTGTTGTATGTTGATGCTGTTGTACTGTTGTTGTATTTTGTTTAAAAATGTTATATTATCGGAGTTTGTGCGTGTGTGACGAATACTAGTCTCTTTATAAGATACTAGGGATGATACGTACTATATACTGGTACAGGTATAAATACCCATTATGAGCTTACCAGTACGCAGACTGGCTATGTATAGCAGAAACCCGGCCGTACCCGATAAGTACAATTTTATTGTACTAGGTATCGAGTAAAACGCCGAACTAAATCGTATGATGGTACGGACTTACGCGGGTCTCTTGTCATACCCAGTACGGCGGTGCGGTCATTCATGATGCTCGCGCTCGCGGAGAATACGAAGTTACCCGAATAGTTACGGCGATTCCCGACACGCGTACGTGTAAGATTTTAGCATTTTCTAACAAATAATTCGGAGATACAAATCTGTTCCTTATTCTAATCTGAATTGAGAAGTTAATTGCGTAATAATGCTAGAGTATTTATTTTGAATTACTAAAAAGAGTTCTTTACGTTTGATAAAGATAGAGGTGATTTTAGAGTACCTATTTTAAAATATTGGAATTGGTCGACAATAATAGTAATATTATTTTAATTTTAAACATTTTTTTACGTCAGTTTATTTTCCTGTGAATATTTATGAAGTCAGATGGAATTTTTGGCGGGATTTAACTGTTATCGTGTTTCTGTATTGTTTTTGTTGTTTTGATTGTTGTGTTGTTATTTGTCTGTGTATAAAGTAATCGAGTTTCTAAAAGGCGACCTCTAAAGGTGATGATGATGACGATGACCGCTAAGGCCAGGTTTGGAAAACCTATAGGTATTTTGATATAGGGTTTTAGTAAGTACTAAACACTGGAGTCCGCTGGAGCGGACACGTCGTACACATGGATGATAGTAGATTGCCAAAGTCTTTCTTCTACTCCGAACTCTCATGCGGAAAGCGCAAACAAAGAGTTCAATATCTGCGTTACAAATACGTGTTGAAACGCAATCTCGCGGCCTGTAACATATCTACTGATGGTTGGGAGGACGGAATGAAGAGTACGGAATGGCGTCATACCGTCTACACTGATGTGGTGAAGTATGGCTTTGCAAGTCACATCAGAGCCCATCACAATGACCAACTGATCATTTAGTAGTCGTCGTCACCGGATACGGTGTGGAGGACACATATTAGTACCTAGGTACTGGGTATACGGCCATACCCATACCTTTGAACCCGGGTACGTTGCAAGGTAATGTTGCATGGTAATGTTGCGCGGTAATGTTGAAGGTATATCTCATGCCTATAAGATACCCTAGCAGCATGGTGGTTGTTAATGTTTAGGTAGACTTTGTGAGAGGCGAGGCGGCGGATACAAGGCGAGGTGGCCATAGCAAGATGAGGTAGCCATAGCAAGGTGAGGTAGCCGTAGTAAGGCGAGGTGGCCGTAGTACGGCGAGGTGGCCGTAGTAGGGCGAGGTGGCCATAGCAAGGCGAGGTGGCCATAGCAAGGCGAGGTGGCCGTAGCAAGGCGAGGTGGCCATTGAAAAGTACCTAAAATCTGTTGGATAAAAGGCGAGGTGGCCAATTATCTAAAATGTGAAACGTGTATAACGGCGAGGTGGCTGTTTCGATACTATGAACTTGATTTCGTGTGTAGCGTGTGGGCTACTAGGAGTCAGATTTGATAGCAAAAGGCGTATAGCTAATGTAAGATAATATCTTATCATCGGTGTGCAGGAGATAAAATAATGATTCCTTTGGTCAGGAGTGGCCGAACGATAACAATATCTTTTTTGCAGTTAAAGACGATGCGCAATCTTCAACATCACACGAGGGCGTGTGGTATGTCAGGACGGCCGTGTCGGAGAAAGCTATAAGTCGGTTTGATTATTGTTTGCAAGAATAAAGCACATAATGATTTATTACATTTTTCCATAGCTTAAAACCTCCTTAGTCTAATAAAAAGTAAAAAATATTGTTATCAGTTATAGACCAATCAGAGCAGAGCATTTAGCTTGAGCGTGGTCGAGGCGCCATCTTTACTTTTGGAGGGACGCGGACAGTATTGGACATTATTGAGAAATAGCGACTGATCGAGTTGGATCATTGAGATTGAGAGTCTGAGAGATTGAAAGAGTATTAATTGTTGGTAAAAGTAAGACCGGTGCCCTGAACTCGCTGCTCGGTCTTAACTGTGCATTTTCTCTCGATATTATTATGAAGTGATAAATTGTTATTTAATCCGAATTAAAATAATATGTAGTGCAAAACCATGATCATTATGTTTGTGCTTGCAATTAACCCTGATGATGCCCACTAAATTCTTAACCACTAATGACGATGTCAACAGAAATAATGTTTCTCCGACATATATATATATATATATATATATATATATATATATATATATATATATATATATATATATGGTTATGTTCTTAGTTGGAATAAGGACTTATATTATAAACATTACACCGGTACCTGCTGTGGGTACCTGTGTTTTAATATGTTCCAAATTCAAACTACTTACTTACGAAGTCACTCACCGATAGTTTCTTTACCTTGAATTTCTGGATGTGGAGCACTGAAAGTACCTACGAATATGTATATAGATAAATACTCCCCATTCTATCCATTCTGGAAAGGTGGGCCGTTTAGCAGTGTTCTACGACCTGCATCAACCGATATCAGGACAGGTCGATGTTCCATCCGTAGACGAGGTCTCCATTCTAAAACTTCCTTTAACCCAACAGTTATGTATTCTGCGGCCGATGTGTCTACTGACACTTTATACTGCGATTTCGACCCCTTTGTTTCTTTTTCTGTTTCAAGTGTTATTTATCAACTACCCTGAGCATGACTCTCACTGTAGTTTTTTTTTTCCGACTAGTGAATTATTCATACCCTGAACTCTGCCTCCTGCTCCCGAGAAAACGTAAGTGCTATTTTTCACTGTTTCTATCGCAAGATTCAAATATTTCAGACCAATTTGAATCTAATGAGCCGATTGTGTTTGTGACCTGCATCTTGTAACCGATTGAATTAATATCAACAAGTACATACAGACCTTTCGTTGTCAATCAAAATACTATGTTCGAATAAAACTCAAACAACAAATATTGTTGCTCGATATCACACTGAACGCATTCAAAATTAGGGGTGTTAGTTTAGTGGGATGATAGATACGGTGTGATACGACGGCCGTTCACACTGGCGGGAGGAAGTGCGTATCAGTATACTTCGGAACGCCACAGAGTGCACACCCACCAACATGCGTACCGGCACCACGCTCCTGATCATCGCCCTCGCCTGCATCCAACGTAAGTCCTCACACATCTACACATTCCGCTAAATGCCAATGCGTCTCTTGACAATGCGAATTGTTTTTGGCGTTCCGATTTCGGCAATCTATTTCTCCAAAATTAATAGAATTTTTATTTAGGGATACTGCTGCGTGACATATGTGTCTATTATTTGCAGGAGCTTGAATTTATACTACATAAATATAAATATATGTATTTACATTATCGCTATGCATAGTCCAGACTCTTGTTTGGTAGTAGATATCAAGAGGTCATGGGTTCATTCGGGTAAAACGAGACATGTTTTATGAATAGTTTTATTTTTTGTTCTGTCCCTATCTACACATCAAGTTGTTTTAAAGGATCATTATTTTATAAAAAGGTATGTTGTTTCTCAGAAATGATGTGGTTTCCCAGATCTTTTGTCCAGGTTATCGATATTTTTTGGTACAATATAAACATTTATGTATAAATTTACGTAGCGCAGAATACACCCTGAGTAACTTCATAGGACAGAAAGTATTACTTTTTGTAAATTTTGCGAATTTATACACCATCAGTCCCACTGAACAAGACTCTTGAGAGGAGTTGGCCTATAATCCACCTTGGCATTATGCGGGTTGGCAGAGTTCATACCATTCAGAAAATCTCATGCCATATCTGTGCAGGCTTTAGCAATAAATTATTATAAATGCCCACATGATTTCGGAAATTCAGAGCTGTGGGTTCCAGCCCATAACCTTGCTGACCTATCTAGACACTCTGAATAACAAATGATAATAAAATAAACTGTGTTAAAAAAACCGACTTCAAAACTAAAAAGTTAAAAATAACTTAATACAGTTTTAAAGGTATGAAGACGGTGCCAAACCAAGTAAAGGTATGTACACCCATCGCGCAGTGTACAACCAGGCACTGGCACCGACTTCATACCTTTAAAACTGTATTAAGTAATTTTTAACTTTTTAGTTTTGATTTCGGTTTTTTAACGCAGTTTATTTTATTTTATTTTTTACTTTTTAGTGTCTGTAATAGGTTCGTTGTATTATATGTCTCGTTGGGCTAGTGGCCATACAGTGCGACTGCCGAGCAAGAGGTTCGATTCCCAGGTCGAGCAAAGTGTTATTGGGTTTTTCTGTGAAATTCTCAGTAGCAGCTCGTAGCTTGGATTCGAGCCCGGTTAATGGCAATAGGCTTGTCACCTATTATATGGAACCTAAAACATACCGGTAAAACGTGGGTGTACATTAGTACACCTCTGCCTAACCTTTCGGGGACAACAGGCGTGATAGTATGTAAGAGGTTGAACAATAAACGCGTCATCTACGTAGAATATTTGAGGGTTTCTCTCGAGTTCCCAAGGATCCATTCATAAGATCCTCACCAGTTTTTTATGGGACCACAAAGAAAGCATCAGCTTTCATATCAAAAAATAATTTTCAAAATCGGTTCACCGAATCCACAGTTATGAGGTAAGAGGTTGAACAATAAACGCGTCATCTACGTAGAAAATTTGAGGGTTTCTCTCGATTTCCCAAGGATCCACTCATCAGATCCTAAATTTTTTTTATGCGACCACACGGGTTGCTTCCCCTTTCATATAAAAAAAGAATTTTCAAAATCGGATCACCCTATCCACAGTTATCAGGTAACAAACAAAAAAAAAAACAGTCGAATTGATAACCTTCTCCTTTTGGAAGCCGGTTAAAAAACATAAACAAAGAAAATGTGTTATTGATTAGCGAGGCTCGTTTCTAGCATACCTAATATCAATATCATCATCATCATATCAACCTCTAGATGTCCACTGCTGGACATACGTCTCCCCTAAGGATCGACGACGCCCCGTCACAATTCTACCCACCATCGTTTGATATAATTCTAGAGGTGGCAATCAGAATATTCTGTTTAGTAACCCTTTTACCGGGTACAATCGGTTTTCGTTTTAAGGCCACACCCTGGAGTTGTTACGATCTTAATAGAACCTTCATAATTTGTCCAATGTTTATTTACTAAAGATCCCTGTTACGGATACAGGGTACATGTACATGTACATTATGTAAATAGGTTAAACGGTAAACTCTTCGACGGCGGGACTGGCAAAAGTTATTCAATACTGCAGATTTAATATATTATAGTAGATAATTGGAGGCCTTGGTGGCTATGCAACAGCGCTATGCAGTGCATTTCATAAGTATCGCACCATCCGCTCCAATTGAACCAATATGGGTCATTGCTGAATCTAGTAAGGCGATGCACTACAAATCTATTGTGGGTCTCCTGTTTGGGTTTGGCCTATTAAGCTTTATTCAGTTAAACGACCCAATTGATTCTGGTCCAATTCAAGCCTTTTATGAGAACATGCATTTTAAAACATGAAGAGTTTAGCGATGTTTTGTAATCAAGTCGTATCTAGAGCTAATAGCGGCTGTGTTACTCCTAATGATTCATGCAAATGTATAATTATAATGCATGGACTTACATTATGATATATAATCTTACATTATATGAGCTGGCCATTTAGTGAAGGGAAAAGAAAAGGCTACTGAAAGGTGGTTGATATTTTTGACTTTCTTTCAACATATTAGCTATTTTAATTTTTTTTATTATTCAGTTAATATGAAGCGGGCTTTTTAGTTTCATTAAACTAATTAAGTTAATTCCACGCGTTACTTAATTACATAACAATTTAAAAAATCTTCAAGGAGTTCTATTTTTGACCTTGCAGTGTCGGCTCAAGATTGCATTCTCTAATTTTGAATTGATTTTGGATATTATTGTAGGAGCCGTTATTGAATTATTATTGCATTGTTTATGTTTAGTAGGTACCTGAACAAGTATAGGTATTGATTTCTTAGACTTACGCGAATATTATACATTGAAATGAAACGACATTTTTCTTTTAAATAATTTATGTTATTGTATGACATCAAGCATCAAGGCAGCCAACAGTCTGTTCGTAACCAATGAATGTTGTTAAGGATCCGAAAATAATACCTTTATGCTGCGATAAAAACCTTAAAAAGTAGTTTTACTTCGGTACCTACTTGAGATGTGGGTAGGTAGTGAAAAAAATGTTTTTCACTAGCTACCTACGTTAGGAACGTACTGAAGGACGTGTCCAACAAATCAAATCAAATCAATAATTTATTTAAAATTAGACCAATTTAAAAGCACCTGCTTTTACATTGTCAAATTAATTTGAATTTAGTTGCACGGTTCCAAAAGGTAGGTTTTATGGAAAAGAACCGGCAAGAAACTCTATGGATACTGTTTTAAAATTAAATACAAAAATTGTTGGTTTTGTTTTACAATGATTGATGTATGTAATATCAATATGAGACTGGTGCAGTTTGATGTGAAACGTATGATTTATGCAGAAAGGAAATAACTAAAACCAAATTTTTAGGTTGCCATTGTTGCAATTTAGGTTGCCATAACATGTATAAGCCGACCAGTCCCAACTGATAGCACCCGTTCACAAGTATGACGTCTGTCTACTCATACATGTTGTAGGGAATAAAAAGACCCGACACACAACGCCACCATCAGTAGGACATTTGAGTGAGCATGACAAGCCCAGACTCCTCGGCAACCGGTAGGCATTTTCACATTTTATGAAAAAAAAACATCATTAAAGCCAACATCAGTCTCCTAAATTTTTACAAGCTATTTTACTAACTCAGTAACTATTGCGTTAATAAACAAATGAGCTATCAATAAAAATGCTCTATCAAACTCATAGCTGGTGGCATTAGCGTCCACTATAAGCAGTTAACACGTTGATACATGAAATTATATACAAGCTTATTACTTGGTACACTCCAGAGATGCAAACGTAGAAGACACGCTAGTCTAAAGAGAGACAGGTACAAAGAAAGCCGCATAGCATAAAGAAGACTGCACTGCATAGGATGAACGAAACTGTATGTATGGAAACAGTTGGTACAACATCCTGATCTACATGCAAAATTTCTATTATACATATATGAAGTTAGTTACAATTTGGAAGAGGCGTGAGTGTATCATATGATGTCATCGATGTTCCTACAGACACAAACATTTTATAATTAAATAGTAATCGAAATAACGATAATAATATTTACAAACAGATAGCATAATTTAATTACGTTTGTTTATAAACGGATTTCCGGATGTTAAAGATAAGCGACTAATAAGTAAATATAAAATCATAATACGTGCCGAATTGCCGATGTACCTTGATGTTATGCCATTAGAAAATGAAATGATAACTATTTTATTTCTGTAAATAGATCAGTAAAACTCAATATTGTAAATTTTAATTACTAGTAGGCAATGTTTACTAACTAGCGACTTCTTAGAAGAAGCACCGAATTTAACTCAAGATTTAAAAGTAGCAAATATGCGAGTGTCACAATGCAGTATATAAGAAGCAGAGTGTAGAGAGCCAGTCTTATTGAGGGAGAGTTCTACTACGATATATCGCACGACGACACCAGATCGAACGAAAATGAATAGAAATAGAGAATGCAATAATACTTTCCAACACAGACCCTAGAACCTTGCACAGCATGATATCTAGTTTAATTGGCATTACTAGGGTAATATTTCAAATTATTGGAGCCTGGCCCAGAAAAAAAGGTTAAATGTGTCTACGCCACAGATTCCGATTGATGGTGGGATCATTTTTACTAATTCAATCCTGGAAAGGGCACTACACCAATCTAGGGTAGACATGGCCCACTCTGCTCCCTACCTACTTACGTCTATGTTAAATTTCTTGGTCGACTTCTTGATTTTCGCAGGCTTATTATAAATGATCCTTGTGCACACAAGCACAAAATAAACGCAGTAAAATGAGCAAACTAGAATTCCGATTTATCGCCGTATACTGATATTATTGTCGATCGTCGAACGAACGGATCAAACAATATCTAAGTAGTGCCTATTTGCGGTAGTGTAAGAATTTAATTAGAAAGTATTATAACCGAGTCTTGCTAATGATTCTGCAATATAAATTCCAGTTACGGCATGGGCGTGCGAGCCGGACCAGGCCCATAATGGCTGCAAGATATATGGTGGTTCGTGCACATGTGGGTTCGGATGTAGGACCGAGTTCATCTACAGGACTAGGCGTGCTTGCCTCAATGCACTGAGAGGTAAGGTTACCTGACGAACTTTGGCTGGTAGGTTGCAGTAGGTAGTGAAGTTTCTACCTGCTGCAACTTACCAGGCAAAGTAACATGTGCCAGTGTATCTCTAGGTACTTTGTACTTTATTATTTTGATCCATTTGAAACAACTGAAACTGGGCCATAAATAACTGACAATCTGAATCAGCTGAAATTCACAATAAACCTTATAAGAGTATCTGGCGGCACGGTAGTGGCCCCGCCAAGAGGAGCTAAGCTAAGCGCAAGGGCACTACCTACCTGTTCTCGAAGCGCTTCGCCATTTTTTTGAACACAAGGGCACTAAGTCCTAAGTACCTTACTATAAATTAATATCTTCATGTACACTTAGTTGCAAAAAATGTTTTAACTTTTGACCCTCATAACTTGGGTTTGGATTTTACCAGATAAGATATAATTATACAGGTTGTCCGGGAATGAATGGATAACCTTGAAATGGCCTAACCTTGATGGCTGTCCTGCAAATGAATTAGCGATCGATGTTACACGCGACAGCTCAGGAGAGCATTTATTTATAGATATAGGGCTTGCATTGGAGTGGGTGGTAGACAATTAGAACATTTATTATAATTTAGAACGGTATTATTAGTGTAAAATTTGGTTTTTTATTAAACCCTAATGATCAGGTAAATATTCCAATATTGCAAACTTCGTTGTTTAACCAAATTTCACACCTTGCAAACATGAATAGCTATAATTCATTATTTACATCACTTACAGTGATGAATTATATCATTTTAAAATCGGTTATAAGCACGTATTATTTTTAATTTATTGGTCCCTTGTGCTTTCATACATTTTTTTTAAGTTTTGGATGCTTAAAGTTGGTCAAAATAAACATTTTTCACAAATTTTCCACTAAAACAATAATTCAACTTGTTTTTTTAGCTTGTGTTTTAGCAGTCGTACTATTTATTACTTATCTATCAGCTTAGTTATCGTTAATTACAACAATAAAAAAACCATGGAATTCATTAATTTCTGATCGTAGTGTACAATAATGTAAAACAAGGTACAAAAAATCATCGATATTTTTTAAACAGTCGTATCTTTAGTACCACTTTTTTTTTTAATGGCCATTTGTTCTATCAAGACCCATTTGAAGGTTATCTATTCATTACCGAACACCTGTATATAGTAGAGGTAAGGCGTTTAGAGTTAGAAGCTTTGCTTTACATGAGATCTGATAACTTTTTGACAGTACGAGTCTTGGCGTCATTTTACATGAAAAAGTTTTTGGTGAGATTGTAGATTCTATAATACAAAATGTTGTCTACCTTCTCTACAGAATGGATTGGCTGTTAACTAACCAAAAGCACTTTTCAACCTAATGCAGTTTTCATGCAATTAATTGAAAAAAAAAAATTACACTTTCACAGAAAGGAGTTCAAATGTGTGTAGCCGCTTGCCATGCCTGAGGGGTACATGCACTCAGACAATGCAAGACCCAGGGTTTGCCTGTAAATGCGAAGGCACTGGATTTTACGGCCAGCGATGTGAGAAAGGTATATCGTACCACCTAGAGAACTATAAATACTCATTCACTGATTAAACACGAAATCTTCCAAGCTATTTAAGCTGTGGTGCATCCATGGAGGGATGGGCTGGGTGGACAAAGCCGCGGGCAACATCTTAACTAATAAGACTACGTAGAGTACGGCTCCTATCCGCCTCTCTCCACATTCCAAACATTCTAGGGTCTTTTTTGTATACCACAAGGGTGAAAACTTACGGCCCACCTGTAAGTAAGTGGTTGCCGTAATCCATAGACGTTTCCAACACCAGAGGTAATGATCGTGCGTTGCCGGCCCGTAGAAACCTTTTAGGGTTGAAATCCCCTATTTCATGCTATATTTTAGCTAGTAAACTGAAAGCGAACTGTAACCCCATACTGTCAGAATACTCACTCCCCGAACGAGCTCTGGTAATCTTACTCACTCTCAGAAAAAAAGATCTCCTTGGAAATATGGACGGATAATCCATAAATATGAGGGACTCAATAAAAATCGGTAGTTAGCTGTACCTAAGTGATTTAAACAGCTTTCCCATTTTTATTCTGCCTCAAGTACCAACTTAAATTGCTGTTGTCGTACATATTTAGTTCTATTTACATATTATTAAGTTATTTTGTGCTGTTATTTTTTTTATCCAAAACTAATTAGCAAATTTTACTATAGTATTATAATGAACTTACTTTATAATTTTTGACGTGAATCTGTTATTGTTCTTAAATATGTTAATCAAAATTATTTCTAAAATCTACCTGCATGCCAAATTTCAGCCAGTTCATAGATCACTATGTCAGTCAGTCAGTCACCTTTGAGTTAAATATATTTAGATTTTTAGTACCTTCTTATTAGTACAACTTGTACAACCATAAAAAATACGGTATTTATTCACCCCGATAACCGACTAATCGAACCAGAATAAGGCACCCAAGTCTTATCTTTATGCTCTAACCCAAAGATTTTTTCTGCTTGTTTTTTATTAATCTGTGGGTCGGTCTAAGTCGCATTTTAAATTCTTTGTAGTATAGTGATATGAATGGCATTTTTGTATTAATTTGTTTTGTTTGTTTGCAGCATGTCCCACTGTACCTACGCGAGGCGCGATCTTCCCCCACGAATGCATCGTTATTTGAATTGGAAACAAACAGGAACCATACTTACCCACATATTTATTTAGTGGTCTAAAAGCTTAGCTTTGCAGACAAAATATTGTAACTAATACGTAAATGATTGCTTACAGATCAATTTATTCCGAAATTAAATAACTATACATTTTTTAAGTTTTGTTTATACCCCCTACCAAACTAACCCATGATTTACGTACCCCTAGTCCCTACGTGTAGCAAGAACTGCGTTGACCCACGACTGAGATCCGAATTCTAGAACATTGCGATGACCCGTTTAGCTCAGCGGTAGTTAACGCTGCCTGCTGTGCTATGGGCCCCGAGTTCGAATCCCGGTAGGGACAAATGTTTTGATGATGTGTGATGAGCATCAACATTTGTATCCGAGTCATGGATGTATCTAATAATATGTATGTATTTATAACAAAAAAAGTATATATGTAGTATATGAACCATCTACATAGTATGCTAACACAAGCCTAGTTGCTTACCACGGTACTAGATGGCGCTGTGTAATAATGTCCGGAAATATTTATTATTTATTTTTAGCGCCTCACCTGGGCTGGCGCTCTGCAATGTAAGGTAAAAAGTAAAAACGATTAAGTGAAAAAGATAACAGGACACTGAAGGCCAGCCAAAAATTATGGGTAGTGAGGTTAATTAAAGGTGTCCTATATTATTAATATCCGTGAACTTAATCAGAAAAAATTACAATGTGATATTATTTACAGTATTAATGAGCAGTGGACTGTGGATGGACTGTGTGGCAGTGTCTCAAGATCGAACCCGGGCACGCACCGCTGACTTTTCGGAAGTTATGTGCGTATTTATCACATGCTCAAACGGTGAAGGAAAACATCGTGAGGAAGCCTGCACGCTTGAAAGATTTTCTTAATGGCATGTCAAGTCTACCAACCCGCAGTAGGCTAGCGTGGTGGACCATAGCCTAATCCCTCTCATATGAGAGCAGACCCGTGCCCAGCAGTGGGACAATAATGGGTTGTTTATGGTTATTTACAATAGGTACATCCCAAAGTATAATACTTAATGTGAGAGAAGACAACCCTCTTGTCATTTTTAAGCATACAGTTTCGAAACGTCATCTGCATTTCTTACGGGACGCACAAACTTTATATAACTTGTTTTAAAACACGTCTACGCTGTTATATAATAACTAGTGTCGTACGAAAATTGTTAATATATTATAACAATGTTACGTAATATGGACGGGTTATAAAACATAAGTTATAGGGGAAATACGGACAAAATGACATATACGGACAAAACGACATAGCGGGTGTATTTCGAATTTGGCGGGCTATACCTACCGAGCTCACGAACATAACAATACGTGACAGCGACCATTTTTACAATCCTGCGAGAAACCTAGCACCATTGGGTCAGACCCTTTGAAGTTTCGAGTGATAACGTGTTTCGTGCCCACAATTTTTTTTTTTATTTATTGATTTTTTCGGTTTTTTTGTGAGTTTTGTGTTATATTTGTATATTATATTTACTAAAATTAAATAATTATGATATATACTTGTGATCTGAGCTAGTATTAATACAATTTTTAATCGATATAATTAAATATGATTTTTAATGTTTGTTGTGTATAGGGTTGCCAACTTTTTTTGAGAAAAAAAACGTATAAACTGATTTGGATAGGAAAAAAAAAATTGTAAGAAAAAAAAAAGTATTTATAAAATTTTGTTTTTATTGCCTTAAAACGTATTTTGGCGCTTTTAGCACAAAAGAACAATTTTTCATTACTTTTCAAGATCACTTGTTATCCAGTTGTATTGTTTTTCCCACTCAGGTTTATACTTTTGTAAAACTTTGGTTATTTTAGCTTTTTTAGGAGTCACTGGTGTGTCGCTGTCAGAATCACTCATCATTTTAAGCATTCATATTTACAACGCATTCCTCAATTGTAAACAAAACCAACGGACTATTTTTGTTCAATGTCATCGATAGTGGGTGAAAACTAAATACTAAATACCCATAATGAGTATTTAGTTTTACCCATCACAGTAAAGGGTGAAAATAAAGTATTTTAGCATACTTTATTTGTATGTAAAAGTATAAAGTATAATTACCAAAATAAAGTAGGATGCGTTATTATAAAGTATGGTTGGCAACCCTAGTTGTGTACATTTGGACAAAATGACATACTTATATGCTGGACAAAACGACATAGTGTGTCATTTTGTCCGAAGTGTTTCTATTATTTACTTTTGATGTTACTCTCCTCTAGGAGAAATGTCACGAAGCGGTCATGAAGCGAAGAATCAATGTCCCAAGCCATTTCAGCATGAAAAGAAAATAAAATGGGTTGGGGATTGGCCTCAAAAATATTCAGGGTTCCTCAAGCTACTCTACGAAAACATGCTCTCAATACTAATAAAACTTTAGAATCAAGTAGCAAGAGATTGGGCTGGTTTAAGCCAAAATTTCCATTAGAGATAGAGAGACAATTAAACAAAAATTGTCTTTTAATAAAATAAATCTTTATTCGCGGTCTAAACCGGGAGAAAGCTGGTTAAGATGCATGAGTTCTTTTCGTTGGGCTCACGCTTCGTGTGCGGATGTCTCAAAGAAGACTAAAATAATTATTTGCGAATTTTGGTCTTAAAATCGACGTCCCCCGCGAATAATCCGGTAATGACCTATTACGGGGTTTTTCATGTTATGCGTTTTTCGGCATCTAGAAGTTAAAACACACCATGTAATTTTTTTCCAGAATTTTTCTATCTTTATTTACGGAGATGTGAAAAACTACGCGTATATTCCATAAAAATTCATTAAAATGTATTTTAAACGAATAATATGGTTTTAGATCTTTACGAAAAAAAATATCAATATGATTTGACAGTAAAAATTGTTACGATATTATTCGGGTAAATAGTTTTCTACCTTATCTAAGTAAGTGCTAGTACAGGCTTATTCGGGGTTTTATTAAGAAAACGATTTCCAGCTACATTCATTATCGAGTGGCTTCTTACACAACCCTTTTCTATATTGATATTACGATATTATTCGTGTAAGTTATAATATATCATTTAAACATAAATAGACTTTACCAATACATCGCGCTCGTTTTCTTAACCTGTAAGGACATGTACCGTCTTCGGTTATGCCTATTGCAACGGCAAGAGCTATTGCTCCGCCCACTTTGCTCGGTTCTATACCTAATAATGTTTGTTTACCTAATATTAGTCTCAAAGAGTCCGTTCGAGTGAAAGGTACTGCAAGTAATTATTTGATTGTTAGGAAGTGAATTTGTGTCTTAAATACATTTGAACTAACCTATACTTTGTGAAGTGAATATTATATTACAATACTGTAATAATTATGTTGCCGCGTCAGATTAAATCATATTGTACATCCAGAAGAAAATTATTGTTCAACTTTGTCAAGGAACAAGCAGATCTTAGCAGAAAAGGTGAGTGTCTTTATGTACTGTGATTACTGAAAAGGATAATTAGATAGGTACTTCCTACCTACTGAATATTTTTTTCCGGCATGCGTGTTTATTAAATTGTTAGTTATGTTATGTATATTAAAGCATAACCTAAGTGTATGGCATAAAAAATGTAAAACGTAACTAGTGTAATAGTAGTAGGTAGGTGCTCAAATTAACGCTGGCGTTCTTATCTATAAAGATAAATTATCCCAGCAAACGCTGTTTTCAAATTATTAAAATACTTAATAGGTCGAACGAGTTTATTATTGTAGTTAAAATATTAAAATTTACAATTATAATTTACTGACATTGGAAAATGCATTGAATTCAAGAAGTAGAAGAAAAGTATACAGATAGTAGCTACGAAAATGTGTTGCTTTAATCTAATTAAATTGTAATCGTTTCAGATTCCATTCAATCAGGCTCAGAATCATCTACTGCTGGTGCTAAACCAAAAGTGTACAAGCTGAGAGGTATGTTCCCTAAAATTTATTGTCGTTTTCATCATTAAGCACTTACCTATTTAATCGTTTTAAGTATTACCTGCTTAAATATTTTAAGATTTATTTTAAAACAAGGCTTTTTATTGTTGTAGAACCATCAAATATAAAATACTTTGACGACGAGAATGACACAGAGGGTTTCTCTCCTGATTGTTCTGAATATATTCCAAGTCCAGAGCGTCAATTATCTGACAGTCGAAGTACTTCGAGCCTCGTTACTGATTTGCAAGATACGGATTATTAAAATTTCCTCTAGTACCACACATTTGCAAGAAAATGATACTTCTAGTCTCGGAGGTGATTCGCTAGTTATAGATAATTTGCTCTGTATTGAAAACATCACGCGATCTCCATCTACGGTTTCGAATTTATCTCTAATGCTGGGTGAAACTGCTTTCGTGGCGTCTCCTACTGTCATTTATAAAACGAACTTTTTTTATACTCCGAAAAAGCAAGATAATACACCTTTCAAAACTTCTAGATATTACACTTACACCATTGAATGAACACGGACAATTACCTATACATAACCTTGCTGAGAAAACCTTTCAGTCAACAAGTGATGACCTAGAAAAAACACTAACACCAACTAAACCTACCAGCTCTGATTGTAATATAACTAACTCAGAATTAATGCAGAAAGAACAAGAAACCATAGAAAATTCCGATGAAAAAACGAACTATGTTTTGCAGAAATACAAAATTGAAATAACAATTGAACCGGAATCTCCCGACACTGATAGCATTACTGTTGATAAAGCTATAGAGATAAACACCGATTCAAACAATCTATCAGATGAAGAGCAAAATGAACGACTTAATGCAGAAAATAGTTTAATAAATGACTGTGAAATAGACACAAGTTTGCGAAGTGTTATAAGCTATAACGAAGAGAAAAACAACAAAAAAAAACCAAAGACCATAAACCAAACACTTAGCGAAGCCGATCAAGAGAAGTTAGACGTAGTAGGAATATTTTTAGAGGATTCTGAAGAAAATTTGATAGAACAGGACATTAACAATAGTATGAACTTAGACCCTTTGGATTTAATTGATCAACCAAGTCTGGATTCTGTCGACGAGGAACCTGACAGACTTGGCCAACCTGGAACACCCATACAAGCTATCCCTGTAGAAGTGCCTGCTGTAAATGATATAAACGAACTCCAACTAAAAAAGCTGAGTAGAAAACGTAAAGGAGACCCAAGTGAATGGAGAGATAATAAGAACAAGAAACTTAAAAATTCAGGCCAAGCATACGAAGGTGCTCGTAATAAAAAACATCATGAGAAAAAGAATATTTTAAGTAATTGTGCCTGTAAAAAAGGCTGCGGGTTAAAATTCAATACAGAAGACAGGTTAGCCCTACATACAAATTTTTATAAACTTGCCAATCGAGAATTTCAATGGCAATACATTACACGACATGTTAAATCCAATGATGTTAAAAGGGTAACCGTAAATAGAAAAAATAACCGATCTCAAACATTAAAATATTATTTTCCCCTCAAAGATGAAGAAATCCAAGTATGCAAGGTATTTTTTTTAAACACTCTTTCTATTACTGAGCAAATGATTTACACGGCTTTCGAAAAAATTAAAAGAGATGAAAGTTTGATCGATAAACGAGGCAGGCATCAGAATAGACCACATCAAATGAAGCTAGATACAGAAGACAGTATCAGAAATCATATTGATTTGTTTCCCAAAGTTGAATCGCATTACACGAGAAAAGAGTCTAAACGAGAATATTTGTCTGAATCTCTTAATATTTCAAAAATGTACCGACTTTACAAGTCATGGTTTGCAAATCAGAACTATCCAGATATTGTTGAGATGGCTTCAAAACGACAGTATGAAAGAGTGTTTAATACTAACTACAACTATTCCTTTTTTAAACCTAAAAAGGATCAAGCTGACTCCGTTGCAAAGGCGTCTTTAGAAGAAAATTACAGGAAACA
The DNA here is from genome assembly GCA_905163465.1 of Craniophora ligustri. Classification (NCBI taxonomy): domain Eukaryota; kingdom Metazoa; phylum Arthropoda; class Insecta; order Lepidoptera; family Noctuidae; genus Craniophora; species Craniophora ligustri. Next base: position 4,245,308 of record LR990954.1, on the reverse strand, counting down.
TTTGAGTATGAAAGAAAGAGTTCGTGAAATTAAAAAAGAAGAAAAAGAAACACTAAATAAAGATGACACCGTTGTGGCCATTTTTGATTTAGAAAAAGTTTTGAATGTACCACAGTCTGAAGTGTCAATTTTCCACTACAAACGTAAATACCCGATTTATAATTTTACAGTTTTTGACGCTCTAAACAAACTAGGGTTCTGTTACGTTTGGCAAGCTCAAATCGGAAAAAAAGGGTGCATCGAAATAGGGAGTTGCTTGTTTCAATTTGTCAAGACCGTACACGAAAAAGGTATACGCAAAATTATATTTTACTCTGATGGTTGTTATGGCCAGAATAAAAACAGATACATTTTTGCGTTGTATCTTTACATTGCAATGACTCTTCAAATTGAAAATAGCCAAAATGAAGGCGACTCCATGCACGCATGTATTGAAAGAGCTCTGAAAAACAAAGTTTTGTACACACCGGACCAAGTATATAGTATAATCATGAACGCTAAAGTCTCCGGAGACAAATATATCCTAAAAGAAATGCAACAATCTGAAATCCTCAACATAAAAGAACTTGTTGAACCCAAAAGATGGCTTCAAGATAAAACAGGAGAAAAAGTACGATGGTCCGATGTGATGGAGGTTAGTGTGTCATACAGTAAACCTAACTGTTTTCTTTTCAAATATGATTTTGATCAGGATTATATTGAATTGGATTACGATGCAGGCAGAAGTAGACAGCGTCGGCAGAAACAGGTGTCCAAAACAATTGAAAGTATTGAATTAAAGCCAGCATACGACAAGCCCCTCCCTATTAAAAAAGCTTTGTATAATGATCTCCTAAGCCTGTGTAACTCCCAAGCAATTCCCCACCATTATCAACCATTTTATAGGAGCTTAAGCTTTTGTGATACTGAATCAGGTCACGATGAGGATTCTGATTAAGATTTTAACTGTAATAGGACCTTATTATAATTTTCATGATTGTGTAATCATATGTAATACTCGTGTCTTCAGTGCAGTGTCTATTTTTTATGATAATAATAACTATCGTGTTTTGTCAAACTAACCAAAGTTGTTTCATTTACTAGAATGTCCTTTATTTCATAAAATATACAATAATAATCATCAAATAATACTTAAGTAAACTATTCGAATAAACAGTAATAGTCATAACAATAAAATGTACGTTACTGTTAAAGAATCGAATAACCTAATAATTGCTTTTTACAAATGTTCGGTATACAAAACAAATTTGTAATTTGTTTTGTATACCGAACATTTGTAATAATAGCGCAACATGATTTTACCGTTGCCATCGAAAATATAAATTCACAGGAATAATATCGCAACAAGATTTTACTGTTGTCGCCGAAAATATAAATTTACAGGAACAATATCGTAAGTGACATTACTGACCAGAGCTTGACCTACACTAATATAGTAAAATGCATCCAGCTAAATTATAACGAAGCCCTTGGGACTACTTAAATTTTGTTGAAATAACCATATAGCTGAAAAAATTAGCTTCCATATGCGATATAAAAAGTCTCTGATACTTGTTGTTTAATAGAGTTATTAAGGAAAAATGGTTTTTTATTTTTCCTGAATATTTACACTTTTACGATTACCGGATTATTCGCGGGGGGCGTCGAAATGTTGATATATTATACCCATATTTAGTGTGTCATTTTGTCCATACTATATGGACAAAATGGTTTTTTTGATTGGTTCATTTATTTCTTAATATTTAATTTAATATAGTTCCTATACAATTAAAAGACTATATTACTAGTAGTCAATGAACCTAAGATGATTTTCAATGTATGAGACTAATTATAATTACAATAAATAACGAGATATGATTCAAAAACAAAACACCCTGTCATTTTGTCCGTACTTCCCCTATAACATGTTACTAAGTTTGTACGCACCGTTAGCGGAAATTAAGGCCGTCTAGGTAGCTATAGGTATGTGTACATAAAAACAAATTAGGTTCTATTTACTGTGGTCCTACAAGTTGCGATAAAATCAAATTTTCTATGGTTTTTGTAAATACCAGCAGTGTTTACATCACAATTCATAAATTGCTAAAAATATAGGTAATCTTCTATAATATAAAAATAAATTGCTGAATGTGTTGCTTAGCGCAAATCTCGAGAGCAGCTGAACCGATTTCGCTAATTCTTTTTTAGGGTTCCATACCCAAAAGGTAAAAATGGAACCGTATTACTAAGACTTCGCTGTCTGTGTGTCTGTCACCAGGCTGTATTTCAAGAACCGCTATAGCTAGACAGTTGAAATTTTCACAGATTATGTATTTCTGTTGCCGCTATAACAACAAATACTAAAAACAAAATAAATATTTAAGGGGGCTCCCATACAAAAAACTACATTTTTGCCTAATTTTATACGGAACCCTTCGTGCGCGAGTCAAACTCGCACTTGGACGGTTTTTTAGAATACTCCTTGAAGTACGAGGATGGTTCTTGCGAATAGAAAATTAAAAAAAAAACCCGAATACATCTAAAAACAACACTTTAGATTTTAAATACTTAAACGGTTAAACGTTAAACGGTTGCACGTTTGGCGAGTGTACAATGTAGTAGACTTAAGTTTGTAAAGTGAATAAATAAATATAAAAAAAAAAAAAAAGTCAATTTGAACTTTAATACCGTTATCGTGTTGTGAGTGATGTTGCCAGAAATAGCCAGAATTGACTGAGATCGTGATCACGTTCGCATAATTGAATAAGGGCATAAAATATAATAATGACTGTGATCATTTTCTTAAAGAATAATATAATTACTTCTAGAAAAATATTATAAATAGAATTGAAGTACTTAAATAATTGGGTTCTCGATTGTGTTAAAGTTGCGATTACAGAGAAATCTATCGATATTTATGGAACTATTAGTTTATCTGTTCTCTCTATCTCTCGGCTCTGTCTTTACTAAATTTGTGCTTGGTCATCCGCCTGGTAGATACTCTGAAAAATAAAATACGGACAATGTACCTCAAACTAGACCAACTATCAACAGTAAACTTATAAAATAGTTCCTAACTTTACCTCCTGCCAAAAGACGTTGAGCGCACTGTAGGTGCAGTAGAAACTGAGTCAATGGTCTGAAAACCTAAAAATTACATTGGGTAAGGAAATCTATCTCTATATTATCATCAATTATTGTCCCACTGCAAGATACGGGTCACCTCCCATTTTGAGAGGGATAGGCTTCAATTCACCACGCTAGCCTTCACACGCCGTGTCTCAAAAATACAGGTATCCTCACGATGTTTTCCTTACCGTTTCAGGATCTTATCGAAAAGTCAGTGGTACATAGGTATTCTAATCTATGGTGGTACATTCGGTTAGTGGTGTGACCAGTAGACTGTGAAAGTGTGAAGGGCTCGAATATCTCTATATATGAAAATATATATAAAATATTATTTAGGCGGCGCTAGGGATGATTTTACTACATCATACTGATATAGTAAAATCATCCCACTAGCCGATTTCAAAAGTTTTGGTAGTATCAGTGACATTTTAATGTTCTCAGTTGGACCCTCCATGGTTTATTTTCAAAGGTTGGTAGTAGATAGCTTACAACTGTGTTGCCATTTGCAACTTTTATTGATTACTTACCTATATACTTACATAGACCAAAATATAATCTGGTATCAAAGCTCTTCGCACCCTCTTACGTGCTGGTAATAAATTCGATAACTTGTGTAAAAAAACAGTGTACCTAAGTCTTACCTAAATTGAACTACGAACGCGAGTTCATCAATCATGAAACCCAAAAGTAATACCCACAGGGATAAAATGTTGGAAGAAATATCCAACATTCTGCGTTTAAGTTTGGGCGAGGCAGCCCTAAACATGGACTGGCAGAGAGACATCGACATGAATTTCCAGTATCTCATCAAGACTAATACCGTGCAATGGATTAAACTTCTTCTGCGAGGTGAAGATCCCCATAAAAGCCGACTGAAGCCAATCCTGGAAAGGATCAAAGCTGCTATGATATCTTATGAGGAGTATCGCAGCCCCACCGGAATTCCGGACCCTGAGTCTGTCAAAATGATCGACAACATCTTCATCTCGATATACCGTCTGTAAAAGATTGCCGCAAATGGTAAACGTAAATGTTGTGCCTACGTAAAAATCGATGGATTCTTGATTTTCTCTACATTCGCGAACACCAATATATTTTATTTCAATTTCTCTTTATTTAATTATTTGGTGAAAAAGACGGTACTGCTGTGCAACATCTTTGATGGAATAATGTAGAGTAACTATAAAGTGGATCAATTTTAATAAAGAATGTGCTCAATTATATAGGAAGAAAGAAATTTTCATAAATACAAGAAAATTAACAAACTAAAAAAACAAACTACAGACATATACAATAAAGTATTAAGGTTTATCGGTATATGAAGAAGAGTACTGAAAGATTTCGGGATTCCAAGAAAATTAGCAAGCTTAAAAATAATTAACATACTTATACTAAAAAGTTTAAAGATATTTTCAGTTTTATACAATATTGTATAAGTGTGGAAGAAGATGTACGTAAATAAGAGTTTCGACATATCTTTTAAGAAAAAAATTATGAAGACTGATGCTGAAAAAGCAGTGGAGCTTATGAAAGACACTTTCAAAAGGACAAGGCAACGAGAGGAATTTAGAAAAGACAATAACACAAAAGAATGCTGGTTTCGAAGACTTTAAAAGTGGCAAATTTGTTTCTATTGTTATGTCTTACAATTTTTGAATATTCTATAACATAGATATTTCTGATGCCAGTTAGTACGCTCAGGCAGACGACATGACAGGAATGAATGCAGAGGATTAACAACAAAATGCTCTGCTGTTATTATAAGTTCACAATTTTACTATTACTGTATTGTATCGAATACTGAAGTTGTATCTAACAACTGTTAATGTAGTTACGATTCCCCCATGTAATATCCCAGCTTTAGGTGTTGTGAAAAAATAAATAGAAAATGTAATTGTTGTTTTATTTTAATAACATTTGCTACCTCCCTATCTGATTAATTATCTAGCATTGCTAGAGTACTACTAACTCTATTTTACTACAAAAGAAAGTAAAATCTGGTAAAGGAAAAATTACATTCTATTTAAAAACACCTACGAAATTAAATTTTTGGAACTAGCATCTCAGCCTTAGAATTCCATTACATCGATCTAAAATCTTTTTCTGTGTATCCCACACCGAAAGAGGATGGATTGGGAAACTAAAATATTAAGAACTAACTTTAGTAATTACAACATTATATATTATCAAGTCGGTACCTGCTACTATCATATTATCATCTTAATAAAAATTATCCGACCAGATAAAATGTTTTTTTAAGGTATCTAAAAGTTCAGTTTATATTTGGTCAGTATATTTAGCATCTGTACATACATTATATACATTAACTCATGGCGCACTTTGAGATAGCTAGATCAATAAGTTCGGACTTGCGCAATTAATTACAGCACTTGCCTGTGCAATAATATAGCGTTAGTGCTGAAAAACCCTTGATTGAATACTCTAGGTATAAATATTAAAACATTTATTTGTTATGGTATAACACAATGCATCCATTAATTTGAACAGGAACCATTATTATACACGTAATATTTTATATGTTTCTCGATATCTTTAAAAAAATCTTTACTTCCGTAATAAAGAAAGAAAAAAAATGTTGTAGAAATGAAATCATACATCTTCAGATTACTCATTCTCATATTTTATTGACGGACAACAGTTCAGAATCATAACAAAATTTATACCGTCTTCATAATACGTAGGAAGTCAAATACACTTCCGTATTTTACCAAACCAACAAATATTTTATGGCTGGCAGCACCAAGCATAAATGTCAAACTTCAAAACTTTTAAAAGTCATTGTTGCTGTTGTGATGTTTTGGCTACGTTTAGTACAGTAGTTGACTTGAATTGAATATTCCATAATCAAACTGAGTAACGAATTAATGCATTTTATTACATACATTCAGTTATAAACTGTGGATCATTTTAAATAACGCAGGTAAGCGTGAGAAATGTTTTTATTAAAGTATGGTTTCTTAAAGAAAGATCGCTCACTACAGAACAGACATATCTTCACTCGACGTTCGTTCTTTGTTCAAAACGTAGTTGTTTACTTTCACTGTTACTTCCAAGTTTTAATAACTTGAGTGATCGTCACTTGTTTTTTTAGAATACTCTTTGACGATAATATAATTACTAACACGCGGGTACTTAGGCAGGTACAATTATTTTTTATAAAAACAAAATAATGAAATACCTACTTATCGAAATTGCTAGCTACGTTTAAGTAATATTAATAATTACACCATTAATTTGTTTAACAATATTTTCAATGTTTTATTGCATATAATATACCCAGTTATCAATAATTTCATTACCCATGACAATATGTGAATCTAATAATAATCTAACAGCACATCACATAATCGGAACTAACAGCCCCACATGCAAGTTTTTTATTTACTTTTTTGATAGAAGGGATGTGGTTTTCAAAGTATATTTTTCTATAAGATTAGAAATAGGTACTCCTGCAAATGCATATTCTTAATCTATGGAGAAAAAAAATAATTATTTATGATTATTTTATTCCACCCCTTGGAGTTGAATAAATGTCTTAACTGTCTATTCAATTATTTATTTAAACATATAAATCTAAACAAATAACTATACTTTTACTGTTTTTAGTCTTTCATTAACTTAATATAACAATTACTCTAACTATACCCCTGCGCCCTGCTAACATATTTATTTATTTGGTTAACCGGTAACTGTTCCATTAATTATTATAATTAAAATAAATGCACAACTAAGATATCAAGACGTGCTGTCTTGTTCTTGACATGTGCTGTAATTGAGGCACTATATTTGCCATTTTCCTTCAGGCAAGCTCTACAATTGCACCTTAATTAGTTATATAAAAAAAAATATATTTACAAACCAGGGGTTGTAATAAAGATTATCAGATTACAAAATATCATACCTGATAAGTGATTAGGCATAAAATCAGACAGTATGTTCATACATAAAAAAAAACAATTATTTACATTGTTATTATTGCTATTAATTGGTGATCTTATGATCTAAATAAACACTATTCCCTGAACTACTTATAGAATTTAAATCAAATAGAAAATCTACCTTAGTTCGATTACACATAGTTCAATTTCTATCATATTCATTTCATTTATTTATATTCAAAGTTCATATTTGTTGTGGCAATCATAATAATATAATTTATGTTTATACAGATTTCATGTAGGATTTCATTGTCTTTAATCGATAATATTGTTTAGAATTATATATTATTGGTAGAGTCTAGTATATTAAGTGATAGGTTGGAGATCAGAGATACCTATTTAGTGTTTGGTATATTTTTGGCAATCCTTGGCGGAGACCCGTGTCCTTGGAACTTATGGCACTCTCCACTGACTTTTCACAAGTTGTATGCGTATTTATGATGGTATGATGAAGGAAAACATTGTGAGGAAACCTGCATGCTTGAGAAGTTTTCTCTATGGCATGTGAAGTCTGCCAACCCACAGTAGGCTAGCGTGGTGGACTATAGTCTAATCCAATAATATGTAGATGATGATGACAATATTTTTAAGGTAACTTCTAGGGTATGTTTTGGCAGTATGTAGTACATTACTGTTTTAATTATTGTGTCATATACATTATACAGATTATTTCTATATACAGGATGGCGTGGACGGGATATCAAAAGTTCCTAGCTTTGATGATGGTAGTGACAGGATCCATTAACTCATTGAGTACTAAATGGGCTGACAAATTACAATCCAAAGGCTCAGATGGACAAATAAGGACCTTTGAACATCCGTTTTTGCAGGTAACACAAACACATCATTATTTGAGAGAAAACCATTATTATGTATACAAAATACAATTACACATTCTATTGTTTACTCCCTTAGGCAACTGCTATGTTTTTGGGCGAATTGATGTGCCTTCTTACATTTAAGCTGATATACTATAAGACGAAGAACACTGGTGGTCATTCTATCACAAATGGAAATCAAAACTTCAATCCATTCATATTGATGCCTGCTGCTATTTTCGACCTGGTAAGTTTGCATTTCGTCAAAATTATAAGCCCAAACAGCTATCTGTGCAATGTGCCTACATTACAACATAGTGAGAGGGTATATTTAATTATTGTTTAGTTACATTGCATTTACCTACTTTAGTAATGTAGATAGTTTAGTTTAATAATATTACTCACAGTTAAGTGTGTAAATTAATAATAAACTAACCCAAAAAACTATTATTCATAAATAAATCAGTTTTCTAAGGTAAATAAACCTAAACAATACATAGAAAATCGTAATTATTCCGGATTTTTGAGCGATGTCTTCCCCGATTTTGTGGGGATTCTTAAATACACTTATAATAAATTAAATATTGGTGAACCTGTTAAATGGATTGTTAATTCGTTATGTATTGGGGTCGCGTACATGAACGGATGCTTATGAGACACCCACTCAGGAGTAATTCACGAATGCGGGCCCTCTCATAATAACCCGATTCATTGACTCTTGAATGAACGGACCATTATAAAATGTATCGTATATATTTATTATTCTTTGTAATATATCGATAAAATGGAATGGTAATGATATAAAATTGCCCCATGCACGACACAAACGAAACATACTACAGTTTATATAAAAAAATAAAGTTTTTCCTTATGAACATTGCCTTCGTAAAAAAAACTGTTAGTCGGTTTTTTGTACTATTTTGCTGGAAAGTTAAAAGTATATTTTTCAGTGTGATCTTAAAGCCCTTCGTGTTTATTCAATAAAGTGTTAACTACTTAAGGTGGAAGCTCCACGCTAGCCCGCGAAATTCAAATTTTCGTACGTTTTTTGCAATTTGCCGGTCATTGTCAGGCTGTACATTGAACAACATATGATTCGCGCCTGTAATAGGTATTTAGTTACAGAATTATAATCATTTAAATCAATAAAACAGCCTTCAAAGTGCATATAACTGTATTGATTGTCTATTTCATGAAAAAGTAATTCAATCCAATTGTATGCAATGTGAGGGTGGGTTGTATTGATGATATTAATAATTATCCTGATGTCAGACTCCCTTATTTTTTGCTTCCGGATCCAAACCACACCAATTTTGGCTTCTGCACGGAACAATTATTTGTATGTCTTGATAATAGTTGATCAGGATCTGGGTATTTGTGTATTTTACCGATACAGAAAAAATCCGTGTGAGTCCCACAACAAAAAAAACGACTTCACGTGACATCTCTATGTGCTCTATTTGAATCCATACTTACATACTAATCTTATAAATGCGAAACTATGTAAGTATGTCTATTACCTCTACACGCTTTAACCGTAGAACCGATTTCGATAGAAGTTGGTTTGGAGATGGGACCGTTTTTGTCCCGAAAATCACCCTTAGAAGGGCACAAAGGGGAGTGGAAGTTTTGTATGCAGATTCAATAATTTCTTAAAAGAGTAGAGTAAGAAATAAATAATAATAATAATATTTCGTTTATTTCTCTCAAAAAGGTACATTAGGAACATTTAGGATCTAAATTAGGTGCAGCTTAATCTAAAACCAAGTTTGTACTAGGTACGGAACCTGTGTGACAGATCTCCAGGCTCTCGCTATTAATAAATGAATCATAATTAATAAATAGGCAGATTGTCGTGAAAACAGATAAAATTACGAATTCTAGGCGGACGAAGCGGCAACGGGGACATAATCTAGTAATTTCTATTTCCCGTACAGATTGGAACATCGATCATGTATATCGGTCTGACGCTGACGTATGTGAGCAGCTTCCAGATGTTCCGCGGCTCCATCATTGTCTTCGTCGCCATACTGTCCGTTACATTTCTGGACCGGCGGATCATACGGCGCCAGTGGATTGGAATATGTAAGTACTACATAGCAATAGTATACAGCGGAGGTTAAACACCTCTTTCCTTAACAATCGGGTTCGAATCCCATAATATGTACATACATTGATTTATATGTATAGTATGTAGAGTATCAGCCATCTAATATCCGTAACACAAGCCTCGTCACTTAGTTCGGAACTAGATGGCGCTGTCTTGAAAAATATTAGTGTACATGGTCTTTTAAGCAGCCTTGTTAGATTGTTAACCTCTTAGGTTGCCACTCTAGTATCAATAGTGCCTAACTGCCTCGTTGGTCTAGTGGTCGTACAGTGCGACTGCCGAGCAAGAGGTTCTGGGTTCGATTCCCAGGTCGAGCAAAGTGTTATTGGGTTTTTCTGTGAAATTCTCAGTTGGATTCTCGGAGTTTGGATTCGTGCCCGATTAATGGCAATAGGCTCGCCCCCTATTACATAGGACCTAAAACATACCGGCGAAACGTGGGTGTACATAAGTACACCTCTGCCTAACCTTTCGAGGACGACAGGCGTGATGGTATGTATGTAAACTAGTACAAATTGCTGTGAATGATCAATGTGCATGCTTGCGCAAGATATTAAAGAATGCTAGCAGAGATCTACTGGTCTGATCGGGCAGATCAGGATCTGCTATGATATACTGGTCCTCATCAGTGTGACTGAGGACACTGAGGAGGTACAGGTATAATAGATGCACGTCTCACACGTGCGGTCAAAGCGATATATGAATAGCTGTATACATTGTATGCAGGTCACAAAAACAAACAGTGTTCACTGTTATCGCGTCGTCGGCGTGGAATGCAATCCTAAGCGCAATTCATTATTTGTATACATATCTACATATTTATTTATGTATGTACGTAGAGTTGATTACTCACGTTGATTGAACGCGATATATTGCATTTGAAATTTGATACTAGGTTTGACGTTTGTGAGTAGGAGACGCCAGCTTAGCGATACTTCTTACAACCCTGTTTTCCCCCCTTTTAGGGGATAATTTCCGGGACAAAAACTATCCCATGTCCTTCTCCGTAACTCAAACTATCTCCATACAAAATTTCATCTAAATGGTTCAGCGGCTTAACCGTGGAGGGGTAACAGACAGATACGACCCATTTAGTCCAGCGGGAGTTAACACCGCCTTCTGTGCTATGGGTCCCGGGTTCGAATCCCGGTAGGGACAAATGTTTGTGTGATGAGCGTAAATATTTATATCTGAGTCATGGATGTATCTATGTATAGTATATGTAGTATATCAACCAACTAGTATCCGTAACACAAGCCTCGTTGCTTACCTCGGAACTAGATGGCGCGGTATCATAAAATCCAGAAATGTCCAGACAGAAAAACTTTTGCAATTAAAATATTAGTAAGGATTTCATTTTACCACATGCAACATATTGCGGTTTACAGCCATAAAAGTTCAAATATTATATTTTGACAATTACACCGTAACCGATTTTTAACAAATGTTTTACTGCAACGTTAATGTGAATATAGAATATTTCTGATTACCTACTATCTAATATTTTAATTTATTTATCACGTAGATCATTGACCATGCCTATCAAGATTTCCGAGTTCTTTTGTCTATCCTGTTGTTCTACTCTTGTTATTGTACCTAATCTAATCTTCCAATATATAAACACATATCTCGTGTCACAGTGTTTTTGTACGCACTCACCCGAAACGGCTCAGCCGATTTTAATGATTTATTTGGTAGGTATGACAATAGGTTGTCGTCTCCCCCCTATTCAAGATAGAGAAGTCAGCGAACATAATAACGTGTTGTTTAGGTGTCCACTCCGAGAAACAGTGTCGCCTTCAAAACAACGTATGACACCAAACCAAAGAGCCGTAAACGTAAAATGTTATCAAAACAAACGTCGATGTGTTAGCAAATAAGTTCACAAACAAAATAAGACATGCAACTCTGCAATGTGTTGTTACTAATTAATCCGTACTATTCATACTATAATATTGTTATAAATACGAAAGTGTCTATCTATCTATTACCTCTTGACGCGTAAACCGCTGAACCGATTTACAAAAATTTGCAAAAGTGGTATGCAGGGATCGTAGCGCATTCTGTAGTTTCTGCCTGGCCAATCAAGCCATATATTTTGGCAAAACAAAATTTGCTGGATGAGCTACTTCTTACTTCCTACTATCTTACTAATATTATAAACGCGAAAGTTTGTAAGTATGGACGCATGGATGGATGTTTGTTACTCTTTCACGCAAAAACCGCTTTACAGATTTGAATGAAATTTAGCATACATATAATTTATTACCTGGATTAACACATAGGCTACTTTTTATCTACGTACTATGCGGGCAAAGCCGCGGGAGGCAGCTAGTTTTCTATAAATTCCTTTGATTTTTCAGTCTTTTCTTACACGTACGAAACGATTTCTGTCATAATAGTCACGTTTCCAACGATATAAGTTCTATATAATAAAAAAACAACTGTAATAGCAATAAAATGCACATTGAAAATATAATTTTACAATGTACTTTACATTGTAAAATTATATTTTCAATGTATAATATCAAAATGATGTAGAAGAATTTACTTGTACAATTGCATTTGCATTGATGATAATAAATGCACGTTACTGATTTCTATACATCTAATTGTACATATCTGAGCATGTTAATTATAATACATATATTTAAATAGCCCAGTGGTGGGTTCGACCACATGCACACACCACTGAGCTGATTTATCGCAATAAATACGCACATAACTTTCGAAAATTCCTCATCTCTAACTGTGAAGGAAAACCTCGTGAAGAAACCTGCACGCTTGAGGGCTTTTCTCGATGGCGGGTGAAGTGGACTATATGAAAAAAATCAAATGAAAGGAGACCCATGCCCAGCAGTGGCACAATAATTGGGTATACGATGATGATGAGCATGTCAATTTACTCTTTCCTTGACGTATCGTTACATAACGTAATGTAAACGATTGCTGACACAAATGAGGAAACTGCATCTGCAAAACAATCAATATCCGACCTAAGTACGACTGCATGCAGGTACTAAATGAATATCTCATTTCTTATCTGTACCGCGTCACGCCGTGTATCTAGATAATGGCCATTATACAATAAAAGGGAAAAAAAAATTACCGGAGTATGGTAGATAATGGACCTACAAGGTGCAACTTAATTTATATGGACACTTAACACTTTCACTGCTAAGTCTATCACATGGCTATCACATGTCAATCCCGATGCCCGAAAAATCACTGAGCAAAATAAATTGAACAAAATGTTTTATTTCAATCAGATCAATATGACAAGTAGGTACTTTTAAATTGTGAAAACTACATAGTTGCACAGTTCAAAGAAGTAGGTCTTATAGAGAACCAGCGCAAAACTCCATAGATCATATTATAAATTAAATGATAATTAACGAATAGTGTTGTGTGCTAAATAAAATGTTAATTGAACAATACATTTTATCATATATAATTAAAACAGCATACATTTTATATATTAAGTGTGATATTATGAACCGAACATCTGTGTCGAATGATTCATATACTGTTTGCATGTACCGCAAAATATATATTGTCGTTCAACGCAAATGAATCACGATAATTATTAGTTCTACGAAACTTGATCATTTGTTTTCTGTTGCCAGTCAAAATGAACTTGCTCTTTGATCATGTATAAAGGTTATACTAACACATTTTAAACATAGTGGTTTCTAGAAGAATAAAACCAGCAGCATAAAACCTATGCAGACTATGAAAACCCACTTAATCGTTGTAAAACAGTTGATGGTTTCTAGTAAAATAAAATCAACAGCAGAAAACCCACTTAATTGTTGTAAAAATCCGAGAGTGGGGCAACCCCACTTTTTTTATGTAAAATGTATGTATTTTATATAAAAATCTTTTTCTTGTAATTATGTTGTGGGTGCGTTTAGAAACATTGATTTTCTCAAACACAAACACCCAGACCTACCTAGACAGCACTACGCCAATCGAGTAAATATAATCGGGCCGGCAACTTGCGGAATTCCTTGCCCCGTGCTCAAGCAGGCCTGCGCAGAGCCAGTAACTTTCAATTCGCCCCTAAATAATAAACAGTCATTGTCCAATCGTACCTGGCTGGCTTCCCAGGAACTAGCCAGCTAGCCAAGATCCGAGCTCCATTCGTTGGCGCCCTATACTGCTATGCCTAGCTTTTTAGTGCCGTGGTTAAAAGGCACTATTCTAGTGCTTCGCCAAATAGTCCGGTTACATTGTAAAAGCTCGCAAAAACTAATAATAAAGTCCTTAAAAATATGTCGATTGTAGAACGGTTCGACGACACAATTAGCCAGAAAACCCGCCAATTTAAAAATATATATTTTTGCTTATATTTATGCATTTTTTTTAATATAGAAAGATATAGTATTCTGTATTATACTATACACCAAAGGGACAACAAAATGGAATATACAGAGAGAAATATAATTTTACTTTTTTTATTGTGCCTAGGTATATAAGAAATATTAAAATTAAATAATATACAAAAAAAGACTCGCACATATTGGCTTGAGAATGACGGTATGCTGTTCAAACGCAACCCAATCACGCCTACTCAACATTACACCAATGTAAATACAGTCACGTGTTTTCATTCGCCGATGTGACCTGAATATTAATTAAATTTTTGTATAAACGTATATTTATTGAGGTGGCACTTTCCAGCTCGTAACAATCATCTAAATAGATTATACAAGGATTTAAAGTTATTTCTATGGATGCCTCAATATATATTATCAGAATTATAGACTTACTAGCTGATCCAGCAAACGTCGTTTTGCCACATAATAGTGGTTGGTGGTACAAGAGTGAAAATGTAGGGTTAGAAGTACTTTTTAATGCCAAATCGTAAAAAAAATCAATAAAATGTTATGTCAAAAACATTTAAAAACAGTCTGGTGAGGGATATCCTTATCACCGAGGGGTGTAAAAATAGCCTACGACCAATTCTCAGACCTACCGAAGATACATGCAAAATTTCATAATAATCCGTCTAGCTGTTTCAGAGGAGTTCAGCGACAAACACTGTGACACGAGATTTTTATATAAGAAGATAACTCCATTTAAAATAGTATTACTACTTTACTGAAACTTCTTAGACTACTCTTTAGTCAAAGAAAAGTGTTCTTAATAAGTAACATTTTGTTAATAATAATAATAGGGCTGTCGCTCCCGGAGGGTTGGGTAAAGATGTACTAATGTAGCCAATTGTTATCAACTGGGCACGAATCAAAACTCCAAGCTGTTGATAATTTCATAGAAAAAACCACCTCTCTCGGTATAGGAATCGAAGTCGAGACCGCTTTCTCAGCAATCTTACCAGCAGCAGACCAACGAAACAGTTATTATCATTGTAATATTTTTTCTCATCTCGTTTGTATTAATTTCTGGATTTATTATTGGAATTAAGCATACAAGTAAATGTCAATATTTTTAACGTAATCTAATAATTTTCTCTCTCTGTCGATTTCAGTGAGTGTTATCGTTGGACTTGTGATAGTTGGTGTGACGGACGCGCTGTACCAGACTCCGGGCGAGTCGAAGGGCAAGAACAGTTTGATCACTGGTGACCTCCTCATCATAGTGGCACAAGTCGTCTCCGCCTGCCAGATGGTGTATGAGGAGAAATACGTTGCAGGTACGTACAGTCAACCAAAATTGCTTATGTGGTAGACCACTTTTTCGGCCGACTGTACCTAGTGATAGGCCAATTATACTCCAACTAGCTTTTGCCCGCGGCTTCGCTCGCGTTAAGAAGTATTATTATTAATTAGGTATAGTTTTCATACAAACTTTCATCGCTTATTTTATCCCCTTGGTAGAATTAATCAATATCCTTTCTTGGCGGATACCTACGTCATAACATCTACCTGCATGCCAAATTTCAGCCCGTTCCGTTAAATGGGATAATAATAGGTTGATGATGGGTATGTAGCATCAATGTTGAAAGGAATGAACTCTTCAATGAAGAAGAATGACTGTTTCCTTAGATCATGATAGACAAAAATTGTATAAAAATTGACACCGGAAATTCTTAGGCTCGATATCCACTAAAGCGGCGAATAAAAAAGACGAGAGATGTGTGTGAATAACCAATCAGATTTCGCTATTTCCACGCCCTCGCCAACGATATTCAAAACACATCTCCGCACATCCCGCTTCGGTGGCAACCGGGCCCAATAATGGACCCATTATATTTTGTCTCTATACATTTGCAGGTCTAAACATCCCCCCTATGCAGGCTGTGGGCTGGGAAGGCGTGTTTGGATTTTCCATCCTATCCTCTCTTCTGGTCGTATTCTACTGGACCCCAGCACCTCCTCACTTCGGAAACAATGCCAGGGGCACTATGGAAGACGCTATTGATGGCTTGGTCCAAATCGGTGAGCCCAAAATGCTTAAAATTTTATAATATTGGTGACCTCATCCCTTGGCTTGCGTATTGGGCGATAAACTTATAATTAGATTAAAATGACTACTGGGCACGTGTTTACCCTTTTTGTATTGAAAAATATTATTTCATATTATATTTTTTATCACAAATATATTGCGACACGTCCATTTTAGCATTTAATGGGATACGCAACATTGCTATTTCAATCTTTTTCTATGTGAACCACTTATATGTTATATGTTTATTAGTCTGTCTGACACGTGTAGGTACTTATTTTACCTTGAAGGACGTAGTTTCATCATTTTATTATTAAATATATATTGAAAATATATATTGTTATTTTGTTTAAATTAAAGTGAAATGGCAATAAGATAAGAGGCTAAATACCTTCTCTAACTGAACCGAATCCATAGATAATTTTGGAATATTATAAATTATTGCATACAGAGTCACTCCCGGGTTAATTAACACTTTTTGGCTATTGGGTTTGTTGCTGGGGAGTTTGTTGCGCCGCTTCTTCTTCCCAGCAAAAACACTAGGAAGCGGTTCACCGCTTCCTAGTGTTTTTGTCGTTCGTCGAGTGTTTCGACGTTCAAAAAAAGCCAGTTAAATTTGGCCTACTTTGAATAAATGATATTTTGACTTTTGGCTCTTGTGAATATTAGCAGCAGTCGCTATCAGTCTCTAATAGAGCTAATCCAACAATGTCAGTTGTAATCACGCACAATAAGGCTGTGGAATGAGGCCCCTCTCGAGATTTTTCCTGATACGATAACAGCATGAGATTCTTCAAAAAATATGCGAATAGCTTTTTACAGGGTGCGTGAGGGACACCTGTGGTGTTACAAGCTATGGGTTACTGCTAGGGTTGCCAACTTTTTGTACAAGAAATACAGTATATTTAGGTCAGAAAAATAAAATGAACAGTATTTTAGAAAAAGAAACAGTATTCGATTTTTTTTTCTTATCTAAGTAAAGTATGTAGTAAAATTACTTAAAATACCAGTGGTATGGAAACAGTATTCTGTATACTTTTTTTTTCATTGAACAGTAAAAAGTATAAACAAGCGGAAAAAAGTATAATACTGTTTTTAACAGTATGGTTGGCAACCCTAGGTACTGCTTACAATCAGGACGTAAGCTTATTTGCCGACTTCGTGGTTTAATAAATATTAATTTTTCAGTTGGTTATGGTACAATAATCCAAAAAAAAATTATTTATTTATTCAACCTTAACACTACCATTACAGGACTTAAACCTAACCTGTGGCCATCAACTATGCTATTTATAAATATATATATTTAAACATTATATAAAATTTAATATTAACTATACCTTTTTTTTTAAGTGCGGAAAAATCCTTTACGGTCCTTCCCGTCGCCTGGAGAGGTGACAGGGTGTGTCAGACTCCGCATGAGCGTTTACCGACTAAAAAACCGCACCCGTCAACGACCAACCCAATTGCCGGGGCCATGGGATTCGCAAAAGCATGCACCATAACCCCGGCGGGCTTCGGTCCAGCTCTGGTGGCTGGACCCCGGCTAGGAGCGAGGCATCGCTCGCCTCGCATCCTCCGCGCAGGCGCACGTGTGACGAACACGCGCGCCGCCTACTTGGGATATTAACTATACCTAACACATATGTATATTATTATATTAACACAAATGTGACAATACTATTATGATATAATAACATTATGAGCGGACATTATGACACAGCGCCTTCTAGTACTAAGCTAAGCAACGAAGCTTGTGTTTCATATACTAGATGTTGATATACTACATATATATTGTTTTATTCTGCAAATGCATACATATTATTATACGTAGAAACATCCAAGACTGGGGTACAAATGTGTATGCTTATCACACAAACATTTTTCCCTACTGGACCAGCTGAAGGCAGCCTTTCATACCTAAATATTGGTTGTTGACAGTTAACAACCCATTGTTGATCGTCGCCACGTTGGGTACAATAGTGTCCATTGCGTTCTTCAACTTCGCCGGCATCAGCGTCACCAAGGAGATGTCGGCCACTACAAGAATGGTCCTAGACTCCATTAGGTAACTTTACATCTGAAATATTGCATTTCAATTATTACCGTTTCGCTTTGGCTGTTAATATTATGTAAGAAACTTGTGTTTAATTAGTTAGGCTAATGTGTAAACAGTCTTATTCTAAAACCATTTGTTATTTTTTTCTGTTGTATTTTTATTGTCTTACGTAGTTATTTGTTGATTTTAGTCGTAGTACCATCAAGAATCATCCCTTTCTTAGCTTTACATGGGAAATTAATCGACTTTAATTTCACGCTACATGTGGTAGCTTAGTGGTGTGACTAGTAGACGATCCTAAACCACTGAATTTTCAAAGTTACATGCATATTTATCACATGCTAAAACGGTGAAGGCAAACACGAGATTTTCTCTTTGGCATATACATAAAGTCTGCCAACCCGCACTAGGCTAGCGTGGTGAACTGCCTTATCTTCGTCAAATGAGGGGAAACCAATACCGGTAGTCGAACAATAATTGGGTTGATGGTGATGATGAATTTGACGATCGCATCGTGAATATTCTATATATCGAATACTCATACAGGTAAAAGTTATTATTAAATAATACTTCTCTATTTTAGGACCTTCGTCATTTGGATGGTGTCACTAGCAGTGAGCTGGCAAGCCTTCCACTGGCAGCATCTCATCGGCTTCGGAGTTCTGATCTTCGGCATGTGCGAGTACAACGGCGTAGTGCCGCGGTGCCGCCGGTCGACGCCGGAGACACTCGGCAACGACGCCGAAAGCCAAGTCGTGAACACTGAGGCCGAAAGAGTTGACACGGAGAATGAGGAATGATAGGTAACCCACTAGCAAAGATTCCATGCCCAAAACAGCACCCAACAATGGTAATGGTAATTTACGATGATAGTTCAATGTGGAAACAGTCCTACTTATACTGTATTCACAGTGTAAATATAATACTAATTATACACATTTGAATTATGAAACTCTTGTAGGAAATGTATTTTAATCGCCTTTTAAATATAAACAAATGTTTATTCGCCGTTATCCATATAAGACGACGTTGTATAAACATTTGTTATTCATTAAGCCTAATGTTTTTAGGACTAAGCCAAAATCATGGTTATACATCAATCATGGAAAATATTTTAAAAGCCTAGGGTGCAAATACAGGAGATATAGAGAGCAAAAAGAGTTTTTAGAAAAAAATATGAAACTTAATAGAAAATGTTTTAAGAGGGGATATCTCCTTAAAACATTTTTCATTATAAGTATGAAAAGACCGCGACAAGTCGTGTTTTTAAGGCAAAGTGTAGTAAATGAATTTCACATAAATGACGCGTGAATCATATTCTTTGAACCTAATAATGTTATAAGCGCTACATGTCATCATAAAATAAACTTTCTGTTTTGTGTAGTGACGCTTGCGTACCAAAATTTCAATTGACAATATTTGTAAGGAATTTTAAACTGCTATTACAGATTGCACTGTGCTAAGCTAAGATTAAATTCAACATTTTCATTGCATTAAAGAAACAGCTGCGCGTTGAATTTAGTATAATAGGAGAACTGCATTTTATTTATAATTGCAAACTAGTTAGTATACAAAATATTTATATCATTAATACCACTTTCTAGCGATGGTAATGTCCGACTTTATATTATATTTTAAGATGTTATATAT
The DNA here is from genome assembly GCA_905163465.1 of Craniophora ligustri. Lineage (NCBI taxonomy): Eukaryota > Metazoa > Arthropoda > Insecta > Lepidoptera > Noctuidae > Craniophora > Craniophora ligustri. Next base: position 4,225,196 of record LR990954.1, on the reverse strand, counting down.
AATCATTATCACGTGACCTTTCGATATGTTTTTATAAATCTAAATTTTAAAAGAATGAAATATGTATTAGATTGTTGCTCATTAAGCGATTATGTAATAATGTAGATGAAATTTAATTATTAAGGCTAATTTATTTATAAGAAACGAAATAAGTACGCAAAACGTAAGCTCAACTTTGAATGTGAGAAGAACAAAATATAAGAGTTTAACAAAAAAAACAATGTTTACTCAGCCATCTCATTCATCTTTCTTTCATCATTATTTCTTTCTAAAAACGTATAAAATACTACTTTAATCTGTATATTACTTAAAATTTTCTGCATTCTTTTTTTTGGTAAACTGCTTTATATGTTCTAAAAGAATGTAGCCAAAATATACACTACACTTAACTGTTGAGTAGAAAGAGCCGCGCTTTAGGCCAGTTATTAAAAACCAGTATATACCGGATTAAAATAAAAACGCGCGTGCGCTAGTTCCTTACTATGAGCACCAGTGGCGTAGCGTGGGTATTGACCGCCCGGGGCCGTCTGGAAATTTGCCGCCCCCTTTTCTAGTAGTATAAAAACGACGTGACACTTGATGCCGCCCCCTTTCATATGCAGTCCGGGGCCATGGCCCCCTTTGCCCCCCACACTACGCTACTTTATTTTTTTTTATTATGACACTTCAATTATTTTTAATATAATTATTTTTTTATTATGGCTACTGATGAGCACTCGCGCTAATGAAAAGCGGAGCTTACGCTTCGCATTGGATAAGAATATGATATTATATAATTTGTATATGTACTAAGCTATTAAACAGAAAATTGACTAAGATACTTTAGTGTCACGTTCGAAAAAAAAACAATCATTTTTATTTTTACCTATATGTCCTGATAAGTAAACGATCTAGGTAGATATTTCTTATAAAATCGCTAAACAATTATTCGTAGTTTTTAAAGAGTTTAATCTTGTACATAATAATAATACTCCAACTGATTCTAAGAAAGTATTATGAATTTTATTAACATACATAGAGTTTGGAGAAAAAAGAACTGAACAAGACTAAACTAGTAAAACATATTTAGAAAATATGTGTTATGAAAAAACAGTTTAAAAATAATAACATCTTAGCCAAAGTATAACAACATTTTTTTAGGTAAGTGGAACAAAAAGGTGCTGATAGTAATAATATACGAGTAGATACATCTCATATTGTTAACTGACTGATTTGAGGCGGAATAAGCACTTGAAATTGTTTATTTTTTTTATTTAACGAATTACAACTTTAATCATGTATTTATGTAGTGAGGAAATGTGCAAACGAAACGTTTTGTTAATTAACCGCTGATTTTACGAGATTTATCACATCAATTTTATATTATCATTAATCAGTTATAATCATGTTTATATGTACATTATTCGTTATGTTATGCATTAGAAGGCTGACATTTTACTACATATATTTGTTAATGATTTCCATTTCAAATAATTACATTCGCACTTCTCAATTTGTTTCTAAATATATAATTTACTCGATAGGGATTTCTAACAAGTTAATAGAATTTATTGGTCTAACATAACCATGTTAATACATATCCGTAGACAGAAATAATTTTTTATATTGTCACATTATACACAGCACTTAGTATATAAGAAATAGTTCCATTTTAATCTGAAAATGAAAAATATTGTTTACTTTAGATTTTTTTAAATCATGTTCTAATATAGGTATATATGTGATATTTATAAGCAATAATAGTAAATGATAGTTGAACGCTGGTATCATCATTATCGTCAACCTATTAACTTTCCAATGCTGGGCAAGGATCTGCTCTTAAATGACACTTGGACGCTGTAGTCCACTACGCTGAGTTTTGCTTGAGCGAATTTCTCGATAACGTGTGAATACTGCCGATCCGTTCTAGGCCAGCGTAGTCGCCTTATAGCTTAGGCCTAGCACTCGACGGCCTCGATTCGACCTAACAGTTGGACTGTTAATACGTTAATGATGATGACTTCATGTCAACCTTAAAATGCGTCCGGAATTCTTATGTGGACTACCGCAACTATTTCATAGAGCTTCCAATTATAACGGAATTTGTTAATGTGACTATCAAATTATATGTTGTATCTAAAAAAGTTCCTTTAAGCCGGCTTCTACATTGTAAGTGCCCTTTGCCGTTGCAAAAGATTAGTAGTGGTAGATTGAGTCTGTGATATCTTGATATGAATTTTATAAATACTTTGAAGGCATCCATAGTACTTACAAATAGTTAATCGCTTGACAAATCGTATATTAGGTACTTGCATCCCTGAAAACTCACTATCTGCGTACATACCATATGATACAAACGCAACTGAATTATCCGGATGCAAATCCCAGTTGACAGTGTTCGTCTAATGAAAACGGCAATACTGGAGTCATTGATGTTTCTATATATTTACAACCAAAAGACGTTGTAAATGTATCAACAATCTAGTATCCGTAACACAAGCCTCGAATTGTTTAGCTCAGAATTAAATGGCATTGCATGGAAAACTAATTCTGCTGGCTAGCAAAATTACGTGTCTGATATAGCGAGTACTTTTTCCTATGTGAAGCATCTGCCTGATGAACGTAATGCTCAAGCGATGGTCAATCAATGCTGAAGCCGGCTTATAACACATATCTATGAATTCGATCGAATGTGTATATTATTGTCACATGTATTTGTATTTGACATTTAATTAAATAAAATGTTGTTAAGAAATACGTAGCTTTTATTTTTTTATTGAGGATCATAGTACCTTATTATTGAGCAGTTTCTGAATCCAAAGGGTGATTTAACTCTATATTGTCTTGGTTAAATGGGTTAAGTTGTTACGTAATAGTTATACGTAAAATTGCGCTTCGGACATAATTCACACTAACTTTTAGAATAAGTAACGGGCCCGCGAGTACCACACCTACGAAATAGTATTGAACCATACGCTTTTTTTAAATCGCGCAGCTTAGTTAGTAACTTAACACAATGACTGTCATCTCCACTAAGCTCTTGGGCTGTAAGTGTAATATATTAATTTTGTAAAGAAAAGTAAATATATATTAATAAAAAAACAGCGCCATCTTTTGAATTACGTACGAACTGTACTGAACTTTTCTTGAAAAGAAGTGAAAATACCGCCATCTAGTGAGTTTTGTATGAACGACGAAAAGAATGAACTAAAATATCCATCTACCAATACGTCGATGTGACGCGTGGGAGCGCTGCCGTAATCTGATCCTGAATACAAGCACATACACAGAACACTATGCTGGCATAAGGTTCTTGGGAAATCATATGATAGCCTGGCTGAACAAAGCAAAGGTTATCTTAAAAATAATTGTTAAATTTCATTATTTTAATAGGTTTTTCTCCAGTATAAAGGTGGATAATTTATTGAATATCTAGATCAAATGTTTTATTCCCGTTGGCGTGTTCGCCGAATATTTATTATAACACCGACATGCACGAGCATTTCGTTTTTAATAAGGCAAAACTATTTTGTCTATTATATACCGACAAATTTATTCAATCATTAATTTGTTATTGGTTTATCTTTCTGTAATAAAAATATAAGTAATAGAAAACATCCTTATGTTTTGGGGCATAATATCAAAACTTTATTATGAATGAAATGCAAATATTACGTTATTAATTTAATCTCATCCACAGAGCTTTTCAATAATTTACACCAAACGTTAGTTCTCTTTCGAAGCCATTCAAACAATAGTGAATCTTCCTTAGCTTAAAATAAGCATTAAAGTGTGTATTTATCACTGACTTTTCCTAACTCTTTCTTCATCAGTACTGGCCGCTGCTGGCTTCTTTCCCTCAGCTGAGAACAATTAATAATAATAATAATTCCAGACATTGCTTGCACAAGCTTGTGTTACGGATATTAGATGGTTGATACACTACATATACAGGGTTAGTTGGAAAACACAAACAACCTCGCAGGCCTAGATAGCTAACATCGTAAGCAACAACTTTTGTTCTACGAGTTCTGCCATAACTCAATACATGAAAAAAAAATGATATTTCAAGTTTCTGTTGTATGACACACGAATATTATAAGTCTGTAGTTTCATTCATAAAGAAGGACGACGTGACTCTCGCGCTATTTATAAAGGCTTCAACACACTACTGCTTAAAAATGTTTACAAGTATTAGTAAACAGTTGTTAAGAAACATACGATCATAATATTAGAAAAAGATTTCTTGTTAGATAATGTTAGTGAACATTTCTGAGCAAAATTGTTAGTTAACAAATTGCAAAATAAAACATTTGTTATCATTTGTTTGTAAATTTATACCCAGGCCACGGCAGGGGCAATCCAAACTGCAGGCAAACTGATTTTTCAAATGTTATAAACCTTTGTTAACAATTTCCTCCGGTGTAGGAGCACTTAAAACAGTTAACAATTCTTAATAGAATGTAGCAATGCCTAACATTTTTTAGTAAGTGTATTAGTGTAGCAGCACCTTAATAATACACAATATTCGCCAGTTAACTACCTATACCTATGTCAAATACTCGCCGCCTTTGTAGAAGCGGGACGCCTGTTGTGTCGATGTTTATACATATTATAAAATAGTAAAGAATGCAATATTATTACAAGATAAATATTAAATAATAAAAAAAAAATGGATATTTGTACTGAGACTAATTAATATTATAATTTTTTTTTTAAATAGATAATACAGCGACAGCGAGTCACTGTCGCTATCGTCACCTACGCTAATGACAAGGCTTTCTAAACCTAATTAACGATTATACAATTACCCTTGTAGTGTTATTTATTAAATTATTAATTTACGCACATTTCAATAAATAAACTAGGTACCACGCCAGCGCTCTCTGAGGGATCGATAAGTGAGGCACCGCACGCGGCTGTCCCGCGGCTGCCCCTCTCTGATTTTAGCTCGTACGACCACGAATGGGTTTGTGGGCAGGCAGTGAGTACATACCTACACTGAGTCCACAATCGCTTCATACTTTACCTGGCTCCATTTAACTATTAAAAGCAAATAAATCATGCGTAGGTATGTAGATTAGGTATCTTAACTTTCAAAGTATGTGAAGATGATTTACGTAATCGTTTGTTAACGCTTTCCACAGTTTAGTTAAACTACTTACTTAATATCAGCTGGGCGCTTACCTACCTACCTAACTGTCATGTGTGTTACGTTAAAACGAACCATTGAAAGACAAGCAAATATCTACTTACGTCTCTGAAACAACTGGTAGCCTAAAAAACGAGACTTCACTGTTTAATGTTGAATTTAAAGATCCGTCACTGAACACGTATTTTTTGTTGCTTCATTTTTGCACAAAATAGTTCTAACTTCAAATACGCAGTTGCACTGATGTGAGATATCGTGTCCCTTAGCGGTGTCGCGCACTTTTTATGTAGATAGGTTTCTGTAACTATCTGTTTTTTTTAATAACACTCAAGGTATAACCCAACAACACATCGATCGAAATGGCGACGGAAGGAAACATACAACGTGACGCGCGCGCATCTTGGCCGACGGCTGGCTGCTAACTAGGTCAATCGGACAATCGGTCAAGTTCAAAGCTAGCACTCGCAATGCGCCCCCCTTTCTCCGCGTCCCGCGGGGTTTTTACTATGTGCATAGAGTTAGGAAGCGCGTAAAGATATCATGAAATAAATATTTGGTTTGGATTCGAACCCGGGACCCATAGCACAGCAGGCAGCGTTATCTACCGCTGAGCTAAACGGGTCGTCTAAAAAATATAATAGGTAGGTATATAAAGTAATAATTTACCCAATCGAAGTATTAATTTCAATGATAACGGATGATTGAACTTACGTACTAGTTTTATTCAGTGTTGAAATATAAGAGGCATTGTTTATGGCAATCATTGTCACCATCAACCCAATTATCCACCGGTGGGTAACTGGGCTCGGCTCTGTTCTCATTATACAGGGATTAAGTTATAGTCTAGTGTGAATTGGCAGATTTGACCGCGAAATCTCTAAGTAGTATAATTAAACATTCTCATCAATAATTCAACTGGTTGGAGAAAGCCACAAAAAGGGATGTACTATGTATTGCTACCACAATCTGTCAAATTTCTTTGATAGATTATTAACTCTATGACAAACTATTAAGGCTCATATTCAGTTGGGAAAATTTGAGTTTCGGATAGGTTGACCTGCTGGCGACTGTACGTGAAACAAAACTTACGCAACATTTCACCCTTGTCCCAGTACGAACAGCGGATGGTGGACTCTCCGCGTTTCAAGGCCTCCTCTCTCTGATCAGCCTTCAGACATCTACGTATAGTTCTCGCCGCTATATTTGAATACTGTATGTAACTACAATCAGATAAGTTGTTAGTCTTGTCATCCGTGGATGGCAACACACCTAACCGATGTTACCATAACCTAACCTGCGATTGGTAGATCGTAGATCATATCGCCCGCATTTCACTGTTTAAAGAGGTTTAATGTACCCAGTGGACATCAATGTAGAAGCCATAGGCATAAATGGGGAGGGGGGAGTGCCTATCCCTAAATTGTCTAACGCCCATCCCAGGATGTTGGGCTATCGATTCGTGCCTTTGATGCCCTGGTACGCCATTAGGCCAGGCCCCAATTGAAAAGTAATTACCCATATGCCAATGATGGTGACTAACTGGAGTGTGACTGGTGAGTGACTGGGTCCTATATTCCGTTGTGATATTTCCCTAGCAGTTCCTACACACTCAGACGGGCAGAGTGCATTGACTCCTAAGTACCCAATCACTATTATCTGTTCAGTGCCCTTAAGCTGAAGAGACAGAATAGCCCGGCTATCAAAGGTTGGTTAGCTTATAATAAGTTATGATTAAGTGAAGAAGAGTTTTCATGATATCTTATCTACTCGAAGATAGAGAAAGTGTCTTAAAAAGATTACTTCGTTCACTTACACGCGCACGGGATAATATGGATCTTAAAATAAAGTATTATTGCAAGTGTAATAATACTAACTTTAATCCGGCTACCCTCCATACCTGCATTTTATATTTTGAAATACTTTAATTAAATTTATCAGAAACAATTTTTTTAGGTACTTACAAATTGAATTGCGATATGTCAAAGTCTATCTGTTACTTTTGAAGTTTTGACATACCTACGTAGATTTTTTTTTAATTTTTCACACAAGAAGAAGGTGCTTTTTTACTGTCCTATTACCAGACACAAGTGTCTTCTCAATAATGAGGGATTTAAACATGACGTTACTTGATGGTGTACCATACAGAAACAATAATATATTTATTTACGGCCAATAGTAGGTATTTAAATCATGAAGAAACATCTACCTACTGCTGATACTTCAATTTGGTTTAAGTCTTACACCATCAGATAAGATGTTTCATCAGGTATGTTCGTTTTACCAACCAAATATTACGTTTTGTTTACAACATTTATGTTGGGCAACTTTTAGAACTTTAGTAACGAGGCTCGAGTAAACAGAAGAATCTCTGAGTGAAGTATATGTAAGAGTCCTCTGGGAGAAACGTCAACTGTAGGAGTTTGATGATGCAGAAAGTTAGCAAGACTATGAAATAAAAAAAATGCTGTAATTTTAATTTAAAAAAACGTCAGTCATAATTATGTAACAGTGCCAATTATGTCAATAAAGAATATTATTATTATTATTTCATTCTTTAGTACCTACATAACTCTGAAAATATATGATGATGAAATACATTGCAAAAACCTACGTTTTACAGATGTTTTCGTGGTCCATTTGGATGTTGTAATGAGTGCGAAATATCGGTAATATATTATAAAATATTGTATTATTAGTAGATATCATCTAATAACTACATGTTTCATTTTGCATGCCTGTAAAAACATTGTATGTAATTGTAAATATAAAAAAATATATATACAGCGATGAAACTCGTTTAACGTAGTTTTATTTCTATGGCTAGTATGCGTACCTAAGTATAAGAAAACAATATATTGTATAATTTGAATTAGCTATTATAAAATATAATTTATATAAAGTTGTTTTGTCACATTATACGAGTTGGTGGCAGAAGAGTGAAAATTTAGGGTTATAAGTATATTTTATGCCAAATCATAAAAAAAATTGGTCAGAAATTAGAAAAATAAAACTGCTGAGGGACATCCTTAACATATAGGGGTGTAAAAAATAGCCTACGACCGATTCTCATACCTATCAAAATACGTACAGAATTTCATAATAATCCATCAAGCCGTTTCGGTGGAGTTCAGCGACAAACACCGTGACACGAGATTTTATATATAAAAATATCTAACATACCTACATACATATAAGTAATACAGAGTATGAAAGATCGGCTTCGTACCAGTCTTCTATTACTTAGTTTAGTTTCAGTTTCGTTAATTAAACAAAAACATGCTAGAAGCTACAAGCAATTGTCTCAAATTCTCAATGTATTGCGAGTATTGCGCTTGTCCTCGACGCTAGGATAAGGTGACTTTCAAACGACCTCTGGAAATAATAACAGTGTGATGAGATTCGGGAGCCGTTTTACGAGCAATGAATTCTGTTACAGCATTATGTCTGAGTGTTCGTTTTTATATATAAAGAAATAAATATATCTGAATAAGAGTTTTGTGTATTTTCATGTCCCTGGGTTTTATCTTAATGATAGGATTGATATGCAGAGTCTGAATTCAGAAAGCCAAAATACACTATTCTCTGCTTATATCTTAGTCATCTCACAGTTCTGGCGTGAAGATATCCGATATGAAGTATCACATTAAATAAAGGAAAATATTGAAGGTAACCGTAGACTACCACCAAATAATTAATAACGAAAAATAAATAAAAGTCCCTAAATACCGCAAAAGTAGCAAAAAAGTATTTTGGCCCGCCTGGTGGTTAGTAGCACGGAACAGGACATTGGAAACTTGTTGCTCACGCTTAGCCAACGCCGTAAAATCGTTTTAGGTTTCTTAAAATAGGGAGGTTACCTACTAAACTGACAGCAAACGAAATTCCCATGTTGTCAAAATAGTCATCTTACTCGCAGAAACGCAACAATTGATTTTTCATTGCGATCTTCTGTAAGGTGGAGTTACCCATTTCCCCAGTCCGGGAGCTCAATTTTAGCATGATATATCGCTATGCCCGACCTCTCTGAAATTAATATTATATAATGACGTGATAATAATAACAAGCTTGGTTCAATGATAGATAGTTTGACACTGTATTATTTTGAACATTACATGTATTGCTGCCGGTCGGTTTTTCCGACGGTGTGGGTGGTGACCAGTGGTGACGTATGTACCATCTTTTTACGAACTTTCCAAATAAAATTTATTTATGCGGTCCAGTTCCTTGCGGAGCAGGAATATTTATTTCGGAATTTTACTAGGTTCGGATATATTTATTTATTTTTATACGCGTTTATGCTTCAACCGAAAATATTTTATGCGGTTGATAAATGTGGGTAATTAACTCTCATAAATGTACGTTTGGTGACCCATGTATTACGCTGAAAGGTGAACTTATTGAATTCGTATTTCATCTAGACGTGGATCGATATAGGTACCTAGCTATTGTCGCGTTTTTTGAACTCTCAAGGTTAAAACAAAACCTCTTTAGTTGGACGAAGGCACTCGTGGGGACTGTGTAGTTGGTGAATAATGGAAAACTTGTTCGTTACTTTTAAAATGAAATAGGTATCCCAGATAGTATTTCATAAAACTATGTAATAATAAATAGTTGTCAAAGATATGGTGGAGTGCAGGATCGTATTTAAAAAGCTTTATTTGTTATATATTTATACGTACACTAAATCGCTGCCACTACTAGCCCTGTAAGCTCAGATCAACAACTAAGCCCTTATCCCAAAGGAATTAAGCTGTCTTTGAAACCACAACGTATTAATCATAAAATGACATATATTAAATTAATTATTTTTGTTTAAATTCCATTGGTTCAAGGTGGTTTTAGTCTTTAGTTCAAGGGCATAATAATATTATGTTTAGTCTAACGTAGTTTAAACTTAGTTGCTACGCACCATGGGTGACAAATGAATATGTTATGGGTTCTAATTTTCACAATTCTGATAATTTACAATAATATATGTACACAATATAAATATCGAATTCCAATAATAGATAGATATGCTAGAAACGCTTGAACGCACGGAAATTTATCCTAGCCGCTACAATGTAGTATGACATAACATGCCAATAATCATCACGCCTGTCGTTCCCGAGGGGCTAGGCAGAGGTGTACAGGCCTACTAATGTACACCCACATTTCGCCGCTATGTTTTAGGTCCCATGTAATAGGGGGCGTACCTATAGCTCTCAACCGAGCACGAATCCAAACTCCGAATGGCTATTGAGAAAATCATAGAAATATCCAATATCACTTTGCTCTGCCTGCGAATCAAACCCAAGACGTCTTGCTGTTGTGCTAACGGACACTACACCAACAAGGCAGTTGTAGGTACATCACTTAATAAACATAAAAGTATCACTCCTCTTCCTAAAAAAATACGTTCTTAATACATAATTGGAATTACCGTCAATAATGATAATGCTTTTACGATAGTAAGAACCTACCCGTAATAATGATATATGACCTTCGACACCAATTATGTCGTAGCAGATACTAACTTGTAAAAAACACGAGAATTACTCATACATTACGCAATTTTGATGTCCAAAAAAACAAATAGATAAACTTAGGTATTTGTAGTACCTACTCCACTATCGTCTTTAAGATCTAATTACTTATACAATGGTTATTAGAGGACAATGAAAATGTTTTCGTCAATATATGTATACTAGCTGTTGCTCGCAGCTTCACCCGCGCAAATTTTATACTAATTTTTAGACCTCATTTCGCCCGTCAGGGGTTCAATTTACAAAAACGACGAATCACGTATGCATTTATTTTTGCCGAGGAGCTTGAATATTAAATATAATTCTTATTACTTTCAAAATGATGGACTTTAACATAAAATAGAAACTTTCAACCCCTATTTCACCCTCTTAAAGGGTATTTTTTTAGAAATCCTAAAACACGTATTTGTTTATTTCTAACCAAAAACTTGCATATGAAATTACATACCTCAAACTTTGAAAATGACAGCTTTACATACAATCATTCATCCCTCATTTCACCCCTTTAGGAGTCGATTTTATTATGTTTTCGTAATAAAATGCATCATCTGTCAAAATTTCATGTTTGTAACCCTTGTGGTTTAGGCTCTGCGTTGATGAATCAGTTAGGACAAGCGATTATAAAGCGTTTATTTATATAATATAGATTTGATACCTATGTAGTGCTACTAAAGTCAGCAATACCAAACGACTCTAATTCAAAGTTAACTTCGGTTTCATTCTTTACTTTAACAAACATTTAAAGTATCTATCTATAGATAGGTAGTAGTCTATCTATAGCATTATCCAAGGACGCTTCACCTACGTACCTACATTCACAACATTTATTTATTTAACATGTGGCGTTAGAATAAACATCGTAGAAGTAACAGACTTTACAGAATGCAATGTTTTTTGTGAGAGCTATGATAGCCTTGTGTCCACGCGACTTATGGACTGTGAAAGAGCCCTTCAAACCAATTATTTTTAGAAAGTTATGTGCGTATTTGTCACTCTCAAACGGTGAAGGAGAACATCGTAAGGAAACCTGTAAGCTGGTGTGATTTTTTTGATATCGTGCCCAGCAGCTGGTGATGATAATGTTCTGTTCACCCTGCGAATTTGGCAAGGGAGCTCTAATAGAAAATAGGATGCATTAACCTTATGATAAGTATAGCAAGCAAGATAAGAAATATCATAAGCATGTTTACAAGACAACAAACTACACAACGATCTGCACAATACAGGGAAGAAGCGAAGTGTACCGTGTACGTATACTATTAGTTATTCTTTGACTGCCCTTTCGAATTATAAACTTAGATCAATATAAAGTCAGATATAAATATACCAACGTCACGCCCAGAGAAGCACGTAGACCAAAACTGTAACTAGTTGGTCTACGTGCCCCGTCAAATTAGCAACTCGGAACAGTATGATACGCCGTATCGCTGTGAATCCCGGCCGCGTCAACCGGTTTTCACAACGCATGATTACTAATCGTCTACACGACGTCTGTTCATATACAACTGCGGCGCATAAAAATGATTATTCTGACTAATACATTATGAAACACGGGCGCAAGATTTAGTATGTATATAAATGTATATGCATCTTTTGATACTAGATTATATTTAAACTGGGGAAATTTGGAAACATTTCAAACGTTTTTAATAACATTTTTATGTTTGTAAGCATTCATTTTCCTGTAATTTTTGTGAGGATGAATCACTATTCGTTCGCATGATCGGGGAAATTCCAATACCTACTAATGAAAAGTATTTATTTTTAGCAGCCCCCAGAATTTATTCGTCTATACCATGGACCTAGTGTATACCTATGGGTATTTTAGACTTACCTACTCCTATTTACTATACTGACATATTTAACTACCTTAATTTCTACGAGCTGCTCAACCCTTTTTTGATAATCAGACCCTGGGGTCCCGGTATGTTTAATTAGGTGAGGTTCAATAAAGTGTTAATTTTTTTCTCAGATAATCCAATCTTACTTAATTTTTAACATGTCGAATCAAGTCGAATGTGCCAATAGATTTTCTAAATACCGATATAAGATCTACATTCTCTTTTGTCAAAAAATCATTATGTTAGGTACCATAGACTAACAAAGTAATAAGGTAGTACTTTGTCGTCAATTATACATCAGATTCTCGTGAAATTAAAAAAAAATTACATCAACGGTTTCTTCTAGTTAAGCGCCGCTTAACAGGAGGCGAAATGGATGGCAGTCAAGCGTAAATTAGTAATTCAATTTAAAATAATAATAAAAACTCTTTGGCATTATAGAAGGTCAATTATATATAACCTACCTTACCCCGTCGATGGGGCCTATGGGCCCCGTTCGATCTTACAAACGTGGAAACTGTCCGGTATAGGTAGCCTAGTTAAGCCATTTTTAGAGTTCCGTACCCAAAGGGTAAAAACGGGGCCCTATTATTAGTAATAACTTCGCAGACTTCGCTGTCTGTCTGTCACCTGTTGTTTACCTAGTCAAGGTACGCGATTAGATAGTCAGTGGGACAATTTCGACTATTAGGTATATCTATAATCTGTCGCTCATAAACTTCATCATCATCATCATCAACCCATTAATGTCCCACTGCTGGGCACGGGTCTCCTCTCAATTGAGAGGGATTAAGCTATAGTCCACCACGCTAGCCTACTGCGGGTTGGCAGACTTCACATGCCATCGAGAATTCTCTCAAGCATGCAGGTTTCCTCTGTGGTAGCCGAGCGGTGTGACCAGTAGACTGAGATGTCAGAGGTCTCGAGTTCGAACACAAGGCACGCACCACTGACTTTTCGGAGGTTATGTGCGTATTTATCACATGCTCAAACGGTTCATAAACTTACTGAACTAAAATGTTTGTTTGCTTTTAATTTTGTAAATCTAGATATAAAATTCTTAGTAATTGTGTGAATTCTCTAGTAAAACCTGCGCCGAATTGCTCTTTTATAGAAACATCCAATAACAATGCTACAACTCGGATCTAAAACCAGTTTTACCAGTTTCGCATGGTAGTCATGGTACACTGGTACTAAATGCGGAGCGTACGGTTAAAAGCGTCAATAAGGCAGTTACATCATTCAGTTTATTAGATGTTAATCCACCAAATTGTAATTCCTTTCAGACTATATAACTAATGTATGCATAACTATGTGTTATCGGTTGTATTTAACATCCCGAGAAAAAGTATTTAAACGGTGCAGTAAAATACTATACAGTTGTTTGTGGGCTGTGACGCGTCTAACTATATCCTCGCTTACCTATTGTGGCAGCGTTTTCAATAATATCACCAAGTTTTTTCTTTCAATAACAAACACTTTTTTAAATTCTTCGTGGCCGCTTATAATCCATAGAGTTAACTGAATAGTCTTTCATGAAACGTTTTCAGTATTTCAATTTATATCTGTCAAAAAGTATACGGTTTGGATCGCAAATTTCAAAGAAATGATTTCGCAATTTGTGTCGTCTATTGGGCTAACAGGAATGAATGGCGCCAGAAAGTTGTTGTTTCCAAATACCAACAGCATTTCTTCTCATAGATTATGGCCTAGTAAGTAAAAAGATATATATATTTATTCGTGTCAATATAAATGTTTGGTGCTATGTTCGAATCATGGTGTCTTGCTTTATTTTTGCTGAAGAGAATGAATATTAAATTTTATTCTATTTAAAGTTTAAAGTAAAATAGGTACCTAGAATTCAGTTCTGGCGGGGCTCGCAGTTCTAACCTAACCTAACCCACACACTACTAGGGGCCGAGGTACACATATTCACGCAAAGAAATATTTATCTTGTTTGGGAGTGGAACCCACATTTTTTTCTAAAAAACCTATTTGGCTGGATGGCAACAAAAACAGAAGGAGGAGCCTTTTGTTGCCATCCATCCAAATAGGTTTTTTTTTATAAAAAAAATAACTAATGAGGCCGGTTTGACTGTATTGTATTTTTGGATTACTCTGACCTACTACTATGTATAGTATCCGGATGAAGTGATTAATTTCATCATACATACATACACTCACGCCTTTTTCCAATGGGGGTAGGCAGAAACTACAGAATGCCACGCGCTACGATCCCTGCATACCACTTTTGCCTCGTCCACAATTTCATCATCTTATGCAAAATTTTAAACAAATACAAAAGAAATAGGTAGGTTTTTAGGAGGTAGGGCATAGCGAGATTTCTCGCTCAAATTGAGCTGTCCGACTGGGGAAGAGCCCTACAGAAGACCGCAGTGAATCAACAATAGTTGTTTTTCTGCGAGTGAGTAAGGTTACCAGAGCTCATTAGGGGAGTGACTATTCTGACAGCATGAGAATTCCGCTTACTGTTAGTATAGTAACTCCCTAATTTGAGAAACCTGAACGGTTTTTTAATTTTTTACTTACTATTTTTAAAGTTTGAAAATACAATTTGCTTTCTAATGATGTAAATTCAGCTAAAGGGCTGCCGAATTCAGCACAAGGAGAGCCTTTAGTATTTCAGGTATAGGTACTTATAGCCCAGGGTTTACTTTTATCAATTGAAAATGAAAGAATGTCCTGATTTAGTCGATGATTTTTAGTTGCCCACTAAATTTGCGCAACGTGCGATTTGAAATAGAAATATAGATGAAGAAGAACCAACGAGCGAACGTATGTCCAAACCGCAATTCTCAAAGTAGATTTATATATCTTAATTACTATTTTTACATTGCATTGACTTGACTGGTTACAATGTAGAACGATGCTATTAATAAACTGTACACCCGGTGTTTGACTCACGATTAAGAAGTTTGTATACTTAATTCGAGAAAATAGTGCTAAATTTGAAGTATTCCCGTTTTAGCACCAATTTTTAGAGCACCTATGCATTGAGCACCAAAGGTATTCCCATTTGAGCACCAATCAATATAATAGCTTGGTGATCAATGGGGAACAATAAAAAATATTCAACTTTATTCCCTTTTGAGCACAAATGCACCGATATGTTTCATTATTATACACCCGATCACTCGAAGCTAGTGCGCAGGTAGGCGCGTTGGTGCGCTAATAATTCAACAAGGCAACATCAGAAGATCAATTAAGTAAGTAGTTAAGTACAAGTTTCATAGATACCTTAATAAGCTTAGAAGTATATTTTAAAAACATTATTTTAGTAGGTAATATACAATGCTGTGTAAGTGTGTGCGTTTGCTTTCGAGTTTCGCGGCAATGAACATAGGTACAAGAGCCATGTTTAATTTTGCTCATCAGAAGTGGGATGAATAATTTAAATAATGGAATATTAATTTAGGAATAATGTTAATTACGCTGTTGGGTAAGTATACATACATGAACAACATAATAGAATTTGGGACTTATTAGGTAAGTATTATTCTTTGAAAACAAAAATTATCAATTTGTGCAAACAAAGTACAGACGTGTTTTTATTTCAGAATAAAGAGAATCAAAGAATCCCTTTTCCATATTAATAAAGAGAGATTGTTATTTTCTAAAGGCTACAACATCTGATATCAGTTATGGCCTAAGTCAATATGGGTAAGTACATCATTATCATCAACTCATTATTGCCCTACTCCTCTCATTTGAGAAGGATTAGGCTATAGACCATCACGCTAGACTACTGCGGGTTGGCAGACTTCACATGCCATCGAGGAGATCTCTCATACATGCAGGTTTACTCACGATTTTTTCCTTTACCGTTTGATCATGTGATAAATATGCACATAACTTCTGAAAAGTCAGCGATGCGTGCCTTGGGTTTGAACTCGAAACCTTTGACATCTCAGTCCACTGGTGGTCCACTGTTCACTGGTCCACTGGTCCAGTTGTCACACCACTAGGCTACCACAGCTGGGGTAAGTAATAATTAAAGTAATGCTACAGGTAAATAATGATTTCACAAGAATACATGCCTTCTTGACATGAAATTCATCATCATCATCATCTACCCAATTATTGTCCAACTGCTGAGCTGGGCACGGGTCTCCTCTCACTTGATCCACCTATAAACATGTCAGAACTCATACATACTTTTATAGGCAGCTAAGCTAACACTGGATCGGCGACATGCAGTCAGATAACAAAAAATCAATGTACAAGGACTACTGTTTTAGAGATTTCGGGTTTGCCCTTTCGTCTGTTAACTGCCACGATTGTTTTTTTTATTATTAGATTTTACCCACTGTGACTGTAACTGGCAGAAAAGGCACGATAGTCGTGTCGATCGTATGCCGTCTTCTTGAGAATCCAATCGCTATAAAGTCTTTCATAGGAGCGGTGCGTCCGTGCTGACACAACGAAGCTCTGAGTACTCAACTTATACAGAGATTTTAAGGGACTGGTATTACTGAGTATTTTTATTATTATTTTGACACAACCCACGTAGATCACGAGTTTCACCAAGAAATGGTATATTGTGTGCACGCACAATATACACGCTACAATTCCATGAAACATTTTAAAGCGGTTCAATGAACACTGCGAAATGACTCCAACTTTTGGTTGTGATAACACGGTGGGTAAAACGAATTCGAAAACTTTTGGGACATCCTATAGACAGATTTCTGGTTATTAAACCTAGATCTTATCTTTATCCACATTTTTTACTAAGCCATTTAAAGTTATCATATGTACTATTGGTAATAATAGATCTAGTTTTTAATTCTTTTGTGTAGTTTCAGGTTTATGTAAATATTTTCTGCATGTTACGAAGACCATGATAAAATTGAACGCCCAAGTTCTGCCCCCACGAAACTAACTTGATTGTTGTGATGACATGTTTTAGGTTTATTTTTGGGGTAAGTGAAATTAATAAGAACTTTTATTCATTCCAATATTCAGTATATAAAAAATTACAAGTATTGCGAGGAAATTATTAGGTATAGGTACGGCAATAGGCTCGCCCCCCATTAGTA
The DNA here is from genome assembly GCA_905163465.1 of Craniophora ligustri. Taxonomy (NCBI): domain Eukaryota; kingdom Metazoa; phylum Arthropoda; class Insecta; order Lepidoptera; family Noctuidae; genus Craniophora; species Craniophora ligustri. The sequence continues at coordinate 4,207,639 of LR990954.1, read as the reverse complement.
CATCTCTACGTAACTCTTCGAGGAAGATAGGCTTGATAGAATGTATGTTATGATTAGACAGAGGCTCTCCCCTACGACTCTGGTTAGACCACCATGAATAGTAATAATATATCCGGAGACTATGACACAGCGCCGACTAGTTCCGTGGTAAACAACGAGGCTTGTGCTACGGATACAGATGATTGATATTTGCATACATTTATGCGTTCTTTTTGGAAATATTTACTTATTACACATAGATCCATAACTCGGATACAAATGTTTATGCTCATCACACAATCATTGTCCCATAGCACAGAAGGCAGCGTTAACTGCCGCTGGACTAATCGGGTCGTCAGATATAAATATTAATAAGAAAGAAGCATATTATTTATTAGTAGTCTTTACAGAACCGTAGCGCACGCCAAATCACTTCCTTTATATTAGGGTAGAGCACCCAGCAATCATCTTTCAAGTACATTTTTATAAATTTTTAGTCTACACAATTTTCATCCTAATTTTTTTATGGTCGTTCAAAGATAGTTCTAGCATCTTCTTAAAAAGGAGCATGGTCAACCTTAAAATATTTGTACATTGTTGCAGGTGACCATTGATGATGACGTTAAATACAATAAAATAACAATGGTCCTAGCATTGACCATTGGCCTGATGTGCGCCGTGGGTTAAAAGGAGTATGAGTACTTAAAACTCCAATTGATCATAAATATGCGTGCTTAACGTTTAATTAATTTTAATTTAGTTTATAATTTATTATTATTATTTAATAATTTATAATTTAATTTAGCACGATAATAATAATTAATATTGATTAATGAATAATTTAGCAGCGGACAAAAAGTGTAATTAGCCTATTATAGCTCCCTAAATATAAAATAAAAATATTTCAAATATGAAATTGGTCCATTCTCTTTGGATATCTTTGAACGACCTTTAACGTTTTTTAACTATTTGTTTTTTTTTACAATAAAGATAATACATCTGTCAGTCATTACATTTTATTTTATTTGCGTAGTTACTCAGTACTTAGTTGTCTAAAATATTGCACATTTAAGGATGTCAACTGGATGTTTTACCCTATGATGTGAAGGGTGCGTGGAGTACAACTTGTGCTAAATAGAAATCTAAATTATCACATTTTCGTTATCACTAGTCATCAAAGAAAGTTTATTTTAATGTTATCTTTACGTGTAGGTAATTAATACCTCTCTTATAACGATAAAAAGATAGCGTCTATAGAGGACAATGTACATAATTCAAATAAAGCCGCTTTGGGATTCTTGCTGTCAACGCTCTAAGTATCCACATACTCACGACATGGTGCATGCCTGGGGATGGACTTAGAAACTCGACTAGACTAGGCGCACCACTATATATGTATATATCAGCCTATTGCCGTCCACTGCTGAACGTAGACCTCCCCCAAAGAGCGCCAATCAGTCGGTCTTGAGCAGATCGCATCCATCCGCTGCCAGCCACCTTCTTCAAACAACCACTAGACAAACTTTAATTACTCACAGTTATAATTGTTGATTTAACTACGGTAGGTCTTTAGGTTTTTACGGAGTCGGCAACGCGCGAGTGACACCTCTGGTGTTGCAAACCTTCATAGGTTACGGTAACCGCTTACCATCAGCCGAACCGTAAACAGGTTAGCTTCCCGAGTGGTATAAAAAAGACCTATTTTAATATTGGATGATCAGATTAGGACATCGGTATTAAGGGCTGCCTATTGTGGCGAGGCTCCTGGACTCGGATCCCGTTAGGGTCTAGTGACGATCATGGACATTTGACATTAGACGTGGATTTTATTTACAAAACATATATCCATTAGCTAGTTACTGCTATAGGTACCGGCAGTCGTGAGCACAGAGTTCGCTTGCGCATTCCATAAATATTCGGTCTCCTTAGCGGAATGACGATGGTGAGGGGCGCCGAGGCTGCACACGATAGTTTCTGACCGGTAAAACGATACTGTACAAATTGGGCCGAAAGCTTACATGTGTAAAAATGGCTTTTACTACTAAAATCTGTGCTCACGACTCGTGCCGACAATTATACTAGCTAATACAAGCGTCTTTGCTTAGCTCGGAACTAGATGGTTTTGCGTCACGATGCTCGCATTTAATTATTCATTTTAATATTATTCACAGATTCTAGAACCCATGTCAATCAACCGCCAAAGTCAGTTAAAGAGCTAGAAAAAGACCGCCCGTGCAAGCAATTCACTACAATTGGGAAAATTTTGAACTTCGTCTCGACCAAATCTATTGCCGGCCCGAATAAAGTCAGTGTCCTAGGATTAGACGATGTCGGAATTGCTACAGTCTTCACTTTACTATCAAAAGTAAGCACTACTTCACACTAGCGTTTTTCCAGCGAAGAATGAAGACTGCAATGTCGCTTCCCTCATTTCAATCCCTTTTCTCCCGTATTATCTATTTATTTCGAATATGACGAAATGTGACGTTACCAAGCATAAAAAAAATACTAAAAATGCGTAAAATCCGAAAAACATAATTTTATTAATTTCATTTCTTCAACCCATTATTGCCCCACTGCTGGGCACGGGTCTCCTCTCATTTGTGAGGGATTAGTCTATTATAGTCCACCACGCTAGCCAACTGCGGGTCGGTAGACTTCACATGCCATCGAGAAAATCAAGCATGCAGGTTTCCTCACGATGTTTTCCTTCACCGTTTGAGCATGTGATAAATACGCACATAACTTTCGAAAAGTCAGTGATGCGTGCCCGGGTTTGAACTCGAGACCTTTGACATGTCAGTCCACTGGTCACACCACTAAGCTACCACAGCTGTATTTCATATTATGTGCTTGAAATGGAATCAATGGAAACTCCGAAATGAAAACCCTTAGAACTTACTCTATTTACTTATAGTTATATAGTTATAGTTGCTATTTCTACAAAAATATTTCTAATACGAATATTTTTAGGGCGTCACTGACAATATCTGTATGGTTGAAATGAACGATGACATATTGCAAAGTGAACAAATGGATCTTCAGTCCAGCGCTATATTTCTTAAAAACCCTAACATTACTGCCACCAAAGGTATGATATCAAATTATTATTATTATGGCAAAGTTTTTTTCTGGACATTATTACACAGCGCCATCTAGTTCCGAGGTAAGCAACGAGGCTTGTGTTACGGATACTAGTTGGTTGATATACAACATACATACTTTTTTTTTGTAAATTCATACATATTATACATAGATACATCCATGACTCGGATACAAATGTTGATGCTCATCACACAAACATTTGTCCCTGCCGGGATTCAAACCCGGGACCCATAGCACAGCAGGCAGTGTTATCTACCGCTGAGCTAAACGGGTCGAATGAATGATTGATTGAATGATGATTGATTGAATGAATGATTGAATGATTGTTTATTTCTGTAAATAGATCTTTTTAAAAACACTTTTACAAGTCATGTACATTTTTTTTAGTATCTAGTTGACATCGACATTTCCTATCTGACGATCGACTGGTCGTTGATTAAAGCTCTAGTCCTTCAATCTTTTTCTGAGATGATGTTACTTTATCAAATGACAAATAACGTTGATAAGTGATTTTGTTCAATACAGACCCCGCTGATACGCATGGCTCTAAGGTATGCATCCTGACCACTGGTACGTACAAAGGAAGGGATGAGGACGACCCGCAGTACGTGTCCCGGAATGCAGGGATTATAAAGGCATTGATACAACCGGTGAATATATTAATTCGTAGATAAGTTTTATAGTCAGTTGAGGTACCTACACGGCATGCCATAGCGTATGGTTTAGTTATGCGCTCTCTTCAAATACTTCTTCACGGTGATATTTTTGGAGAGGATATGCTAAAATGCATAAACATCGTCAAATTCATACCAATTCATTATAAATAAACAAAATCATCGAACATCGACTGCTCAAAAAAGGGTTGCGTTGCGTTTATGCATTTGTGACTTTGTGTATCTATGTTTTAAATTATCGGGTGATTTTATTACTCCAAATAAATATCACAGATGGGTATCAACACAATATCTAATCATACCTATTCATTGTAAAAATATAAACAAAAAGTGTAGATTAAAACATCTGGCTCAGCGCGTGGTCTGGGCGTGCACACTATTGCGCACTATGACTAACGGTTAAGCGTAAACCTTATAAAAACAGTAATATAGATACATAGATATCTTGGTCGTTAATGCAATTATACCGCAAAATCTTTCACCAGCTAGCCAGGCAGAGTCCTGACGCGATATTCATCGTGGCGAGCGACCCAGTTGACGTTCTAAGCTACGTGACCTGGCGGCTTAGCGGCTTCCCCAAGAGTCGTATAATCGGTATCGGCACCTTGCTAGACACGGCGCGGTTCCGATACCTACTGGCCGAAAAGTTTGGAGTATCACCCAGTTGTTGCAATGCGCATATTATCGGAGAACACGGACCAAATAGCGGTACTATATCATTTCACTTACCTGAAACCCAAGAGCAAAAGCCTTTCTTCCCTTGCTCGTTAGTACACCTTCCCAGTTCTCTTTGTACCACAATGTCTTCAAAGGAAGCGTCATATAATCTCTAGTTAGTCTAACCCTCTTCTTTAACCTTCTCTAAAGTAGCAAAACTTACCGAAAACTTATAGAGTCATCAATTACCGTAGTATGATAATAAATGCAGGAACAGAGAGAATATTACCAGGAGACGACTTGATTGACGCAGTGGCTGAGTAATCGGCTTGGGGTTGCGGCTTCGATCCCCACATCAAGCCAATATTAGTACGATCTATAGGTTCCGGGTTTGGGCATTTGTGTATGTAAAAAATTGTGTTTGTAACCGCACCCACGACCAGGAGAAATTCCCAGTAACATACAATTCTTTAGTAGGTATTTTGATCATATGATCAAATATTAGGAAATGATGAGACATGATTAGAAAGGTGTAGGTCATGATAAGAATAGTTAGGTAAAAAAGGCAGTATGCAGATGATAGTTGACTCTCTTTAAAACTGTTTCATTTGTTGATAGTTCCTGTGTGGTCGAATGTAAACATCGGTGGGATCCGCCTCCAAGACATAAACCCTCAGGCTGGGTTAGAGAAAGACCCCGAAATGTGGCATGACCTGTACACTGATACAGTAAAGGGCAATAACCGAGTGAAGTATCTGAAAGGCAACATGTCGTGGTCGGTGGCTTTGGCCATCGCGGACATTTGCGCGGCAATCTTCACGAATTCAAACAATGTGTATCCCGTTTCCACTTATGTAAAGGTAAATGGCACAAACCGAGAGACGAACAATATTTTTTATATTATTATAGCTGACCCAGCAAACGTTGTTTTGCCACATTATAGGGGTGGTGGTAGAAGAGTGAAAATTTAGGATTATAAATATTTTTTAATGCCAACTCATAAAAAAATACAAATATGATTTTTCTTAAAATAATTAATTTTAAGTATGTTGACGCTTCTCTTAAGCGAGAGAGAAGTGCGTGCATGTGATTTGACGACCCGTACCCAGCCATATCAGCTATCACTTCATTATTAACCATTCAACATTATGGCATTCTCTAGTTTCTGCCTACCCTCATGGAAAAAGCCGTGAGTGTATGTGTGTATTTATGCATGTATGTAATAAACATTCAATTAATTATAATGCTGAAAGATAACCTACAAAGCACCAATAATGTATTTCCCCTGGGCCACAATTACTTTACTGGCCTTGATATGGATATAAAACACTCCTTAACCATTTACTAGATTGTAGGTACATCATGTAATATTTTACTCGTAAGGTACACATAACTATACTCATATGACAGCAAGAGCGGTTTCAGTTTAGAAGGCAGACTAAGGCCAGAAACCACGCAGCATATAATGCTGGATTTACAAATTGTATATATTTTTTTCTTTTTTAGGGCGTACACTCTCTCAGGGAAGACATTTTTCTTTCCTTACCCTGCGTGATCGGTAGGTCGGGTGTAACGGATATATTGCGTCAGACACTGAACGATACCGAAAGTGCACGTCTGCGCATGGGCGCGGAGCACGTTGCACAACTACAAGAAAGCACTTACAAAGTTTTAGGCTAACTACGTTCAAAATGATAATACGTAGGTACGTTGTTTTTTATTCTGTAAGTTTTATTATTCTGTAAATTGTATTGCATTTTTCGGTAACTTTGCTACTTATAGCTAAAATATTTTACTTCATAAGTTCTCTAATTAACACAGGACTTGTCTATCCATTATGTTAAATACACACACTTATTGCAATCTTCATCGATGTATAACAACAATAGCCCCCGTATGAACTTCATGTAGAAGTTGAAATTCTTACCCAAATTAGGGATAAAAGAAAAGCGTATGACTCATTGTAATATGTTTTTTTTTATTTTAAGGCTATGCAAAAAGGATTGACCGAAGAATAATATGTAAAAAACAAAAAGTTACCTTTATACAGATGAAAGAAAAATTTCGATCCAGAACTGTAGTCTGTCGATGCCTGTGATGAATACCTACTTCAATATAATATAAATAATACCGTATTTGTAGCATATGTTACCTTGTTCAACATTTCTATAAGTTGTAAAATTATTCATACATTCTGCTTTAGATGGTTACCATACGAATTAAGCTGTGTGTTTTGTAAATCTCATAATAATTACTTTATTTTCTGAACGTTATTTTTTTAAAAGTGCAGCAGTGTTTGTCTTGCCTCCGGCCTGTCGCACTCGTCGCGATTGCTTACATCGGCAAAATTGTATTGTGGCGTGTGTGTAAGTAAGACTACTCATTGACTAAGTCAAGTTAGTAAGGAAACAATATGTACTTAGTTTTCATTTTGAATAAAACATTTTGTTTACAGATACAGCTCCCTTTTTTTACCGTAAATTAGATTAAGAACTTTGTTATTTGTTTATTCGGCCGGTCAAAATTACAGGTTTTCAATCTTCTTCAAGCAATCAAGCGATAAGTCAAAACAATACAAACTACACTGTGTACTTTGATTCAATTGGATTCGGATGTAGTCCCATCTTTTATTTAACCTTAGATCTTATGAGAGAGTGCTAGAAAGTCGAAAATGCATGGGTCGCGGGACACTGATGTAGCCGTTCAGTAAATTGAAGTCTCTCGTATAACATTTTACGATCGTTGCAAATGGGACCGTATAAGTTGGGCGTATGGTAGGTTTTTTTGTGGATAACGGGCTGAATTCGGGCATACGCGATGTCGTGGAGTCTAAAAGTCTGAAGGTCACCTTGAAGCCGCGGCGCCAGCAGACACGCGGCCCACAACATGTATAGAACAGAACTACGTGACGCCTCTCACGGCAACAGACACCTGTAAGTGAACTTTCTACGAATTTTGCATCATCAAGGAATGATTTAATTTTACAATCGTGCTCCCAAACTTTTAATGTTGTCACTGAGTGATTGAACTTCAAAATATGTTGAACTAGTATTATTTTTAAGATATCCAATAGACGTAATTATTTCATCATACAACAATAATTATCAAGGTTACCTTTTGCCTATTTCGTAGGTGTAGATAACCTGACAGGATTAAATTCCTGAAAGAAAATAAACGTGTACTTAGGATTTTTTATGTAAATTTATGAGAACCTAATTAAGTAGAAGTTATTTGATTTCGTCGGTATTGTGAATTCAAATGGAATGTTCCTGGAAACTAATCCGACACAACATGACAAATTTCGATAATTAAATGATTTAATCATCGAAGTTAGTCGAATGTAAAATCGTCGGTACTTTAACCCAAAAAAATACTAACAAGTGCAGTTCGATTTTTTTTCGACGCTATGTCCATAATTTTATGTCTATGGTCGGACTGGACATATTAGGTCCTAGTCTATTTGTAGTCACACTAGTGGAAATGAAGCATATTTCGTGTTTGGACTGTTACTTAATCATCAAACAATCAATGGTCATGTGCTTATTGTATGAACTCATATGAATACTAACAAATAAGCCCACAAGATTTGCTTAAACGTATGTTTTGATATTTTTTTATCACAAATGACCTTCAGGCCGTATAATTAAAAAAAAATCTTTTTTGAAATACATGTACCTAATAATTATTATAAAACAGATTCAGGTTTTCTTTTTAATTACCTGCTCTTATGATTTGAAATCTACATGGACAGTAAACGTTGCCAATAAAATAAAAAAAAAACCGGGTTCTTATTTTTACACGATGATATAGAAAATTCTCAAAACAATTTTTGTGTTTTCCCCAATACTTCATTGAACATTGAACACGCGTAAATATAATGCTCCTTAAATAACGCAGAAGAGAAAATGTAACCTAACCTAACCTAACATTCTGATGCATATTATTATGTTGTGTAGAATTTTGGTATAACAATAAAACCTGTTGTATAGATTTCTTACATCCAATCCTACTCTCTTCCATGTTGTAAATAGTCTTTTTTCTCCTATTTGACCTTCGTCAAATAAGTATTCGCTGTTGAAAAAAGGAAGTAAGTACATATATGAAAAAGTGACTCTTATACAGGCTCGGTGAAAATATTATATTATTTTTATGGTGGCTACTAAATAGAAAACAGTTGCACTATTATTACTTTTCCTATGGCCATTGACCCCGTGTCCTTGTACCGGTGTCCCCTTTGACCGTGTTTGACCTTCAACAGCAAACTCGCCGTCTCTTGTGCTATGGCTACGAACACACCCTAATTTTCGCGCGCACACAAGCTGATATATCTTTACTCGTTCGTTCAACTGCTCGGTCGTTCACTCGTCTGTAAACACGCATAAAAGGAGACCGGTTGTGAACGCTGATTCAGTCAATCCTTGACCGCGGTGAACAGAACTTGTATCTAACTGCCGTATTATCGACGCGTGTAGATACGTTATTTAGTGTTTTGAATTGTTATTAAACGATATTTTTTGAAAATGTCGGTAGAAGAAAACTTTTTCTCCGGTGCTTACCACCGTGATGGTAAGTTTATTTAATTAATAAGGTTATTTAATTATTGCACAGCTGGTGTTGCATCATAATAATTGTTTCTAGGAATAGGTGCCGACTGACTGACTGTTTAGTTTACCGTTGCACTTCAAAAGTAATGCGTTATAATTGACTGCCTAAAATACTATGGCTTTCTATAATATTTAAACAACATTTTAGTACAATTACTTCGTATCTTTACAATGTGATTAATAAATAATCATTGTTAATTTAATTGACAAGGATTGAAAAAAAATTTTTCACTCATCCACAAAATTTACCATCTGTAAATTATTACCTATTGACTATAATTAAAATTACAACATCAATGTGAAGTTTGTTTTGGCATAAATCATTTATTATTATTAATATAAAACTGTGATGTTTAGAGATTATTCCATATTTACATAGTTTATTTTTTAATCGGCTTGATATTTGATTAGGGCTTATTGTTTTTTGTGTGTTATCATCGCAATGTTCCATGAGATGTCAAAAAAACAGTGAGTGAACGCCCTCAATTCAGCATATCGCAGTCCACTGCTGGACATAGGCCCCTACCAAATGTCCTAATTAATGCCCTTATGGGTGATTACTTTCTAAGTGTTTATGAAACAAAACTCCATGCATAATACAACCTGTATTTTTTTCGTCTGTTAATTAATTACTACCTAACCCAGACATACTATCACTCATAATCTCCAAACAGAAATAATCCAATAATACTTAACCATACCCGAGAATCGACACTCATCTAGCCAAACGGTCAACAATCACACTTGGGGAGCTGGGGGCACTTGCGGGCCACTAGTCTAAACAAATACATATTGAGCCGGTAATAAACAAACCCGCGAGTATCACGTACACATCGCCAATAATACTTATTTCGGACGTTGACGTAACTTTTATGCTTCTAATAAACCCGAGCGACGCTCGAGTGCTGTGACCGCCATCGTTACGCCAGACAGCCGCAACCTACAAGTGCTTGCCATGCATACTTGCAAGAATACACGTACACACATCACTAACCTGCACACCGTCCGGCTCAAATTACTGTCAAGCTGTTACCCAGTGTCACAGTCATGGGGCTTTGGCGAATAATAAAAACGGCTATTTGCAAAAGTACGTATGAACGAAAGTGTAATATTGAAGCTAAGTGAAATTGAATTCAGTGCCTTACGTAGTTATGTGATGTGTGATAATAGAAAATATCTTATCATAAGTCAAGTATTCGCGTGAGATGTAAAAATTCCATATGTGTGTAGGTATAATTATCATCAAATTATTATTTGAGTATGTTATCCCTTAATTCGACAGTGGGAAGTATACTGGACATCGACTTTGAAAAAATCTGCAGCATTTTTTTTTAACAATATTAGTTTTTTTATGTATGGAATGACTTTTTTCTGTCCTACATTATTACATAAAAAATAACTGTCACTGAGCACGTGCGCTTGGCCGGTCAGTCGACGCCGCAACGTCAAGGAGGATGAACGCGTCGCGACCGCTCTTGGTAAGTCTCGATTTGTTTATTTTTAATGTTCTAAAATAAATAGTTACTTCTTTTCTGTACATTCCGTAACGTATTTTTATATAAACGTGTATACTAAAATCATACTATTACTTATAGATTTTTCGTTATTCTCTACGAAACTTGTGTGTCCAGTATACTTCCCATTACCAGGTTCTCGAGGGTTTAGTATGGTTTTGTGATGTGCAGTATACTGGACATTGCCAATGAGATAGACAACTAACAATTAGTATAATATTATGAACTAATATCTATATTTTGTATGTTATATGTTATATATGATACCTAACAATATTATTATTTAAAGGTCTTCAAAAAAACATCAACTGCCTCAAAATTATTAGCTTTAGTGCCACCAATTAACGCTCTATCGGACGTAGAAGGCCATACCAGTTCAGATGAAGAACCAGTTTTGCACAATGGCCAGGAAATTGATGATGTCTCATCAGATGCACCATCCATACCATCGTCATTAGAAAACCTGAATATTTTCGACAACAACAATGGCAGTGACGATTCTTTTAACGACGAAATACCCAACAGTGAGCCAGAAGTCGAAGAAGAACTACCAGTGCCTCTCACACCAATTATGAGGGGAGTGTTGCCATCTACCAGCCAGGTAAACTATGATGTTATTTCGACCTTATCATCCATCCAGTCTGTGCTGGACATATCACCGACACCTAATATTGTAATAATATACCAGGTCAAAACATGCCAACACTGAAGTGAAGGGCGGGCGTTTTTGGGGGCTGTCTTTATTGTCGACGTTCAAAAAGAGCCAATTAAATTTGGCCTACTTTGAATAAATGATATTTTGATTTTTGACTCGCTTTAGACACGTCAAATCAAAAAAGCGTAAGACAACCAATTACAATTGGAAAAAAGGCAAGTTAAGAAAGAAGTAATCGGCTGGCAGTAAGGCATATGCCGTTAAAATTGTTTCGGTGTCAATTAGCCAGAGAGCTGCAAAATAAAGGGAGATCTAGATTATCTATAAGAAAATATATGAACAGTAGAACTGATGATAGCGTCCGTTTTGACGGCGTAGGGCATTGTCCTATGGTCGCTGTAAATACTGCACCAAAAATAAGACTGAAGTATATTGCGCTAAGTGCAATCAAAGGTTGTGTTTAGTATATAAGAGAAATTGTTTTATGATTAACATAGCAAGTAAGTGAAACTATTAATTGTTTTAGAAAAGTTTGACTGATTAGATAGTTTAAGTGTTTAAAAAATTAAGAAGAATTAGATTTTTTATGTTTATACAATTTTACAGAAGCCAAATAAGTAACAATAATGTTATTTTAAATTTTAAAATTGTACAACAATAAATATTTTCATTATACACATGCATTTTATTTTTGTTTATATCATAATTGCATAAATAAAGTTTTTATAAAAATTCTCGAACAATTCCTTAATTCGGCAATGTCCAGTATACTGGACATCGATATTTACAGTTACTTTATAGAGAACCTGGCAATGTACTGTATACTGAACATGGATTTTCTCAAAATCGAGATATACTAGATTTTTAAAATAATTTTTCCTGGTTTTAGGAACATCTAACGATGACAAAAATATATAAAAAAAATAAAATTTCAAGATTTTTTTCTCTTGCCAGATTAAGGGTTATACATAATTTTCCTAAACGGACATCTCGGGATAGTAAGCAACAAATATTTTATAATGGTTTGAGTGTCCCCGCGATTCCAAAAGTTCCTGTGGTCACAAATTAAATAATTACACATACGTACAAACAAATTCGCTGCGGGTTCCAAGACAGTTAAAATCATTCCCCTGGGACACGTCGGACTTCATTGTCTTGACGATTTTCTGGATAGTTACTATTGTTGATCCTGGTTTACAGGAGTTGCAGTAGTAGGGATACGGGTGGTGGGCAAGTCCCAAAAAAAAAATACAGACTATAAACAAATATTACAACAATTTACATTACATAGGTATGCGTTAATTTGTTTTCCGGGATTTAATGTTAATGTTGTCTGTATGTCTGTAACCTCTTCACAATTAAACCACTGAATGGATTTAGATGAAATTTTCTATGGAGATAGTTTAGTCCCGGAAATCATCCCTTAAAAGGGCGAAACAGGGGTGTAAGTTTGTACGCGGAAACGATCATTTGTCAAATAATAAAAAAACACATAAAAATCAGTTTACCCAGTCGAAAGTTAGTTAAAATTATCATTTAGTCATATATGATGGTGAACAAATTAGGTGCCATTAAATCTATAATAGTAGGTCACACCACACTAGTCCATTAGGTAAAGTCGTCGTAAAGTCGTCTCTAAGCTCAAAGGACTTCTAGGGTAGCGTACTGGCGTAGTTTGTTGTTCTAGTTCTTCTCATATGAGAGTAGGCATGTGTAACAATGAGACATTAAATGGGTTGAGTTTTATCCTTTTTGGTATGCATGAATCACATATCCAAAGTTGGATCGAAATAATTGCGATAAGATAATAATGTTACTAATCCACTGATTGCGTTGCGTTGCATTACATTACGCACGCGGGTAACTTCAAACCTTGTCTAGCACTTTTTTGCCAGTGATAAGATCTGAGTAGTTATATGAATGATTTGTCATGTTGGTGTAGTAACGTATTTAATACATGTTGTTCTCACTATCACCTGTCCTTGACTGTGTCTTGCGAGGAACAGCAAGCTATGACAGATATGATTTCAGTCAGTTATGATTTTGGTTATAATTACCAAGTCTTATAATTTATGTTGGCTCCGAGCATCAAGGCAATATAATGTATTTTCAAAACACTAAGGTCCTGAGAGATCAATGTCGATGCATGAAGACTGTGTTAAATAAATAAATTCAACTCTAACAATGATGAAATTATTAATTCATTGAGAACTTTCCTGCAATTCTCGAATTACTTTCCAAGTTAGTTTAATCGTACAATATAATAACTCGCAACATGTGTTTTTTGAAAGCTAATTACATAATTACCTATCAGCAAATCGGTAGACTATCGAAGATATTGACAATCTGTTAATAACATTCGACAGACAATGATTTGGTGTAGTGACCCGTTATCGCACTATATTAATTCTTCTATTAAAATATGGTGTGTAGGATTTGTAAACACCATAACTAAAACACGAGAAAGGACTAGTGGTGGCAATTTTTTTAAACATATTATGTTAAATATAATAATAATAATAATAACTAATATTATAATTGTGAAAGTATGTCTGTTAACCGCTGCACCTGAATTAAGATAAAAATTTATACAGAGTTATTTCGAGTCCCAGAAAAGGACATTTATAAGATAATTATATATGCATAATAGCTTATATCTCGGAAATCATCCTTTGAAAGTGCGAAAAGGGGGGCAGAAAATATTCTATCAAAATTACTGATTTCACGCAGGCGTCCTTAAATAAAATCTTTATTTTGACAGAAAATCTGGCGACCATCGGGAAACTGATCCGGCCTCGCCAGGAGGAGCAACTCGCGGACACCAGCAACAAGGTGGCTGTCATAGGCGCTGGGCAAGTGGGCATGGCGACCGTCTTCTCACTGCTCACACAGGTAACTCACTTTTACTTAAATATTAGGTACATAAGGTAATCTGCATTGCGAAATAACCCTCTATTATTTCTTACAACGTTGAAGCTAAGCGTAGACTACGTTTTTTTTGTGAAATATACATTAAATATGGATAGCTACAGGCTGAATCTTAAGAGTGGGACCAAACGAGCGGAATATTGTACGTTATGCTTACGACTGGGATTTGCCTCGATGGCATGTGAAGTCTGCCAACCGGCAGTAGGCTAGCGTGGTAGACTATAGCCTTATCCCTCTCAAATGAGAGGAGACCCGTGCCCAGCTGTGGGACGTTAATGGGTTGATGATGCTTACGACTATGAGTCGCATTAATTACGTAGCGCGATCATTTTCAAAAAAGGTATTTGTGGCGACATCTACCAACCAATTAACCAAATGACGGACTACGCAAAATCATAAAATTACGCTCATTTAGTCTTATATACCTACTAAGAACGGTTTAAATGTATTTATAGTGACTTAAAGAAAAAAAGGCACGATAATTACGAATATGAAAAGTACTATTAACTTAAGCTGGCGTTAGGTAATGCACTTATGTATGTAGGTAGTTATTTATAATATTTGCTATGTTATGTGTTATATTGTTCGCATATAAGTTTTTTTTATTTCAATAGCAGTAAATGGCTATCAGTCTTTTATTTCTAACTGAATAGCGATAAGACTAAATATTATTATACTATTACGAGATAATATGTTTCTTGTTCTTTTGATATTGCTTTACGTAGTATAATCGAGATAGCTACCTACTGCTGCCCACGTTATTATTAAGTAGTTGAGATGTTGTGTAGATAAGCCTAGTGGTGTGACATGTGCATTGAGATGTCAAACATCTTGAGTTCAAAACCAAAGCACACCACTGACTTTTCGGAAGTTATACTTACCTATACGTATTTATTATATGCCCAAGCGGTGGAGAAAAACATCGTGAGGAAAACTACATGCTTGAGAGATTTTCTTGATGGCATGTGAAGTCTGCCAACCGGCAATAGGCCAGCGTGGTGGACTATATAATTAGTCGAATCCCTCTCAAAAGCAGTGGGACAAAATAATCGTATCTGTGATAGTATTGCCCAAGCTTGCTCACTGTTTCGTCTCGTTTACATATTGTACAGTTTTATCTTTACGAAATACATTAATACATTTTTTGCAAGTTTACTACACCGAAATGAGTGCATTTTTTCTATATCCGATATAATCTGTTTGTTTAAAAATCAAGTCGGTCAAACTATCGCAAACTGGAAATGGTCGCAAAATCTGTAAGTGTATTTATTATTTAAATTAAATATTAGCAATAATAAGGATACGCTTAGCAAAAAGATAGACAATAAGCCATATGTATAGCTATATATTTAACCAAACAATTGACATGTACAACGTTACTGATACACAATTGAGACCCTAATTAACAAACATGTAGCAAATTTTCCGTGTAATTCAATGTTCCGCTAATTGGGAATGACTATTATTACATGACAGACAATAGTTTACTCAGTGCAACTACAAATCTCTGAGGAAAATTTTTATTTAAATCAATTCCCTCATGTACCATTGTAAAAGGTATTTACGATAATAATATTGTTACTCGCTAATCTAATGCCTAGTGTTAAGAGGTATTGGGTAAAAGTGGGATAGACGCCCTTGGAGGATAGACGCCGCACCTTAAAAAAAGAGAATTTAAAACCAAGTTCACGCTTTAGTACCAAGTTCCTCGGACAGATCTCGCCCCGCACAGCTCAGTCCATAGATTAGAATACAGGGACTGCACGTGTTGCCGCTTGAGTTAAAAAAACGTTGCAAAATTTTATCGCGCTTGCATGATTCTTGTGACAGTGACATTTTGACGTGTTCAGAACTTTCGTTTTCGAAGGTAAGTTTTAAGTGTGTATTGTTATTTAAATAGTATGTATCATTTATATTTATGGTGTGTTTATAAAATTACGAAATTATTTAAGTATTTTTATTTATTTGCTGGGGCGTCTATCCCTACTAAAAAGGATAGAGGCCCCACTATTGACTGAGTATAGACGCCCTTAGAGGCATATATCCTCTATGACTTATTCACAGGTACTTAGGGTATAGGTAAGATTTTTTAAAATAACGTACCTATCTAGTTAATATGCAACTTAGTAGAAAAAATTGACTTTCCAGTTTATTTATGAGCTGTTTATACCTTTACATGTCGTACTTCACTGTACTTGTAAAAAATAATGCAGCGTATCACCTAATTTCATTTTTTATTTTAGACAAAATGCCGCGAAAATATAAAAGGAAAATAGGGGCACCCGTTCGTGCTGCTTGGTCTGAAGAAGCCCTTTGCAAAGCTTTTGGGGAAATGGATAAAGGCCAAGTCGGTGTAAATGAAATATCTCGTCGTTATGGTATTCCATCTCGAACTTTGAGGAGGCGATATGCTAAAAAAAACTGTGAAAAACTTACTTTGGGTAAGTAATAGAGGAATGAATTGCCCTAATCAAATTCAATTTAGGCACTGTCTTCTTAGTTTGTTTTTTCATACTTGTCCTTTTTGAATCCTCAGTTTTTTTTCTGTACCTATTATTTTTTTCTTTTTCAGGAAAACATCCCACACTGGACTTTGACAACGAGAAACGTCTCGTAGCGCACATACAAAAATTAGAAAAGGCAGGATTTCCCACAACACGACAGGATGTAAGAAGACTCGCTTTTGAATTTAGTTCTGTAAAGTTTTACATAATTTTTAATAGACGTTGTTAAATTGCTAAGTTTACCCAAAGAATGATTGAAAGACTGAGCCATTTGTTCCTATAAAAGTGCCATTTACTTCAGTTTTACGGTATATTTGGATAAGAAAACCTTATAATATATTATTGCAACTAAGAAAGCAAATAAACATTTTATTTAATTTTTTACATTTTTTTTTATTTATTACGGAGGCAACTATCCCATTGTAGGGCATCTATACTCATGTCGAAATTTTGCCAGGGGCAACTACCCCATACAGTAGGCGTCTATCCTCAAACAATAAGTTTTTTTTAGAGCCGAATATCTACAAATCTACGGTATGCATTGAATAATGATATGAGTAGATAGTAAGTATAAGGACTATAGTTGTTACAAATAGTTAACTCACTCGAATAGTGCTTTAAAAAAAAAAGTTATAGTCAGCTTACAGAAAGTGGGGCATCTATCCCACTTTTACCCTTCAACACAGCGAATGCCAGAGCGAATGTGTAATGAAACAACGGCGCTATTGTCACCATGCTACAATTCAAATATACTCGTATTAGAGTAAGATCCCAGGGCCGCCAGACGTCACGTATTTTCTGACGAACCAAATGTGGATTATTGAGTAGTGCTAGTATGTACTAAGAACGCATGCCTACCAGCTATCTTGCCTAGTGGGCCAATTTTCAGATATCAGGTAATCGAGGTACATACAAATATTACTTACCTCACGTAAATTCTCCAAGCTGATTTTTACGTATATTGTAGGCAATTTCCTTAAAAATATGTCGCCAATACTCCCAGACACTTTCCGTTAGCCGTATTGCTTTGCAGACGCTTTAAAGCTCCCAAAGTAATTACATAACTTCACGTAAATTATGATGCTCTATTCTTGTAAAAGGTTTCAAAATAGTTGTGACAGGAGGCAGACCAATCCAAAGGGCTAATCATCCCCCTTAATTCAATTTTAATGCCTCTGTGGGTAGGAGCGTGAGGGTATTATCAACGCGCATGAGAGTGAGGCAGATTGCGAATATGCGGAAGTCTAGGGAATGATTGGCCCCTTGAATCGTTCTGTCTTCTCGTAAAAGGTTTCGAAATAGTTATCTGGTGGAGATATAAACAATGGAGCATCATATTTACGTGAAGTTAAGTAATTCCTTCGCGAGCTTTAAAGCGTCTGCAAAGCAATACGGCCGACGGAAAGTGTCTGGGAGTATTGGCGACTTATTTTTAAGGATATTGCCTAAAACATACGTAAAAATCAGCTTGGAGAATTTACGTGAGGTAAGTAATATTTGTATGTACCTTGATTACCTGATACCTGAAAATTGGTCCACTAGGCAAGATAGCTGGTAGGCATGCGTTCTTTTTACATACTAGCACTACTCAATAATCTACATTTGGTTCGTCAGAAAATACGTGACGTCTGGCGGCCCTGGGATCTTGGACTATATAGACCCATATAGTTTTTGCCTGTCCCCATGGGAAAAAGGCATGAGTACGTATGTATGTATACCCGTGTCAGCGTGTTTGCAGACTCTGGAGAAAATCCTGATCGGCCAACGTATTATTATTATAAAAACAAGTTTGTGTAACCATGCCTTCGATTTGCTCCGGTATCGGGATCTTTTGATAAGACTGACATTTATCACGTCTAATAAATGTGAAATGTTAGTATCATAATAATGCTTGTTTATGCGATTTATACTTATCGTTATTAGTACCTGCAAGCATCGATAGACAAACGGTAGGTACTGTATATATATATATATATATGTATATAATTTTGAAGGATGCAATGTGTATGACAGAATCGTATAGTTTTACATCCAATTATTTCTTATTTATTGAAACCGTGCAACTAAGTTTTTGACTGTTCATACATACATGCATACACTCACGCCTTTTTCCAATGGGGGTATTCAGAAACTACAGAATGCCACGCGCTACGGTCCCTGCATACCACTTTTGCCTCGTCCCCATTCATACATCTCGTCATGCACGCGCGCCGGTTATGAGTACTGCGAACCTGACCTTTTTGAAGGAGTTCACCAATTAGGTTGGTGTATGTCCTTCTAGGGCGCCCCCTCCCGGCGTTTCCACTAACATCCGCCTTATAAAATCCTTTCGTCAATCGCCTATCATTCATCCTTTCAACATGCCCAAACCATCTCAGTACATTCTTCTCAACTTTTGTCACTACGTCGTCTTTCAAACCACAACGTTTCCTTATCACATCATTCCTCAATCTATCATTCAAAGTAACACCACACATACTTCTCAAGTAACGCATTTCCACAGCATTAATTCTGCTTTCATGCCTCTTCTGCCATACCCAACTTTCACTTCCATACATAAGTATTATACTATTCATAATCTGTTATATTCGTTACATTTTCTATAGAGAATGTCAGGTGGGTCGACGACTTCGTAAAGGTCGCAGGAATACGCTGTATGCGGGTAGCGCAAGATTGGTCTTTAGTGGACGTTATCAAGCTGAAATTATGATGATGGTGATGATTATGTTTGTACTGTATAAATGCTTATGGCGGCATCGCACTTTTGATAGGTATGCTCTTGTACCTAAGTGGGTACTCGGCATACGATAGGGGCAGCGGGTAGCGGTGCCAAACAGCTGTGGGCTGCTGAAGGCATGGTTGACTGCCATTCCACATAATATACACGATGTTCGGCTAGATGATGTAATTTCAATTTGTTTAAGAGGAAAAACAAAGTAATATCAATGCATGACAAACAGGAAAATCCATAAAAAACATGTTGTAGCAGGATGTTCTATTTATAAAAAGATTAGTCGGACCTTATCAGCAATCGCTTGTAGCTACTGATAACGTGGGACTGCTCAGACTGCACATTGAGGAAACGACAATCGGCACATAGATATACATTATATACGAGTAGACAAATATTTTCAACCGACGAAACAAAAATCGGAGGAGGTTCTCAAGTCGACACGTATACTATATTTTTTTAATGTATAACCACGCGTAACTTTTGACTACGTAGTCCGATTTTGTTAATTCTTTTTGTTTTATATTAAATATAATGTATAAAACGTTATCGTTTTTCAAGTTTTCATGAAACGTACGTACGCCCATGGAACCCTTCTATCAATGGTTTTCATTTGGTCCAAATCACATGACAGCGTTATTATTATTATTAATTTAAGAGCTCAGCTCTGGTCGGTGGAGCAATCGCCGCTGTTGTCTATCTCCTGCTTTCTGTTTGACTTCTTGATACGACTCGATTCCCACCTTTTCCTTCACTTGATCAACGAAACTTCGTCTAGGTCTTCCCCTTCCTCTCTTTCCTTCAATTCTACCTTCTAGTATGGTTCTAAAGAAGTCGTCCTGTCGTATCAAATGGCCAAACATCTTCCCTCTCCTATTCTCTATGGTTCTTAACAGCTGTCTTTTTTCGCCTACAATCATCAACCTACAATCATGACACCGTATGTCAGGATTACTTCCGTACGGATTACTTCTGTTACAAAGTTTGGAACGGCCCACTAAAATTAAAATAAAAAATTAACTATTCTCCAATATATAAGGAAAAACGTTAAAATCGCATCTCAGTAGAATTTTAAAAAGAAACACTAAGTTGAGTTCCGTTACACACAATTTTTTTTTTTTTTAAGGTTTCTGTAATTCAAGTTTATTATTATTATTTACTTAATCGAGAATTTTCATGTCTAATGAAATCTTTGATTTAATACATGGTTATAAATTATATTATAACACAATTTGGTAAACAGTAAAATAACTAGCAGAAAGAACATAGTCCGGTCAATCTGGACATTCGAAGGTGCTTACATTCATATAAATCTGAAAATCAGTAACATTGTTCAAAACAGTTCCTCATCATTCCCGTGTATAGAAAAAAAATACTCGACGTCAAAAGTAAAAAAAATAGTTTCTCGCGATTTTCAGCAAAACGGTATCTACGGTGACGCCATCTAGGTCTATTTGTCAAAATTAAAGGCAAAAACAAATAATCTTAACTTGCTATACTAAACTCTAATCAAATTGCCACAATCATTTATTGAAATAATCATTGGGCTGATGACCGGTATAAGAACAAGGCCGTCGCGTTGCAATGCAAACCGGTTTCCTAAGCATAGAACCCGTAACTTCAACCTACAATTTTATTGTCACTAAGCTTTTTGCTTCCCCTACATAACATACCATCACGCCTGTCGTCTCCCAAGGATAAGCAGAAGTGTACCTAGTACCTACTCACACAGTAGAGTATGTTCGTCATGTTTATATAGGTACTAGAGACTAGAAAAATCTTTAATTCTAGCTGTACCAGTCTATCTATTTTTGCTTTACCTAAATATAACTAGGCAGATATTTATAGGCATCAGTCTGCACGATTGTGTCTTTCAGTGTTTATTGCATTACTTGAAACCAATCTCACTTATGTCTTAATACCATCTAGGCTTATAAACTGCGTCTGCTCGAGGCTGCAACGAGACCATAGCTTTTATCTTTTTCTTTATAAGAAAACAAAAACAGCCATATCTCCTGTTCCATGAGTGCGTAAACTAACATAAACAGCTTGACCCCTTATTAATGATTATCATCATTATCATCATCAATCTATTACTGTCCCATTGCTGGGCACGGGTCTCCTCTCATCTGAGAGAGATTAGGCTATAGTCCATCACGCTAGCCCACTGCGAGTTGGCAGACATTACATGCCATCGAGAATATCTCTCAAGCAGGCAGGTTTCCTCACGATGTTTTCCTTCACCGTTTGAGAATGTGATAAAAACGCGCATAACTTCCGAAAAGTCAGTGGTGCGTAGAGATGGGATTTTACCCGGTAAATACCCAAGTTTGGGTAAAAATAGGGTAAATACCCGGGAAAATTCCCGAATCGGGTAAATATTCGGGTTTTTTCGTATTTTGCTTAGGTATTATTATTATATTGGAAATATGTAAATACATGTACATTGTATATTATAAATAGAACATAGTATTTAAGTCAATTAATGAAAAATAAGACTCCTGGTGCTCCTCTAATAATCTTTAATGCCTCCAGCTGGTATTTGATATTAGCCACCCTAAAGGTGAGAGTAGTACTCCTTGCAAGATCGGAGTTGTGCAACTATCCTAGCGTGAAGTACTGCCTCACTTCGCTAGAACGCCAAGCTTTCTGGAGGCTAGTTGGGCTTTGAAAGCTATAAAGAAGGCAAAGTTGAAACTTGGAGTTATTGAGATGCCAAGAAGCTCAATGAGCTGGCTATGGGCACTGACACATTTCGGTAAGTGGTAGTCAGGTTGAACGGACTCCTCTTAGTGGAAAACAGACACGCCTGGGTCTTAGCCGCATTAAACATGGCCAGATTGGCATCACCCCCAATCGGAGACTACCTTCAAGGTCAAGTTCGTGCGCTTGACCATCGCCTCCCTTAGACACTGGGTTTGAGCTACTTTAGTCTGTGCACTGGCTGAGTAACTCTCTACAACTGTGCTGTCATCTGGGTATCCATCATACACATTGGGCTTCAGCAGATTGTTGATGTGCAGCAAAAATAAAGTTGCAGAGAGCACAGATCAGTTTTATTTCTGCAATTAATTGTCATGATATCACGATGCACAGATAGAATCTAATCATAAAAACACATTTCGATGTTTAGAATACCTAAAACTATGAACGAATATTTGCTCCTCGCAAAGAAACACATAACATCGCAATTGGAATCCATAATTAGTGCCGGCACACATAACATATAGGGCACACGTTGAAGAGCAGTGCAAAGTACCCTTTTTTCACTGCATTTGTTATCAAAGATGAATAAAAAATAAGAACCATGATGATTATAATAAATAATGAAAATACCCGTCTATTGGGTTTTTTCCCGTATAAATACCCGGTATTTACCCAAATGGGAATAAACCTGGGTTTATTCCCATCGGGTTTTTACCCGCTGCCCATCTCTAGTGGTGCGTGTCATGGTTTTGAACTCGAGACTTCTGACATCTCAGTCCACTGCAATCTGCAATCTAAGCGGAGATTGACCAATCACTAAACCATGAATACGCCAAATGTCTTTGTCCAAATAAATTGTTCGTATCAATCTATTTACAAAGCTTATAAAACATCTGCAGTGAAATGAATTTATGTATTTCCACGTCTCAAGTGTGTATTTTGGTTTGCTGTTATCTTCAATCTAAAAATATTAAACATCTGCCACAGTAAACGCCAACATGACGCATTAGAAATGTCCGTTGCTATCTGAAATGCACATATAATTATTATAGGCAATGGTTGCTGTGCCAGGAACAACCACTGCGTTTAACCTAACATTTAATTTACCCTGCAAGATCGACTTTTGCTACATCCAAGATAATTGCAATGTGCATTTACTCAACATGACTAACTAATACTGAATTTTAAGCAAATCAATCAATACTTTACAAATTTTACAATATTTCAGATGGTAGGTTTAGAAGGGAGATTAATAATCCATTGGGCCATAGCTAAAGATAGTAAAGCGAGAGAGAGCACGAAAATGACTCATCTATTTTAATTGTTACGCAAGTAATATATAATTAATTTATGTATCTACAAAATTGAGAATCTATGGTTTTAATTACATTTATTAAGTTCCCCTGTCCCTGAATCGCGCTATGGTTTCGTTACACGCGTTTACTGATATAGCGTTTGATTCACTTCACACTTACATTACATTATTTACACAGTTAACGCTAAGGTCCCTGATATTTTTGGAAAGCTCTGGCTATTCATCCAGTCCAGACTTCGTTAATAAATAAATATTTCTGGACATTATGACATAGCGCCATCTAGTTCCGTGGTTGGCAACGAGGCTTGTGTTACGGATACTAGAAGGTTGATATACTACATATATATACATATACTTTTTTTTGTAAATACATACATATTATACATAGATACATCCATGACTCGGATAAAAATGATCACACAAACATTTGTCACTACCGGGGATTCGAAACCGGGACCCGTAGCACAGAAGGCGGCGTTAACTACCACTGGTATAATCGGGTTGTCGTCTGAATTGTATACGTAAACTTATAGTCTTAAAACTGTTCTCAAATGTATTGCAACTTAAGTACTAGACTTCGATATGCAGGTATCCAGGTCATCGAATCTGCATGTCTAAACAATACAAGAATGGAAAATAATATTAAACTATATCATCATCATCATATCATCTAGATGACGTCCACAGCTGGACATAAGCCTTCCCCAAAGATTTCCACAACGACCGATCTTGGGCTATCGATATAAACCATTAGACTAACTATTAAAGTATATATAAATGGGAAAACATCAATTATAAACGAGTATATCGGCAGAAACGGGAATTTCATGTAACATGATGTCGGTTATAAATCACAGTAGGACCTAGATTATTTTACCGTATGCAAATCTGTATTGGTAACCATTGGTTTCAAAGTATTTTAATTACTTATTAAAACTATACAATAGAATCTACGATTGTTGACAAGGGGGCTAGTTGCACGCTACATTCGATGATGTTTGTCTTTACAGGGAGTCACAAACAACGTAGTGATGGTGGACGCCAACGCCAGCAAGTTGAAGGGAGAAGTATTAGACATGCAGCATGGTGCCTGCTTCCTCGTTGACTCCGTGGTACAAGCTAGCACAGGTAACTACCACGCATAACTCTTGTTTATCATCATCTAGCTCTTGTGCCACTAGGCTTTCACAACTCGTTACGAGCCGCAACCGACACGCGACACTGACCCTCCAGAAAACCTCACAGTCTACCTCGAGGAAAGCGACGCAGTTGGTCGACGTAGTTGGGGAAATAAAATATAAAAACTGTAATAAGTAAAATGTTTTGAGAATCGCGCAATGAAGTGAGTGTAGTTTAGCCAAACAGGTATATAGCAAGACTGACAAGGTCCGTCGGATGACTAATCGACAATCGTGTTGTAATACAACAATTAGGGAGCTATGTAGCCTAGTGTAGTATCTAGTAGAATGTGAAATGATAGATTTTGGTCAAATCCCAAAGGCTACGTACCACTGAATTGGCGAAGTTTCTTGGGTATTTATCAAATGCACAAACGGTGATAAGTAAATGTCTTGAGAGATTTTCTGCTTGGCTTATGAAATCTGCCAATTTATAATCTTGCCTTACACAACAGCCTAATCCCTTACGGAGCGACCTGTGCTAAGCTGGGGCAGTATATGGGTTGATCATAATGTTAAAGGCAATAATAATCAGGTGTTTTGTCGTAGGCTTACTTATTGCACGCTCTCTTAGTCTAAAATCGTATTTGTATTGCAGATTATGAAGTAACAAGGGACTCCAAGGTTTGTGTGATAACTGCCGGGGTGCGGCAGCTAGAAGGCGAGTCTCGACGTAACCTGGTGCAGAGGAACGCTGATCTACTCAAACTAATTGTTCCCTCGGTATGAACCTATTCGTATACTTAGGTATTATGGAATATTAGTTAGCTTATTATATTATTGACATTATTTAGACTCAACAACTCCATAAAGTTTGCTGACTGTTGTTGTTAGCGCCCATAGGCTAAAAGAATATATTTTTACTGTAGAATTCTCGTTTCGCAGTTAGTAAAACATTGTCCGGACGCAGTATTATTGGTCGCGAGCAACCCTGTGGATGTGATGACTTACGTTGCGTGGAAGATCAGTGGCTTACCGAAACACCGCGTCATCGGCTCGGGAACCAACTTGGATACTGCCCGGTTCCGCTACCTTCTGTCCCAGAGACTAGCCATCGCGCCTACGTCGTGCCATGGATATATTATTGGGGAACACGGAGATAGCAGCGGTGAGTATTTGTCAGCACTAATTTGTAATCTATATGCACCTACCAAAGTGATAATTATGTATGTCGGTAAATAATTCATTATTATTATAAATGTAAGACTAGAACAGTAAAGAACCGATGGAATTCATTAATTTGTAATCGTGGTGTGCAATAATGTGAAATAAGGAAACAAAAAACATCGATATTTTTTAAACAGTCGTATCTTTAGTACTATTTTTTTTTTGATCTGATTGACCATTAAAATAAATAAATAAATATTTCTGGACATTATCACACAGCACTATCTAGTTCCGAGCTAAGCAACGAGGCTTGTGTTACGGATACTATCTGGTTGATATACTACATAAATGCTTTTTTGTTTGTAAATACATACATATTATACATAGATACATCCATGACTCGGATACAAATTTTTATGCTCATCACACAAACATTTGTCCCTACCGGGATTCGAACCCGGGACCCATAGCACAGAAGGCAGTGTTAACTACCGCTGGACTAATTGGGTCGTCATTAGTTCTACCATGACTCATTTCAAGGTTATCCATTCATTACCGGACACCCTGTATAGATATAGATAGACTTATGTATATTATAGGTACTTTATATACATATTAGTTTCACTTATTGTGTAGTTACAGCTGTGAATCGAACAGTACATATGTATAAATAGATATTGCAGGTTAGGTTTAAATATTCTTTTTTATCTCGATGATATTCTCTTTTTATGTGAACTATCATCGCCTTACAGTGTTACGTATGCTTTGCATTGAATAGGTATGTTGATAATAAAACTGAATATTTGGACGATTCCGCAGTGCCTGTCTGGTCTGGTGTCAACATCGCTGGAGTGCGACTCAGGGACCTGAACGAGGACATCGGCACCGACATGGACCCAGAAAATTGGAAGGAGATGCACCGACAGGTGGTCCAAAGCGCCTATGAGATCATCAAACTGAAGGGATACACCTCTTGGGCTATTGGGCTGTCGCTCACACAGCTCGTAAGGGCTATCTTAAACAACGCCAGCTCTGTTCATGCTATCACTACTTCTCTTAAGGTGAGAAAAGGATACTTTACTCTTGTCCTATTCTGGATGATACTGTTCATATCCTGTGTTTTTCTAGAGGTCTATCAAGTGGTCATGGTTTTGATACTTAGGTCACGAGGACTAATTTATAAACCTTGCCTAATTTAATTCGTAACACGTTGCACTTAAATAAATAATAGTAATAATACATATACCCGGGCATTATGACACTGCGCTGTCTAATTCCGAGCTTAGCAACAAGGCTTGTGTTTCAGCTACTAATTGGTTGATAGAAGTATCCATGCCACAGTTCAGATGTGTATAATACATATCACATAAATATTTGGCAGGACCACAGAATGCTGCCTTTAATACTTCTGCGCTAATCGGCTCGTCAATACAGACGGGACTATTCATAATGTTTTTTTGTCATTGTTATAGGGTGAACACGGAATCAAAGATGAGATATTCATGTCGCTTCCATGCGTGCTCGGCCGCTCAGGCGTGCGAGACATCATCCGCCAGCGACTCACCGAACGCGAGAAAGACCTACTTAACAAATCTGCCACTACTATAGGTCAAATGCAGGCCGACATAGAGATCTAAGGAACAACCATCTACGGGACCCAATTGTATCCCTGTAGTTCCTGGTACTTATTACTTTTAACTGTGTAAGGAGTAGACAAACTTTTATGAATGCTAATTGTAGCTTCTACGTGTGACATACCAGAGCGTCGGCGTTGCCTTTGAACCTCTGATTTTAAACTCTCTAGTTGTTATTGTGGTACATAATATGAATGCACATATTTGTACTGGCTATACTTACACTACATAGAAAAAAAGCTTACTACTTTGCCATTTTGTACCCTTCCTTTGAAATCCATAATGGGTATAACATTACATTAATTTTTAAAGTAAAAAATCCTTTTCGATTTCAAGTATCTCAATTGCAAGGCTGGCTCTGACTAAATATTATACGGTTAATCAATGCAATTATGATATCACATCATTATTTATACGTTGATGTTGTAGTTACGTGTAAGTAGTTAAGTATTTTAAATTATTTCCACTCCTTAGATGCTGTTTGTTTATAAACTGTGTTGTATCTAGTATTGCTAGATTATGGGTTTTATCCCAGTTGCATGAGATGACTGACTGACTTATTATTATGATATATTACCAATACTAATAACAGTAGGGATAGGCCGTTTTATGTTCGGGAAACATTTTAGATAATAGTTTTATTCTATTTTACTCGCCTATGAAACTCGAATCAGTTTTTTTGTGTTAGCAACAATATATTATATAAGTATAAAGTCTACGTACTGATGTTATGTCTACTGTTATAATATTGGTAAATAGATGAACCTCAACCAATCCTAAATATTAGGCAGGTACCAAAGTACAGCGGCATAGGTAAAATACCATATCCTATGTAACCCGAGTGGGAATTGCAGAGTATTTGCGCCAGGTTCAGAAAATTGGCCGTATTAACTCAAAAAAATAATATTCTATGAAAATTTTACACCTTTAACTTTTTAAATGTCCATTTTAATAATAGTAAGAAGGAAAGTGTTTAAGGCAAGGAAATATTGTGGAAATGTTGACACAAATTGTGTAGAATCTATTTCGACTTGTACTTTTTACATAACTTATATAGGAAAAGGACCATTTGCAAAGTCGTTTCTTCAATGAACGTAACATACTTATTCCAATTGCCGTTGTAGATTCCAGTGCCTAAGTTTTGGTGGCGTATTTTATTATTTATTGCAATAAATAATAAAATACGCCACCATATAAACCTGCAGGTTTATTTGCTTTTAGCAATACACCGAGATAAAATCAGAAAAATGTAGTTCTTCTTAATGTTGAAATAAAACATGCTCCATTTGTAAATGAGTCCTTAGTTCTGGTGATTAAAATTGTCCGTGTAATTTCGAATAGTCTTATTTAAACAATTGATATAGTTGAGTGAGGGAATCGATTTTAATGTATTTTTACCAGTTTATATTTTGTATAATGTATTACTATTTATATTGAATTACATTTATTTATAGTTAAGATATCGTCAAAAGCAAAGCAATGACAGATTTTTTTTAAATATTTCACTGTATAGATCCGTTTTATCACCTATCCATTTAATATCGAACTACTGGACACGGTTCGCCTGTCACTTTAGAAGGAGTACACTATAGAAAGTACATTATTTTATATATTTTTGATTAGAGAATTTTATACGCTGTCATTGAAAACGAGTACTAAGTTTCATTTTTATATGCAAGACCATTCTACGTACGTTTGCTAGGATGTGTTTTATTTTTTATGAATAAAGATTGTGTTTACAACATCTTTTTTTATTTAAAATAAGTACCTACTCCATACAATTGATAATATGATCTTATCTACTGAATATGGTAGAGTAATGCCTTTTTATAAATGTCTCTAACATAGGTGCGCCAAAAGACTTTGCAGGTCTCATTTCTTTAAAAAATATTGAATATGACAACTAAGGGCTGCCAAATTATCATTATCGACTCTGCACTCATCACCGTTGACTGTCCTACTGCTAGATGCGGGTCGTTTCTCGACGCAGAGGATTTTAGGCTATAGCTTTAGACAGATTGTTGTCAGACTTTACTGATGTCGTAAGAAAATCTGCCAGGTGTGTAGGTTTCCTTACGGTGAACCTTTGATGTGACAGTCCGTATTAATATTACAAGGTTGTCGCTGCTATAATAATTCTACTGACACTCATCTATTTATATAATAATATAATCGTTGGTCTTGACTGATTCATTAACGCGGAGCCCAAACCACAGCGTTTACATTTTTTTACAGGTGATGCATTTTATGACGAATAGGTCCGCTAAGAAAGGAATTTAAGAAGTTCAGCGGTCGAATTTATAAAATCGAAAGTGGTCGAAAGGGGTAAAATTAGGGAAATCCGTCATTTTTAAAAAGATATTAAATTTAATATACAAATTTTGCTTAGAAATAATTAAACACGGATTTCGGGATTTTAAAAAACAATCTTCTAAGAGGGTGAAATAGGGGATGAAAGTTTTTGTAGGCTGTTTGTGATTTTTTAGGTAAGAAGAATGAAATTTTATATTCAAGCTTCTCAGCAAAAATAAATGCATACGTGTCTGGAAACTACCGTCGTTTTTGGAAAGTGTGAAGTCTGCCAACCCGCAGTAATCTAGCGTGGTGGACTATAGCCTGATCCCTCTCAAATCAGAGCAGACCCGTGCCCAGCAGTGGGACAATAATGGGTTGATGATGATGATGATGCGCGGGCGAAGCTGCGAGCAACAGCAACTAGTTGCACAATAAAGTTGTTTATTCATCGTATTTTTATCTGTTCTAAAAATACCAGAAACGCTGTTAGCATCGGAATATTTAGTTTATCACAGAAGCAATAACGTTTTTGAAATTACGGACCAACAACCACCAAAGAAACGTTTACTCTCATTAATAGAAAACTTACAAAATATTTTAAATGAGAATAGGTAGTAAAAAAACAGCTGTATAAAATTATCTAATACGATTTAATAATATACATCAGCTTAGACAATATTATGATATCTAGAAATGACACTGACGAGTAGCTCGGTTCTTATCGATACGGATGGGAGGCACAGTAAAAAATACCACTGATATATTGGTGTATCACTGACGCAGCTTGTAGTACGTGAGAGCCGGGCGTGTAGTAAGGCCATAATTAGGTGAATCGCTAAGTAAGTATTAGCATTTGGCGTGTTGCATCAATGTGACTTGTAAGTTAACCCGATAGTCTATGGGGCGGGAGCGCGCTCTACCTATTTCTATCTACCGCTATTATATAAACAGATGGCATATAATCTATGCCAGTCGCTGCGGACAGCAACTGACGTAGGTTAGCCCGTGTCTGATTGTCTGATTGTTTTGTTTTGTTTTTCTAACAAATGCTTATCTATGAAATATTATTAAAGTAAATTCTGTACAAATTTCTAGTACCTACAAGAGAATAGAAAAATCATTAATTCTAGCTGTACCAGTCTATATATTTTTGCTTTACCTAAATATAACTAGGCAGATATTTATAGGCATCAGTCAGCACGATTGTGTCTTTCAGTGTTTATTGCATTACTAGAGGATACTGCGTCTGCTTGAGGATGCGGCGAGACGGCGAGACGACTTGGCGTCTACAAGTTGGGGTTTCAGTGCTGCAGTTCTCGTACCTACCGGGCCCGGTCACCGGCCCGGTATAAATGGCTGGGCCCGGTGGATGTCTAAAATACCATACCATAAAAAAAGGAAAATAAATTCCAAATATTTGTTAATAAAATAAAACAGTTCCTGACAAAAAAAAGTTACTATAGTATTAAGGAATATCTTGAGGATAAATTATAAGCAATATAAAGATTTTATATATTAGAAAATTAAATGTTAAATGTTAGATGATAAACTAGTAAATACCACTTAAATATATAATTAAAATTAATACTACAACAATATATAATTATGATATACTATATTACATATCGCTAATTACCACTTAATAAACTAATTTCAAAACAATATATTTTTAAAGTAAAAATACAATATTCCTTTTAAAACAAAAATACTCAAATATAAAAAAGAGGAACTAATATCTAAGTATTAAACTATTCTACATCTACCTATAAAATTAATTACATATAAATACATTCTACATATAACTATTTAATTACATTTTATAAAAAATAAATAAGCTGATATGAAAATATGTAATCCTACTACACAAAAAATAATAATATAAATACATAAACTAACATAAGTAATATTAAATAAATGAAATATAAATAATTGTAATAAGAAGGGTAATAATTTAATGTAACAATTTATATAATTTTTTTTTTTAATTATTTTACTATAAAAATTTATAAATAAATTTATTTAAGTGAGAATTATGTGGTGGAGGGTTGTAATTTATTGGTGTTGTTAAAACACCATAACTATAGCTTTTTACTGCATGATTTATAATTAAATAAATTGCAATACAAAATACCTATGTAACTAAGTTAATTATACAATAATAATAAAAATTTGCAAAATTATTATGCTATAAAAAAGAGTACCTACTTTCTAATAATGGAGCAATAATAAATATCAGATAACAAAGTATATATAAAAATAAATAGCTCATATTTCTAATATTAAGAAATTAAATTAATAAAAAATGTAGATTATATCTAAAACAATTTAATAAGATTTAGGCTCTTCCTCTTTCCTACATAACATTGTTGTGCCCGACAGGGTCCATAATTGTTTCTATTAACTATATATATATCACCTGTATGTACATTATGGATTGCAATAAAAATTATGATTATGATTATTATGATTATTACAAAAGAGCTCACTTGGATGTGCATTGAAGTCACCAAGTACATAAACTTCATCGTCATTTTCTTTTATAATAGCGCTTATTTAACACAACCCTGGGTTAGGGTCTGCGTTGACGAATAAGGCTGCCTCCCGCGGTTTTGCCCGCATGTTATACATATAGATAAAAAGTAGCCGATGTGTTAATCTAGGTAATAAAAAATAAATATTCCTGGACATTATGACACAGCGCCATCTAATTCCGAGCTAAGCAACGAGGCTTGTGTTACGGATACTAGTCGGTTGATATACCACATATATTATACTTTTTTAAATTATAAATACATACATATTATACATAAATACATCCATGACTCGGATACGAATGTTTATGCTCATCACACTAATATTTGTCCTACCGGGATTCGAACCCGGGACCCATAGCACAGCAGGAGGTGTTAACTACAGTTGGACTAATTGGTCGTCAATAATAGATGGTAATATAATTGTATGCTAAATTTTATCCAAATTCAAAATCAAATAGACGGTACCTATTTACTCTCTATTTTGAAAGTTTGAAACGACAATTGTTTCCTAATTATGTACATACATGTTAAATAATTCACTTTTGTCGCACTAACTGCACATACTTGAAAACGGCTTGAAAAATATACATGTATATAGCTTCAATAAAATAAATGGGTTGATACGACTATATCAACAGATATGTGTGGCGGCGACGTCGGCCTCAGCTGCTGGCTGTACCTCGTGGCCGCACGAATCTGTTAAACGAGGCGCCCCTTACGCGAGTGCGAAGCGCTCGCGTAAGGGGCGCCTCGTTTCAAGATATCGCGCAATATCATTATATGTAATAAGTTTTAGAAAATAAGTTGACTTCGCTATTGAATTAGGTTATAGTTACCTGTAAAAATAGTTGTAAGTGATAAATAAATAAATCATTGGAATACATGTAATAGATACAATAATAATATAATGTTTGTGACTTTATTGTTTTTTTTTTATCTTAATAAACTATTGATGATTTTTTAGTGTCTCATTTCAAAGTCTAATATTCGCGTAAGTGTAAGAAATCAATATATTAATTTAAATTTAAGTAAAAGTTAACACATTAATTGAGTGTTAGGCGGTACGAAGTTCGCCGGGGCAGCTAGTTATAAATATTCTAAAATAGCTTCTAGCTTTTTTTTCGTTGTTAACAACATAATGAAAAGCTACTAAGTAAATCCGCCGAAATGAAATTCATATAAGGATGGGTTACTCCCACCCTCCGCTAGAGGCGTTGCTGTCACAGCTATAAATCGTTTTGGTTTTGCTAATTTCGTATTGCAAAAAAAAACTACAAGAAAAACCGTTGCTCATATTTTAGGTAAGAAAGCTGAATTAATTAAATTACATTTTAGTGGGTTTTTGGTGTCGAGGAAAGTTGAAGAAAACGTAACTAGATGGTGTTGGCGTCGAATTAGAAGTCGCTATGGTTTCGTTACCGCGAATGAATGACCTCCAAGCAATTGTACAGTTTTAACCAATTACCCTACCAACTGGTCACTAAAGCCAATTTTTGAAAAGCTCATGTTTATGAGCTAGTGAACACATTTAACTATATTACACACTTTAAGTGTGATTTAATGACGAGTTTATAAGTTTAATATGTATTTATCGGCCACTTCGCTCGTTGTTGGACATGATTCCGATATATGGGTATCCTTAGGGATGTTGGTTTCAAAATAAAAACAATGTAATTTATCACAATTTAATTTACACGATTACAAATGAATTAAGTCAGACATATAATTATATGATTCTATTTTGAATAGACTGACGTGCCTTTCTTTAGTTAAAGTTATTTATTATTGAATTAAGGTTGAAACCCGGGCACGCACCACTGACTTTTGCGAAGTTATGTGCGTATTTATCACATGCTCAAACGGTGAAGGAAAACATTGTCAGGAGACCTGCATGCTTGAGAGATTTTCTCTATGGCATGTGAAGTCCACCAACCAGCAGTTGGCTAGCGTGGTGATGGTGTTGTATAAGTGACACTATGGCTGAAGGTCTGCGGGGCCACAGGAGTAGAGAAGTGCCGGTATTGCGATCTACAACACTTCATAATTATCCTCTGCGGTGAAGAAGATTTTCGAATTTAAAGTGATCACGCGTGAGGTTGGTGACACTTGACCTCTGAAAAGGGTCCAATTTCTCCACCAGAAACGAGAAGAAACACTGTAAAGAGCACTATACCTCTACCTACTTCTGGTAATGCACCTCGTTAATAGTCTAGGGTAACTTCTTACCACCATCCATAATCCATAATCGTCAACCCGTAAGCTTGTTTGCTAACGTAGTGGTATTTAATTTCGTTGTTTTTAGAAATATTAAAATATTACTTATAGCTAATTAATGTCCAGACTTAGTAAAGTTTTCACAAGTGAATGCTAGCTCTGACTGAAAACAGCTTATATACATAAATTAGCATTTACCCGCGACTTCCGCTTCGAAAATGGTTCTCATAGGATATTTAATTGGTGTTTTACGTTATTAATTGTGTTATAACATATAAATTATTATGTCAAAATGTTTCAATACTTATAAAATAATTATAAAAAGTTAATGTTAATTATAGTGTAGGGATTTAAATTTTAAAGAGTATTTACATTAAACCAAGCTTTTATTAGAGTTCAACCTTCTTATTAATTAAATCGGACTGAGTTTCCAATCGTCACATCTGCCATTTGACGTGCACTGCTGGACATAGGTCTCCCCAGGATCGCCATGACGACCTGTCATGCGACGATGTCATACGCTGTCATCTACTGGTAGATTCCAGCGACCTTTACCAGGTCGTCAGTCCACCTTGCCAGAGGCCTGCCCACGCTGCGTCTTCCAGTACGTGGTCGTCACTCTGGAATCTTCAACCCATCGGGCGTCAGTTCTTCTAGCGATGTGCCCTGCCCGCTGCCAATTGAGTTTGGCGATTCTTCGGGCTATGTCGGCGACCTGGGTTCTTCTACGGATCTCCTCATTTCTGATTCGATCACGTAGGGAAACTCCTAACATAGCGATGGAGAGCCATCGCTCTCTGAGTGACAGTCACCTTCCTTATAAGACCCATTACTGGCAACACACACTGGTCAAAGACTTTCTTTCGTCTTGAGACACTACGCTATTTGGGACGAAAAGATTTGGCTTAGCTTCTCCAACGTTGCCCAGACGAGTTGGATTCGACGATTGACCTCTTTCTCTAGATTGGACTTACCTAATCGGACATTTTGTCCCAATATAATCGTCGACAACTTTAAGAACATAGAGCTTCCGACCTTCACCGGAATTGGCGCTACATGTACATTTAACATAACTTTCTTTTTTACCGTGCTCATTTTAAAATCGACACGTTCAGAAGCTCTGCTGAGGTCATTGAGCATAGTACTAAGCAGTTCAGCGATCTCAGCCATGACTACTAAATCATGAGGTGAGGTACTTGCCGTTTATGTTGATGCCAAGCCATTCCCAGTCCAGAAGAACCTTAAAGATATCCTTCAATGCAGCGGTAAACAGTTTCAGGGCAATAACATCATCCTGTCTCACACCACGCTGCAAGAGTATATAGGCTATGATGTCTGATCCTCCAGAGGGACTGACGTGGCGTTTTCATACAAACACTTCAGCGCTTCGATATACCGATAGTCGAATTGGCATCGCTGTAAAGCCTGTAGTACCGTACCGCCCAAGTTTCGATCGAATCGAAGGCCTTCTCATAGTCCACAAACGCTTAACAGAGGGGTAGGTTATACTCTTCCGTCTTCTGTATAACCTGCCGTAGCGTGTGTATGTGGTCTATGGTACTGAAGCCTTTTCGGAAACCGGCTCGTTCGGGAGGCTGGAAGTCGTCAAACCTGCGTGCGAGTCTGTTTGTGATGACTCTTGAAAACAACTTATAGACAGGGCTTAGGAGCGATATAGGACGATAGTTCTTCAAAAGAGTCTTATCGGCTTTCTTTAAGAACAATACGACCACGCTTCTGCTCCATGCCTGCGACGTTTTCCCATCGAGGATGACAGAATTAAAGAGCTTTTGAAGGGCCATAAGGACCGGTTTACCACCCACCTTCAAAGGCTCTGCTGTAATTCCGTCATACCCGGTTGTTCTTAAGTTGTTTGAGAGCTATATGAATCTTATACAGGCTGACGTCCGGGATATCATCGGTATAGTGCCAGGTTAATCAAGCTCTTCTTTTCGGAAAATTCTTTCTTACCGAATATGAGGATTGTACGTCATACAAAGAACACACCCAGCTAATTTCAGATATCTACGATTAGCGGTTTAGTCTATGCGATGATCCATCAGTCAGTCATTCAGGACAAAGCATTTCATATTATTATATATACTATAGAATAGCTGATTCCCGCAAGTTTTTCCGCGTGTAATTTCACAAAAAAAACATATTCGTTCAGTTCGCCGAGTTCTTCAGTGACGCGATTTTAGTCCTGCGGAACCCTAATTCCTTCTTTTTCTTAACTTAAAGTAGTATCATTTACCTTATAAAATTAACTAGCTGCGAGTAAAAGTCCCGTCAAAAATTAGCTGGAATACACAGACGGACAAAAATTTTAATAGTTCAGATTTTTTTTTGTAAGTATCGTATACACATATATAACTAATTTCATATGCATTTAATAAAATACAGTTCGTTATGAAATTGCAAACAGATACTAGAATTTAATATTTTATTTGTATGATAAATGTCGCTCTATATTTTGATTGAGATACAATAATCTGAGACAATTTTAAAGAGTATTTGCAACGCACCAACCTTTTTGGTGAGTTTAACCTTTTATGAATAAAAGCGGATTCAGTTTTCGAACATGTGCCAAAATAAAATAGCAATAAGGAGTATTGATATTAATTTTGAAGCAAATTACCCCCAAAATAATTTTCTATCACTTGTTAACCCTGTTAGGGAATGAATTTCGATAAAATACGAAAAACATCTGCCATAAATTATGTTAAAAATGTTTATGCAAAATTTGAAATATATTGAACCAAGGAATCACGTAGTTCCATACAAACTATGCCCCCCTTTTTCTCCCCTTTGGGGATAGAATTTCGAAAAATCCCTTTTTATCGGATGTCTACGGCATACAAAGGTCGCTACTATCAGTGGTTTAGGCTGTACGATGATCCTGCAGACATTCAGGACAAAGGATATATATAGATCATTGCTTTACCAGCCGCGAGACTAAGCGGACGCGTTCTAGTATTCGCTATAATGATATATCTCTAAACAAGTACAATAAATATTTTTTGCGACGTCAGTCGAAAAAGTGTGTCGCGTGTGACTTGTAGGTTGCAACTAACTAAGTTACCTACTTACTAATATTGTGCAAAATGTATTAACCATTGTATAGACAATAAATAAAGTGTTTCGGCTATGTCTAACCCAGACTTCAGCCCGTTTGGACGTAGCCAGTTAGTACGGCGAAGCCCTCCGCCGACGCCTACCAGACCATTACCCCCGAGTGCCCGAAATGTACCTGAATCCACGGTCAGCGATTTACCATCTGAAGTTATTCCTACGCCGGAGATCCAGAAATGGATGGGATCGATAGATGGCATTCTGAACGATATCTGCACTATTGTCGCTGAAGGGAAAATGAACTCAGAACAGAAGCTCCGCGTGTCCAATCTTTGCCGGAAAGTTTCAAATGGCACATCACAGATGGCAGTTCTATACCAGGCGCTAAAACAAAAAACTATCCAGGCCCACAGCACGATTCAGCACCTACAGAGTCAGCAGAACGTTGCTACTTCAATACAGCAGTTCAAAGAAGTTGTTGAAACACAACTAGCTCCCACAGAAAAAACTTCTTACGCTACCATGGTGAAGAAAGGAGCAGACAATTTTGTGCGTCCTGCAAATTTAAGTTCTGTCGCCATATATCCCAGCGATAAGACCAAAACCAGCGACGACACTAAGTCTCTCGTCCAAAAGATCATCTCACCAGGAGAACTTAGGCTGCATGTCCGTGGCATGAGAAGAGTGAGAAATGGGGGCGTTCTAATCAGCACTGATTGTAAAGGCGACATAGACAAACTTAAAAATTCAGAGAAACTAGTTTCGTCGGGCCTCACAATAGAAGAACCTCCTAAACGCCGCCCTAGAGTAGCTATAATTGGTGTCCCTGTAGCCCTTACTGAAAAAGAGGTTTTTAATTGTATTTATGAACAAAACCTCTCTGACAAGTTGCCGAATACAAATCGAGAGTCATTTATGGAGAACATCAAGTTGAGCCATAAATCAGGCAAGAAAGACCTCTCTACCTGCAACTATATTGTACAAGTAACTGCTAGTATACGAAAGATGCTGATTCATCAAAGCCGAATTTTCATAAACTGGACATCATGCCCTGTGAGAGATTTCACTATAGTCACCAGGTGCTTCAATTGCCAACAGTTCGGTCATGCGGCCAAATTTTGCCGAGAATCAAGTCCTACATGCAACCACTGTGGGGAGTCTGGACACTCCTTCAAAGAATGCACTGCAGCATCTACTTCTCCGCAATGTGCGACATGCAAACGCTTTAAGAGGAAATGTGACCATCCAACAGGTGATGTAAGCTGTCCCGCGCGCATATATGCAGAGGCGAACTATATTAACTCCATAGATTATGAAGGGTCCTAAAGCTGACATTGAATACTTTAAGTAAATTAATCAACTTTGTGAAAATTCATCGCTTATTGATCATTAATTAACCTGTTTTACTAACTACAAATATAATAACCTAGAAAAAAAAAAAAAAAATGTTTACGTAGCTTTATTAAAACTAACATGACTAATGTTGTAATTTGTAGTACACATGTACTTGTCCCACTTTATTATAAGCTGACCATTGAAATATCTGTGCATCACTGAATTTCCGTAAACACATCGATGGCAATTATTATGTATTGTTTATTTTATTTTATATTTTATTAATCATCGCATCGCATCGCATAGTTTAGTCTTATTTCATCTATAATAATAAAGAAGAAAATTGTTAATTTAAATTCTAAGGAATAGTATTATATTAATTATCATGTAAAGTGATAGCCTGAGACACAGGTTTCTACTAACCTAGTTCAGGCAGGTCGCGACATATATCTAGAGTTACGAATATTGTTATCTTGTATGCACCTTTAAAATAAATAATTTAGTTTTTGTGATTATTAAGACACTAATATACGCTACCTTACTATTAAACATTATTGCTAAAGAAATGTACACCTTTTTTGTAAAAGAATTTAAATAAAGATTATTATTATTATTATAGATAACAAAAATTTTAACAGTATATAAACAAGAAATATGTAGAAAAAGACCCAACAAAGCTCATCTATTATTAACTAATGTTTAACAAGAAAAAGCAAAGGTAAAAGTAAATTATACTAACCTACTGCATACAGTAGGTTCATGTAGAAAACGCCAAATCATGTAGAATAATAGGTGTAGAAAATACCTACATATAATTATGTTCAATCATTATCATCACAATTTCTCCCCCAAGGAATTCCTCGACGACCGATCCTGCCCACCCTCATCAAGCGGATTCCAGCGACCTTTACCAGGTCGTCCGTACACCTTGCTGGAGGCCTACATACGCTGCGATTTCGTGATCACGGTTGCAACTCGTGAAACTTCGAGCCCCAACGGCCTTCAGTTCATCGGAGCAATGTGCCCTGCTCACTGCCACTTGAGTTTGACAATTGTTCGGGCTATGTCAGTGACACGGGTACTTCTACAGATTTCCTCATTTTTTATACAATCCCGTAGTGAAACTCCTAAAATAGCCTTCTCCGTCGCTCTATAAGCGGCTGGATTAATACTGATGCCATTAATTTTGACTCTATCAATACCAACACCACAAATACCGACGCCATAAATACCGACTCTATCAATACCGACGCCAAAAATAACGACGCTATCAATACCGATGCCAATAAAATCAACGCCATAAATACCAACGCCACCAAACCGACGCCATCTAAACCGACGCCTACAACACCGACGCCGACAATACCGACGCTATCTATACCGACTCTATCAATACCCACGCCATAAATACCGACGCCATCAAGACCAACGCTATCAATACTGGCACCACCAATACCGACGCCACAAATACCGACGCCTTCATGGACGCTTTCAATACCGATGCCATCAATACTGTCACATTTAATACCGACTCTATCAATACCGAGGCCACAATACCGAAGATTTCAATACCGACGCCAACAATACTGACGCTACCAATACCGTCACTTTCAATACCAAAAAAGCCGTAAAATACATAAATAGTCTTGGGTGACTTTTTTTGCCGTCTCGATAATTATAGGGTAGGTTATATGTATAGAATGGAATCTGCGGACGAGACTATTTCTGTAATAGCACTTTGATTATGGAAGTTCTGAAAATCCAAGAAAATCCAGAAAAAGAGAACATCCTACACGGCGCGTGCGTAATAGTAAAATAGATGCCTACACTGCGTGTACCGTGATTTCCAATGAATGAAAAGTGCGAGCGAAATAGCGTAATTACATATCTGAATACCTAGGCATTTTGCCGTTGCGATTTTATAAACTCCGAATTGTTTTGTAGAGATATCAATCTTCCAATATTTCTATAGAAAAATAATATGCTAAATATTTTTATATTATTATATTATTTTGATTCCGTTAGTGAGTAAAAGAAAGAAAAGAAAGAAAACTCATTTTTAGTAACGTACATTCGTTTATGAAAAAAAATTAACATTAAAGCCTCCGAGAAAATCCCACAGAGACAGTGGGCTTTGAGAAAAACTGTAGTAAGCTGAAGTTGATGAAGCAGTACCGGAAAAGAAAAAATGAGGAACAGCAAAAATGAAAAAAAAATCAGAGAGTGGCTTTCAGAAAGTGGGTGGAGAAAAAAAATAGTAGGATTTTATCTTTTTAACCGACTTCCAAAAGGAGGAGGTTATCAATTCGACTGTAGTTTTTTTATTTTATTTTTATGTTTGTTACCTCATAACCCTCGACTGGGTGAACCGATCTCGATGATTCTTTTTTATTTGAAAGCTGGTGCTTCCCGTGTGGTCCCATTTCAATTTTGTTCAGTTTGGACAGTGGCATCCATGAGAAAACCATATAAGTCTTAAATTTGCATTAAATATGTGAGTGACAAATGGATGAATAACTCATTATCACGCGAACCGATTTCGACGATTCTTTTGTATGAAAGCTGAAGC
Source organism: Craniophora ligustri (assembly GCA_905163465.1). Taxonomy (NCBI): domain Eukaryota; kingdom Metazoa; phylum Arthropoda; class Insecta; order Lepidoptera; family Noctuidae; genus Craniophora; species Craniophora ligustri. Next base: position 4,166,329 of record LR990954.1, on the reverse strand, counting down.
TATCCGTGTGGTCCCATAAAAAAATTGTGAGGATCTGATGAGTGGATCCTTGGGAAATCGAGAGAAACCCTCAAATTTTCTACGTAGATGACGCGTTTATTATTCAACCTATTACATACCATCACGCCTGTCGTCCCCGAAAGGTTAGGCAGAGGTGTACTAATATACACCCACGTTTTGCCGGTATGTTTTAGGTCCCATGTAATAGGGGGCGAGCCTATTGCCATTAACCGGGCACTAATCCAAACTAGTACGACCACTAGACCAACGAGACCAACGAACCTATTACAAACACTAAAGTAAGTAGTTTTAAAGTAAAAAATAAAATAAAAAACTGCGTTTAAAAAAACCGAGTTCAAACCACGGCCCGCGCGATGAATGTACATACCTCCTTTACATTTGGCTTGGCACAGTCACCTTACCTTTAAAACTAAAAAGAAGTTAAAACTGTATTAATTTATTTTTAACTTTTTAGTTTTGGAGTCGGTTTTTTTAAACGCTGTTTTTTATTTTTACATAAATTACCTACTTAAATAGTGACAAGTTGTCACTATTGGACCAGTGGACTGTGATGTCCAAGATCTCGAGTTCAAACCCAAGGCACGCACTACTGACTTTTCGGAAGTCGTTTGCGTATGTAGGTATCACATGCTAAAACGGTGAAGGAAGACATTGTGAGGAACACAGTACAGAGAAGTCGGTTAATAAAAGAGGTTATTGATACGTCTTTTATCTGCTCTGTGGCGAGGAAACCTGTATGCTTGAGAGACTTTCTCGGTAGCTTGTGAAGTCTGCCAACCCGCAGTAGGCTATCGTGGTGTACTAATCCGTCTTAAGTGAGAGAGGACCCGTGCTCAGCAGTGGGCCAAAATTGGGATGATGATGCCTTAAATAGTACAGGTTTTACTTCACTTAGATCAGCATGTGTGTTCTGCCATCTTAAACGACTAGGTCCTTACTTTTTATATACTTTTCAAACTGTTCTATATTTAACATTTACTTAACAATATAATTACGTGTACCTATTGCTGGAGTCTTTTTCTAAAGAAAATGAATACCTACTGGTTAAACTTATGTATACTTCTTATATTTACAGTAGTGGCTATATACAGTGGCGAAGCGTGGGTATTTGCCGCCCGGGGCCGTCTGGAAATTTGCCCCCTTATCTAGTAGTATAAAAACGACGTGACACTTTATGCCGCCCCCATTCATATGCCGCCCGGGGCCATGGCTCCCTCTGCCCCCCCACGCTACGGCTATAAATAGTAGCTGTTTAAACGTACTTTTAGAATTATAGTTTAAGAAATTATAATTGTTAAATAGACTAAATATTCGTAAACTTTACGTATTATTAATTATTGTTATGCACAGAATTTTTACTACTCAATCGCAATTCGCACACGGTGCCATACCATGACCGACTGAGTCTGAGACTGATGGGTGAAAGCGGTCAGTGTTCTCGTCTCACTTCCTCCTATATTGCATACTGCAGTTTGCTCGCACTCGCTACCACCCCAACCCCCCCAAACCCAAACCCTTCTTAGGAAACCTAAAGTGTACCTAACGCTTCGCTTTTTTGCTATCCTGGTAGTGTTCCATTCCAAACCGTGCAACGTTGCGGTTTTGTGCAATGCTTGCTTGCACCGCGGCACGAACGGAATAAATTAACCTTGACCTTTAACCTATTAGATTTCAATCTTTATTAGGTCAACTAGTTTGTCGTCGGACATCGTTCAAGTTTCATTTCGTCTTTCATTAAGTAGATACAAATAAAAAGGTGCGAAAGTTTAAAATAATTTAAACATTGCCGGTTTTTCACAGACATAACAAAATGTACGTAGTAATATGAACTTCTATTAATTAATAATAGAAATTCGAAACGTGCTTTGCATATATATCTAATGTTTATTCATTATTCAGCCCATTGTTTGGTAGTCTATATTAATAAAAATAATTAATAAGTAAATAATAGTATATATAAATATACTTTGGTGCATTTATTTATTTCCCATGCATGCTCCTTGTCAGAGACGTTTTTCCCCGCTAGTTTTTCCATTTCTCCCTTAAAAACTGCATTGCATAGCCAAAGAGTACTAGGGTATCATAACAGTACTGTATGGGGACGGATGCAGTAGTTGATTTGCATACAGGTATCCTAGATAACGGCGCGAAAATGACGCATGCGTGGTAGGGTTGGAAAGTGCACCACCATCTTTTATTTACTAACAACAGCTGACTGACAACAGCGCAATGACCTCATAACCTCTTCCAAACAAACAAACGAATATTTTATTTGTATTTGAATTTTAGTAATACATATTTATCATGCGAGACCACGGTCTCTGAAAAAATGCCTTTCCACACTTCTGCTCACTGGAAAAGGACGCATGTTTTGCCTAAGAGATGGCAAAACCCAGCTATGTTATCGAGCTAATTACCAACTTGACCAACCCCAAAGGTGACCAAAAAAATTGGAGAAATATTTAGGGCTTATAATTGTTATTATCTGTTATTTTTTTCTAAGTAGTGTCACAGAAGTACAATCTAGTTCTTTTCTTTATTACTTACTATTTTCTTTCATTACTAACGTTGTTTATTAAGCAAAAATCTTGTATTATAACAACCTTGTTGCCTGTTGACTGTTTGTCTGATATTAACGATTTTATTATTATTATTCGTAAGCTTTCAGATTCCTTAATTTAGTCTGTGAAGTAAGCCAACAGGTTTATATAAACAGTATCATCACTTAATATGTATATTCAGGTTGAAAATGCTTTCTAGTATATATACTTAGCTACCAATTTCTTTGTTTACAAAAATATCCTACAAAATTGTTCTTGTACCTATTCAGTATCGTAAAATCGATGCACTGTCACGACCATCCAAAACTCAGTCCATCCGTTCTTATAAGTATTACTAACTCTGCAAACGATAAAGCTGCTCAGCATGAGATTATCGATCCACGTCGAGGAAACGAGATCGCCTGAAACGTCACTCAACCACCATATTTAACTATTTTGGCTCCTATAAAATTACAGAAAATTGCAGAAACGTGTGAGAAGTTCGTAATTCAGCTCTGCGGAAAATGGTTGTTTCTCATTAATGCGAAATATTTATCATGTTGCTTGCGTTAAATAAAGTTATTTTGTGTTGAAATCATACTGTGCGCTAAGAAATTTGAATATTCTGTTTTCTACATTTTCGTCTTCTAATATATTCGAAAGATGAATTATAATTCATCTTTCGAATAGATTAAGACGTAAGTTAGTTGGTATATACTGCCTACAATTATTGTATCTGACTGCACGGCAAATGTGAAGTCTAAAAAAATAAGAAATAAAGGTTGTTGTTCATTCGTGTAAAGTTATAGATTTCTTTTTCAGGAATTATTTACCTAATTATTCCCATACCTACCTACCCCCATGGGAAAAAGGCGTGAGTTTATGATGTATGTTTGTTTTTCCTAAGGTCAAATTTACGGAATTGACATAAAATGTTCATTGTGACATACAGAATGTACGATTGTACGCATGCGTTAACTGCAGAGTTGCCTCCCTTAAAATAAAAATAAGTAGCTCATATTCAGTCAGATTTTATTCAAGTCCTAAGACAACTGGATCAGCAACGATTTTCAATGAAGATAGAAATTTATTGAATGATATTTACCTGATATTAGCTTTTCCAGAAAGTGGCCGAGAAATTTTGGTCTCTATTTGTAAATTTTGAATTAAACTTTTAAACCTTTTCAATCTACCCTCCAAAATGTTTTTAACGCTCATTTCGCTAATCGTAGCAATTTTTGAGCATTTTTTACATTTTTGGTTTCTTAGAGATATCGTAGTTTGTAACTATTAGAATCCCTTTAAAAAGCACTCCCGTTTTCGCGCCAAAATTCAAAAGGATTAATTTTCATTTATTTATTTGGGCTAAGTAACAAAATGGAAACAAACATTCTATTATGAATTTTTACACAATTTTAAGACCCACCGAACTGTATACCCTGTTTAGGGTATTAGGGATGTTAGAAAAAGAAAATATGGTGTACAAACCACATTATTTACAAGCGGTATTAGATAGAAATAGAATGTGTGATGGTTGTTTCTATACACCTATAGTTATAATAATAAGTATACTGTATTTTCTTTCAATAAGGTAGAATTTGGGACATATAGTATCTTATTTACAGGCAGATTCAAACCTTTGTGAGAGCTGGAATCTATACTGGGATCGGGAACTGTATCACATAACACTGAAGTAAGTAGCCATTAAGTAATTATTCTTTTGTATTTAGATCTGTTGTAGATGTGATCTGTCTGAGTAGGTTACACATATATATTTTATTACCGCAGGTATTCTCTTGGAGTGACCAGGACCAAATAAGGAGACACGAGAGAGATCATTCTTTTGGTGTTCAATTTACTGCTATACATATTAAAATTAGCATATAATTTTTTTATAACATCCATTTTTACATACACAATTAGTAGGTACTTTGGCTCAAAGAACTTGTGGCTGGTATTAAAAAGTTAATGTGCCACACCCATTTCATGCACTTTATTGATCTTACCCGCAACAACTTACCAGGATAACATGAATGCACAGCAGGATAGATTCACTATAGATGGCCTAGATTTTGGACGCATGCGTGATCGAGTTGAAAATGCACTCTGAGGTTTCCCTGGTTCCCCGCCTACCGTATAATCAAGAATGCAGCCGCGGGCATACGGCAATCGAAATAAATATAACAGTAAATACTTATGCAAACTTCTATAATGATTAATGACAAAACTGTTATTATTTTGTATCGTTATTTTCTCTGTTAGATATACAATTTACAATTATATCCATGCCCACTATTTGGAACTTAAATTTAACCATTTAGAGCGTTTCGCCTCAGTTTCCGAAATCGAACACTGACCCACCCGTGCATGTATTTATTTATTATTATTAAGAGCCTCCAACGAAAGATATACAAGTGAAGATTCGTTCCTTAATTTTAAATTAAAATAGCTTAGGTTACTCCTTATAACATTAGCTATCAAAAGCCGTCAAAAGCGATCTACCTGTTTCAGAGATTAACTGGAACAAACAGATAGACAGTTTTTTTTAAATAATTTGACCATGTACCTAATTTACTTCTTTAGGCATTCACTCCAAATAAATTTATTTTGTGTAGATTATGGGGTGAACCCATAGCGGTTCACCTACACTCGTCATGCAAAATATGAGGAATATAGAATAACAAACAGATACATTTCTAAAACATATTAATAATGCGAACGAATTTGGAAAATAGTATTTTGATTGTTCTTTAAGTTGGATTGAGTTTGTAAACTTTCAGCAGTCTGCACGTCTGCCACGCGCTTAGGCTGCTGAAAGCCTACCTTTAGTACCTTCCATCTGTGAATAGCAAGTTTATGCCGAGGCAGCTCGCCCCCCCCCTCCATCGACTGAGGGTTTTGTACTACGGTTCAATATTAGTTACACGTTAGTGAACCAACTAATAAAGGAGCGATTTTTGTCTAATTAACTTTAAAAATAATGATGTTTAATGAAATCACCAAAGGTATATTGATATTGTAAAAATAGTAGCCCTATTGGGCCAATGTATTACCGTAAAAAGTTAGTAGTACCTTCTTACAGTAAAAACTTTTCACGTTGCCGACACCTCAGCTGTTCTGGTACCCTAATATATTGAGACGACAGTACACGTGGTGGGGTAAAATGGTTTGATAAGTAGAAGACATCACTGATAGTTTTGTAGGTGGTATTGACAGATAACGTGCTATCCCGTATTTACCGGCTTTTGGCCCTGTCGTGTGATAGCATCAGAATATAGAGCGTTTGTTACTACTTTTACCACCCTACGAGTTATACCCCTCCCAAAGGGGCGTATACAGTGCATCTAGACAAAAATATATCTAGGCCTTTAAATTCAATACATTCAAGTTCATGATGTACTTGATATCCAGTCAAGTTACACTGGTTTAGATTTAGCTCTCACCCTCTGAGTCCAAAGTAGGGGTTGTCCAACGCCTAGTGATGTGACACAATGTCATATCTTTTAAACTACAAATTATTTATTATAAATGTCTATATAGAATGTTAAGTCTCTCTTTATATCTATAGTTTGTATCTAAAGGAACGTTTTATACTTACATAGTATATTGTTATTACGTACTTCTTTAACTTGTATCATGTTAATTCGCGGGGTAGATATCAATGTGTAAAATAATGTTAATTTTGTGTTTTATCTTTTTGTTTCGTCACATCACTAAATCGGTGCGTCCAGCCTATCTTGATACTTTAGTCGACGGCACAATGCGGTACTAAAAATGACAATGTGACCATGATTGGAAGTAAAATATAATATTTTAAATGCAAATAGACAAGTTTCCATTAGTATTAAAGCATCGATTTATATTATGTCACTTTTCAGACTACGTAGGTAAGATTTTATAATAATTATGTAGGAAATTGCCGGAAATTTATACTTTTAATTAGTATTAATTTATACTTACTGTTTGCAATTCCAGATTATACTTACAATTTCAACAACAAACAATTTGGAATTATAGTTTACGATGATGCGTAGGTACCCAAAGCTATTTGCTGGCAACACTAAATCGAACAGCGCCACCACGTTGAGGTCAAGGTTAATTGGTGGTGTTCGGAACAACTCCTCGCTTATATGAACTCCTAGTAACAATTTGGCTCTCGCGGCATGCAAGAACAAGGAACACACTAGCGACATCTCTTAAATTTTTTAGCGAAGCTATTATGAGCAATGTACCGACATCTGTTATATATTTTATAAATCTAGGCAGTATTGGAGAGTCCTATTTTACCTATTTCCACATCTAAAATTTTTCATCAGTCGTTTTTTAGAAAAAGTCCTTTTGCGGTTTCCACCCTTACATACTAGAGGGTGTTGAATTGTAGGGTAGAGTAAAGCGAGATTTTGGTAAATAAAATAAATAATGATAATAATAGGATTTAAAACATGTTTGAATGAAGTTAAATAAAATATATCATAATATATTTAAAAATAATTGGTGTCCTTTATACCATTTTATACAAGGTACAGCTGTATATCGAAATATTTGTACTAGGCTATCATAAATGTAAGAGGGTGCAAACTGAACACATAAAAATATTGCTAAATAGGTACGCATTCGACGCATGCGTATTTTTATTAAACTGCACCTGCATTTAGCGACACGACGTTGTTGCATGTTGTACGTTGGGGAATATTTTTTATTAAACCGAGGATTTTTTTAAATATAAACAAAGTGTCAAATTACTCAAAAGGTTTTCAACATATTGTTGCTTATGATGTGGAGTCGATTTGACAACAACAAACAAGTATTGGACTCAATGTTCGTTCAATCAGTGTTGATCATAAAAATCCGCCTCGTCGCAAGTGTCCGAATACTAAGTACTTGACAGACTCTTTCAAATTGAACAAAATATTTTCCGTCTTCAAAGCAGTTATGTTGGCCTTTATAAGTTGATGCTCAATTTACTGTATTGAACTTAGAAGTTTTATTTACAACACAGAAAAAATCTTATTAATAAGGGTTTTAACGAAGTATTTGGAGAAAATTTAAACATAACTCTACATGTATGGTTCTAGTGTAAATTTTAAATGAGTGTTAATTGTTGTTGCTGTTAATTTATGAATGAAGTGGAATCATGGGTCGGAATCTTCCCTACATTCATGAAAAACCGCAACACTTTCGCCCTCTTTGAGTTGGACTAGAACTATTTTCGTGAGTCACAATCAATTTACCAGCAGAATTTAAATACTACCTTTTAGTAGAATCTGCTAGAGACATACATTATTCCAACCGAACTTGAAAAAAATATTATGAGACAAAGAGGACATTACTTTTAATTTTGATATAAGCACTTTCATTTGTTATAAGAATTATTAATTTCTCCCCTAGAAAGGTATGTCCCGTTTGCGTTTTATTCGAATTATTATAACCGTATGGTAGTAATATACGTTTCAGTAATGTCAACTCACAAAATTAATGGCTGCCGGCTTGTTTACATGCTCGTGTGTAATTATTTTAGTGTTTCGGTGTAATTTGAGTTGTTTTCAGTGTTCACGTCTAGTTTTCCTATGATATTCTTATTGTTTTTGTTATATTCTCTTGTTTTTTCAATGGGTTTCATCCTATTATGTTATTTTTTGTTTCAACAATTATCCTGGTCTAAATTACATCTTTATTTTATCGACTGTGTTCTATGTTTCTTTTGTTGTGTAAATAATAAATTTTACGTGATTATATTATTTTCTGTGGTTTTATTTGTTTTTACCAAAGCTACTTACCTTGATTATTAGATAAATAATAAATACATTAAATGGCACGGCGAAATACTGCAATAAGCGCCATCTATCGTCAATGAAACGAAATAAAATTACAAAGATAGTTCACAGGTAGCGTTGCAGTCGCCAAAAATGTCCAAGTTGCCAGTCTATTTCCGATAGTATATATTAGTCTATGAGTGGAATGTAATAGGTGTTGTGGTACTACAATGATAAAGTCTCACTGCCTGGTGTTTAATTACCCGATATTAATGGAAAGTTGTGAAAGTAGTGGCAGTTGAGTGTATTCCACGGTCCATGAGTTCCACGACCATAACAAACAAATGATAAGTAAGATAAACACTGTTAAAAAAGTCACACGTATTTATTATATTTATTTTTTCTCGGCGTTGGTTTACCTTGACTTGACCCTAAGTAACATTACATTATTAAACACAATTTACTTAAATATTGATACGTACTGAGCAGATTTTTCTTTAATTATTATTAGTTAGAGAAAATATATTAAATAAATTGTTCTTTTTTTTAGATGTGCACTTACTGTGTGCCATTTCCCTAAAGTAAATTAAGGCTTGGATTAATAAAAAAAAATTGACTGATTAGGTGACGATTCGTGAGTAAGGTATTTTAATGTGGCCATTTTATAATAATTATATTATTTTTATAATTATTATTTTTTATAATAATTATATTGTTATGTATACCTACTGGTGATGTAATTGATTATTATCATCGTTGTGAAGTACCTTGTTGGGTAAATAAATCATTTAAAATGTGTGTAATTCTAGCTCTAATTACCCTTAATTGGAGCTAGAATTACACACATTGCCACAGTTGTGGCCATGGGCTTAGCGTGGTACCTAGAAGAGCAGTTGGTCGCTGGTAAACTGTTTAGCCCATTTACTGTTGACCGATGTGTGACAACTTTCTCTACTGCACAATTTTTCCTTGTCTGACCCCCCTCTATAGAATCCTGGCTACGCCCTTGATTGTAGCATCAGAACAAAGACGGACGTCGTCGGCTTCTTCGTTTCCCAATCAAGAAGTAAATGTTAAATTAAATAAGCTGAATATACTTTTCGAATGTTTTTTTTTGTGATAAATGAATAGGTAGATATCATGTAGGTATAATATTATGTTTTATAAAAAAACATTTTTATTTTCATATTTTTTCATAATTAAAAATTATATCAATATTATTTTAACCCGACGTTACGGATCCTTTACAACATCCATGGTCACTAAGGTGTTGATTGTCTTGAAGTTATAATTACTAACAGCTACCTTCATCATCATCATCATCCACAGCCTTTCTGATGCCACTGCTAGGTATAGGCTTCTTTCCATGCATGCCATTCGCTTCAGCCCTATGCCAATCTCGTCCAGATTCGACCCGCAAACGGAGCGATATCGTCGACCTAACTTGCCGCCGGACTAAAAAGTTAAAAATGAAGTCGGTGCCACGCCAAATGTAAAGGTATGTACGCTAATCGCGCGTGGTCTTGAGCGGGGTGGCTTCAAACCAGGCACCGGCATCGGCACCGACTTCGTACCTTTAAAACTAAAAAGAAGTTAAAACTGTATTGTTATTTTTAACTTTTTAGTTCCAATGTCGGTTTTTTTAAACGCAGTTTATATTTTTTTTACTTTTTAGTGTTTGTAATAGGTCTCGTTGGCTAGTGGTCGTACAGTGTGACTGCCGAGCAAGAGATCCTGGGTTCGATTCCCAGGTCGAGCAGAGTGTTATTGGGTTTTTATGTGAAATTCTCAGCAGCTCGGAATTTGGATTCGTGCCCGGTTAATGGCAATAGGCTCGCCCCCTATTACATGAGACCTAAAACATACCAACAAAACGTGGGTGTACATTAATACACCTCTGCCTAACCTTTCGAGGACGACAGGCGTGACGGTATGTAATAGGTTAAAAATCATCAAAATCGGTTCACCAAGTCGAAAGTTATGAGGTAAAAAACATAAAAAAAATACAGTCGAATTGATAGCCTCCTCCTTTTTGAAGTCGGTTAAAAATAAAGTATTATGTTTACTATTTACTGTCTAGAATAAATATTAATATTATTTTATTATCAAACGCACCCATAGGTAGGATATTTACAGTGCCTTATAATTGTATCGTTCAAATATATCAGGGAAAACTAATCAAAGATCCAATAGAAAAAAATATTAAAATTGTATTATGTAATTTTCCAAAATATTCATTTAAATTCGTAATTGAAGGTTATTATTGCGTTACTTATTGTTTATCGAAGTAGAAACAAAGATCGCTTTGATTTCTTTCTCAGATTTTTGTGTGTATACTGTATATATGTATTCATACGCTGGTTTAAAAATTTCGCTGATAATTATATTAGGCTAGTGTAATTATCAGCAATTTTTTTGGTGTATTTTCTGATGCTTGACTGTGCTACTTAAGAAAAAAAAATACGATAAAAGCCAGAAATCTAATAGCACCTGAAGATCAAATTTAGATACTTTAAAAAACATCTCGATCGTTTAATTGACCATGGAGGACCATGGATACCAGGGTGGATTAAGGAAGTCGTTAAATAAGTAAATATTAATGGTGGAAAGTAATTCGAATTGGTAATTGTATAACTTTTATATGTAGCTTTCCTTAAATTCGAATTGGTAATTCGAATTTAAGGAAAGCTACATATAAAAGGTTATTGAAAAGTAGGTAGTTACTTAATTATTCTTGCTGTTTTGATCGCAATATTTTGAAGCCTGTATTGATAATAAATAGAGTGTATTTCGCAGTGACGCTGACTAATGTTACAAAACAAAAAAAAAATATAAGAGCATCTGCATTTTTACTTTTTTTATATTCGTAAAGATAGGCGAGATAATAGCAATCGAAGTGCCAGAAACACCCAGAAATCGTCATATAACTGTAAATTATAAAATATATAAATTGTATAAAAAGATAAATAAAGAAATAGATACCGATTTGGATATTAAAATGCATATTTTTAAATTACTCAGTTTAGTATTAGATATACTACTTATATTATATTATATATTGGGAAGTTAGGAGATGAGAATGATGTAAAAAATAACAGCGGAAGACCTAGAACTACATATGTCAGAGGAGACTGAGAGCAGCATCTTACAAACTATTACACGACCGATCAAATGTATTGCTTGATAGAGAATTCCACAATTACTGGATACAAATACCAAATAATACATATGATAGAGAATGATTTTATAGATTTCAAGGAGCTGATAAAAGAGAAGAATTGGTTAAAGGACATGAATCATCAACCCATTATTGTTCCACTGCGGGGTACGAGTCAGTTCTTATGCTGCTCGGGGCCCTAGCCCTCCATGACCTCCAAACGCTACGCTGCTGGTACGAGTCTCCTCTCATTTTAGAGAGATTAGGCTATAGTCCATTGCGCTAGTCTACTGTGGGTTGGCTTAGACTTCACTCCCCATAAAGAAAACCTCTCAAACATGCTGGTTTCATCGCGATGTTTTCCTTCACTTTTTGAGCATGTGATAAATAAGCACATAGCTTCCGGAAATTGAATTGAATATGACAACTAAGGTGAACCACATAAAGACTAATTCTAAAATCCAAAAAAATGCCAAAGTATCATTATCGACTCTTTACACTCATCACCGTTGACTGTCCTACTGCTAGATACGGGTCGCTTCTCGATGTAGAGGATTTAGGCTATAGTTTCAGGCAGATTATGACGGAATAGCAGGTTGTCAGACTTTACTGATGTCGCACAGTGCGCTGAAAATCAGCTTTCATAGACATAGGACGTTTTGTTCTAGCGCCAAACAAAATTTTCGAAAAAAAAAATCCTTCATTTTTGTGCAGAAATAACTCGGATATCATTTTTGTATATAATATAGCTATTAGAAGCGATAACTAGCAAAAAAACCTGTACTTGAAAATTGAAATCCCTATGTCTATGAAAGCCGAGTTTCAGCCCACCGTGTGTCGTAAGAAAATCTGTCAGGTGTGTAGGTTTCCTTAGGGTGAAAACCTTTGATTTGACAGTCCGTAGTCATATTACAAGGTTGTCGCTGCGAGCAACAGCTAGTTCCACAATAAAGTTGTTTATTCACAGTATTTTTATTTGGTCTAAAAATACCAGAAACAGGAGGAAAAACGTTTTTGAAATTATCTTTACGGACCGTTGTTACGTGTGCGAGAGGATGAATCAGTCAGGTTAACGGATCGACTTTATATCGCGTTGATTATAATTAGGGAAAACTATTTGCTGTTAAGATTATCATTTCCGTCAGTGCGCGTGGTGTCGCGGACTCGCGGCGGCGGGCGTGCCTCCGCCCCGGTCCCCGCATCCCCCCTTACCGCAGCCGTGCTGCGACGCGCCAGCTGGTACAGAGCGCGGACGCTTGAGGGCGTTGTGATTACTTGATGATTGTTGACGCGGACCAAGGTCCACCAAAGAAACGTTTACTCTCCTAAATAGAAATCTTACAAAATATTTTAAAAGAGAATGAGAGTAGGTAGTAAAAAAAACAACTTTATAAAATTATCTAATACGATTTAATAATATACATCAGCTTTAGACAATATTATATCTAGAAATGACACTGACGAGTAGCTCGGTTGTTATCGATACGGATGGGAGGCACAGTAAAAAAATCACTGATATATTGGGGTATCACTGACGCAGCTTGTGGTACGTGAGAGCCGGGCGTGTAGTAGTAAGGCCATAATTAGGTGAATCGCTGTAAGTTTTAGCATTTGGCGTGTTGCATCAATGTGACTTGTAAGTAAATCCAATGGTCTATGGGGCGGGAGCGCGTTCTACCTATTTCTATCTACCACTATCATTTAGTCAGGGCTAACGCTGCGGACAACAACTGACGTAGGCTAGCCTGTGTCTGATTGTTTTGATCTATGTTTTTCTAACATATGCTATAGACAAGGTAGGTTATCCAACCTCCCTTGTCTATACAAATACCATTGTAAAATAAGAGCTTCAGAATACATAAATATATACGTAAATTAAACTGATTAAAAAATTAAGGTATAGATAATAGAAGAATCATAAATACATTTTATTTTTTATTTTATAAGGCTAGTAAAATCTCAAGGTATCGAATTATTGTTTTTTTCGTGTATTTTTATAATACCCGCTCCGCACTTCGCGGACCATCAGCGGTGTACCTATAGCCCTAAATACACCAAACAATGAGCACGTACCGTACATGTCAGACAGATCCTGGGCTGATCAGTATCTACTTCCAATATTTGTATGAATCTCATTGTTCACTGAAACACTAGTAGGTACTGCAAAGACTGTTAAAAATATTCTCAACGTATCAATGTATATCTGATGTATCAACCTTATGTTTGTGCTGCATCTTGTCACGGACGTCTCAATTAAGTGGTTTGTATGCTTCCCAAACCACCATAAACTTTACAAATTGATCACAGATCATAAAGGCGTTCTTTTTTAATCCCAACAAGTCAAATATAGGTCAAAGTATTTAGGGTATTTGAATATATACATAGATACAAAAAAAAGTGAAAATCAAAATTATTATATCTTAAAAAACTTTATAAATGATTAAATATTTTTTGAATAATATGTGGCCACCTCAATGTCTTAAAATTAAATTTACAATCGCCAATATGTATTTGAGCAAAGTAAAGGAAACAAATGTACCATGGTGTTTTATATGAACAGTGACGTTTACAGATGTCTTCCGTAATTTGAATGAACCCGACTTGCGTGTCATTCTGTTTAGAATTGAATAAGCGCAGTATACAATATCTTAGTGTTCCCTTAATTACAAAGTTCGACTGAGACAGAAGCTTACTTTCCAGTCCAAAGTAATACTTGACTTACTTAGCTAAGATTATGAGTTACATTTGGAAAGGCGCTTGTGTCGACTGTGTTGTGCGAGCAGACTGTAGCGGCAGTGTAGTGGCGTACATTCCATCGTATTTACTATGATATAGGTACTACATAATAACATCTCATTATATACTATAATGTGTCGTGATACATAAAACATACAAGATTAAATTTTTGCATTTTGGTCACATTCAGGACAAAATATTACGCACTAAAACTTACTTCTATATACAATTCATTAGTGTATAATCAATTTATCATTAATTTAACAAGTACATACGTTAAGATTAGGAATAAGCACGAAAACTTCATTTTTAGCATAAATCACAGACACTTTTCTTTAAAAAATCGGCCACTTTAGGAATATATAAAATAGTTTTTAACATTACAATCGCTAGCTTCGTTTCATTGGTTTATTAGTTTTACAATGTTGGCCTGTGGTTATCAACACTACTCTCTTCGACACACCAGCTGATGCGTTTCATAAAAAATTTCAAATATACGTTTTAAAAGTCGGCAAATAAATTGCGAATAAATTTCAAATCACTAAAATACCGAACTCAACAGGTGGGTACAATGACTAAAGAACGATTATTTCAGTAAACTACAGCTTAAGAGAAAATAACGTAATCCTATTGAGTGAATATTGAATAAGATCTACATTTGGCGAGCGCCTTTGTTCCTAGATTACATGCACATAAAATGTTGGCTATGAGAATGGTTATTAACTAAAACATTGATCAAGGCAATGTTTTTCAGTCGCTTCGATTTCAAATATCGGTTCTAGAAGCGACGCTTCACTTGTCGTTTCATATTATATAGAACGTACGAGACGTCGATGCATATACGCTTTCCATATTATTGCCAGAATAATATCTAACGTAGTTATTAAACAGGCATGACTGCGTAATACTCAATCACGCTGATTTATCGAATGAAACGGTATAAGACTTATGCTTGGTAGTATTTATATATCAGTTTAGTTATCAGGAATGCGAATGTATGTAGTGTTCGTTAGTTGTAGTGGCACATATGCATCGACATGCGCGTGTGTGGCGAGTTCCCGGTGCGCGGGGCGGGCGTGTGCGTGGGGCTGGCGCGTCAGTGCGCGTGCGCGGCGGCGCGCTCGCGTCAGGTGTCGTTGGGAGAGCGCAGCGAGTGCAGCGCGTTGCCGTGCCCGGCGGGCCGCCGCCTGTCCAGGAAAGTCTTCAGTTGCATCGCCGACAGTGCTGTTGCCGGCGCCTGGACGATACATATTTACGAAATTGATAAATTTACAACGATAAGTAAAACTGTAGTGTAGTTATAATACACGAAACATCAGCTATGAATGAGACTTGAATGACTTTTGTTCATGCATTAAAAATATATAAGTATGTAAATTAAATATAATGCAGTCCTATCTTTAGCCATCCTGCTTAAAATGCATTGTATAAATGCCATCTTGCTTATGTATTTGTAATACCTAGGTATTGGGATCTAGGTAAACGTGCCTCATCTTATAGACATCGTCACTTGTCATCAGGTGTACAATCTCACCAGATGACAAATGACGATTTGGCCAAATGCTAAACTGTCTTTGAGGAACTGCCGATATAAGTGAAAACGTACTGAGCTATATCTATGTATAAAGTTTAGATATAGCTCATCGCAAGTGTGCGGTGACGATGACGCGAATTTCACGCTTTTTGTTCAATGGTCAACGCGCCTAAAGATATTTTCATTAAAAAAATGTAGTGACCTCGTCAAACCAGGTATCCAGCAGCGCGTCGCGGGGCGCGAGGCGGCGCGCGGGCGCGGGCTCCAGCAGGCCGCGGATCATGAGCTGCGCGCGCTCCGCCACGCCGGCCCAGTGCTCCGGCGGGAAGCAGTAGTCACACTTTATTATGTTCGCCGTCGTCTCCTCTATCGACTCGTCCAGGAATGGCGATAGCTAAACACACAAGTATACCATTCATTTAGATAACATACTTAGAATAAAATTAAACTTTTATCAAATTATATGTATCTGTCAAAAAACTGTGTATATTATGTTAACTTACCCCTGTCAGAAACACGTATAAGAACACGCCGGCAGCCCAGGCGTCCCACGCGGGCGCGGGAGGTCGGCCGAGCACACACTCTGGCGGCGCAAACTCGAGTTGCGCGGGCGCAGGGGGCAGTACTTCACGGCCCGCGGTGCCGGTGCCTGCCTCACCCGTCTCCACCGCGGAGCCGAGGTCCACAAGCTTAAGCTGAGGCACAGCACCACCCAGTTCAACCAGGATGTTCTCAGGCTGTAATGTTACACAAACCATAAATTCAATGCAAATAAAAACACACACTTAGAACTCTCAGTGTGAGTGGTTAGGATATTGTCCACCATGCTAGTCCTAATACTGGCGAGTATCGCATATCACTAATAGAAATAAAAAAGAATAGGTACCTACATGTATTTATGTAGTTATCGAATGGGCAAAGTAACTTACCCTAACGTCAAGATGTGCAACATTGATGGTGTGTAGCCAGTCCAGCGCAGAGAGCAGTTGTTTCGTGTGATGCGCGACCATTTGCTGCGTGTATATGTGAGGGGAGGCCGCAGCCCAGTCCAGCAGTGGGCCGCCGCCCACCATCTCCAGCACGAGCGTGTGCGCGCCGGCCCGGGGCACCTCCGCGAACAAAGCCATCGCTCGGACTAGCGCGCCGTGCGCTGAGCGAGACAGAATTCGGTACTCGCGCATGGCATCAGCGCCTCGACCAGCCAGCACCTAGCCAAATGTAATATGCATCTTTAGTTTCTGTATATATTCAAAAACTTCAAAGACATAATCATGCGACATTTAATTTATCTAACCTGTTTCAATGCCACTCGCTGTCCGGTTCCGGTATCCCTCGCGGCGAGCACTCGTGCTGTGCGACCACGCCCTATCTCTTCCTCTACGCTGTACCTCCTGGCGAACTGTTCCCGCTGCCAGGCGCCGCCGCCGCCGCACGCCGCAGGACCCGACGCTGGGCCAGGTGCACCGCTACGTGTGCAAATCAACCGGAAACTATACTGTCCTGCAGGTAGTTCTTCCAGCGCCAACGTGTTGGCCGCGGCGGGAGTTTCAGTGGCTCGCCGCCACTCACCCTCGCCCACGCGGCAGTACTCGAGGTGCGCCGGCGCCTGCTCGTCCCACTGCACGACGAGTCCACCGCCCGGGTGGGCTCGCACGGCTGGCACGCCCGGTGCCCCGCCCGCGCCCACCGTGAGCCGCGCCGAACTCTGCACGCCACCCAACTCGTTGCTTACGAGGCAACAGTACACCCCAGCATCCGAAGCACGGCACGCGTGTATCGTCAATGTGGCGAGGCCATCCGGCGAAAGGGAGATGGCGAACCGGCCGCCGTGGCGAAGGGCTCGGGTCTCCGGCGAAGTCTTCCGCCAAGAGGCTGAAGCGCGCGTTGCTACAGAACGGCACGCGAACGTGGCGGTGGCGCCAGGCGCGACCGTGACGTCGGCGGCAGGCTCGGACAGCTCGGGCGCACGCAGCTCGGTCACAACGCCGTCGGCGCTGGGCTCACCGCCGCCGGTCGCTACCGCGCTGGCGTTCGCAGCTCGCCGCAGTTTGAGCCCCCACGGCCGCTTGGACAAGCCCTGTCATACGGAGCCAGTGAAGACGCAATACCGACGATGGAGCGGTCGCCCTCTATTACACATCACAAGCGTTGCATGCATGCTCACCCGCGCTCCGTATCGTCAGCATCGTTCGCTTAATATTCGTTAAATCTAATATATACAATCAATAAATAGAAATTTTAGTCCAAATCCATAGTGACTGTTATTTAAGATCACTTAGCACAAGAGATACGCGTCAGTCAAACGGCCCACTATCACAGTCTATGTTAAAAATGCATTCCCGTGTTTATCAAACCTACAACAAAAGAAATATAGACAAGCGTTAAAATAAAACATGCAACAGAGAAGAAAATGCAAAACACAAGTGCAAATATATAGCTGTTATAAACGAAAGTCAACAAGTAATAAGGCAAAAAAAAATACGAGTGAATATTACTACAGAAATATAAACTGTCGCGAATAGAGAGGAATATGAAAGAGGAATTCCTCACAAACTCGAAGTGCGACCATGATCAAAGTGTAAAAAACGATAGTATATTCATCGTAGTAGATAGTTATTCAACTATAACGTACCAATATTGACATAAGAACAAAAACCGGCCAAGTGCGAGTCAGACTCGCGCACGAAGGGTTCCGTGCCATTGACTATGTAAACAACAGTAGGAATACAAACTTCATATTGTAACCTTTTTTAGTTTCTCCTAGTATCTCTCTGTAACCATAGTCTGGCTGTAACCAAATTTTGCTTGCAAGATTTATTAATTGTGAAATATTTTTAATAATGAATAAATCTTGCAAGATTAATCAAGATTTAGTAAAAAAAATAATTTAAAGTAAATATTCAATTAAGTGTAGAAGAATTTATTTCCAAGAATAAATACAAATAGTCATTACAGATATTCAACTACGAGGAAGGAGAAATTCTGTCTTGACAAACATCAGAACTATAACAACTATCTCCCTCCTATATTAAGTATGTACCTACTCTTAACAAATAAAAGAAAAAGCTGCTATAGTTTGGCAAATTAGTACAAGACACTTCCATGGTCCACGCGGGTGGCGGGGGACGTTGCTGTCTGTTTATGGATTCTAGAAGCCCAATTAGAGGTCAAATTAAACAACATAAACTTATATTCTTGTGATTCGGTTTATTATGCTATATCTCTTAATTATTATTAATATATATTAATGTTCAAAAAAGTAGGTAAAAAACAAGGTATGTAATTTGTTTGACTGGACGGCCAATAACTTTTTCTATCGGCGGATTCATCTTCGTGTAGCAAAATCCTGTGTGCTTTGACTAAAGCGTCTGCACACAAAGACACAAGCTACCGCCAACAGCGACGGCGGCCGTGTCCCTTCGTCCAGCATACTCACCATGGAATCCTGATATTTCATGAATGTCAAAAAACTGTTCTGAAATAGTGCTAAATAGTGCCCAAAGGAAAAAAATAGTGCTCTTGTACTTGCGAAGTTATAGCCATAGTTCGATGAGTATGCTGGACGAAGGTTTCGCCCAGCATACTCACCTCCGTCCGGAGAATCTGTATACGCTTCAAACATAATTCATACTTCAAAAAATAGTTCCCAAATAGTGCCAAACGGTGCCCAAAAAGAAAAAACAGTGCTCGAATAACTTCGGAGTTATAGGCTTCGTTCAGTGAGTATGCTGGGCGTAGGTTCTACGCCCAGCATACTCACCTCAGTGCGCGAATATCGAACGAGCTATAGGTACAATTTACGTCTCAAAAAATTGTGCTTGAAATAGTGCCCAATATCAGTCCAATTTTTGCTTGACTTTTGACTTAGAAAACCATTAAATTTTAATGTAAACTTCTACATACTAACGTAAAATGGGGTACAGTCGTCGACACATGTTTTTGGACAAAAATATTAAACTTTCTAATTGTAGACTTCATGTTATTGGAAATAATTATGGTATTTTCTCACATGTCAAAAACTTTCGATTAAATGCATTATTATATATTTTATAAATAATAATAAATGAATGAAACTTTAAGCGTAAATGAAGTCTATTACTTCATTGCATTGTGTGTTTGTCTGAATAAAAACAGTCATTTGCAGCCAATAAAATTAATATCTTGAAAAATTGTAAAAAGGAAATTATACAGTTTCTTTTTGTACATATGTTGCAGGCAAAACTTATAACCAGTCAAAACTAGTACTGTGACATAGTTATACAAATTTTTAAAACTCTTTCCAATAGTTTCATCAATGAAAGGTTTAGCAATAAAAAACATTTTTAATTACTTACGTTATTTATTACTATTTAAAGGGCCAAAGTAATCAGAATTCTAGTTAACTAGTTCACAGCTTTTGTTAACATTCATAATATAATCAATGTAAATAGAAAAAATTGTAGTTTTAATATTGTATATAATATACATATAAAAAAATGTTTAGCCAAATATTGGTAAAACTTTCTAAAATATAACACGTAGGTACTTGTACTTTGTTTTACTGCTACAACGTTTTAATCACAATAAAATTATCTTACAAATAAGTATAAATTGAGCAATCACAGTTTATAATCACGTTTTTTTTATTAATATTAAATACCCTATAGTAATTACAAATTAACAATCACAGTTTATAATCACATTTCTGTAAGTTATTAATAAAATAACTTTTACAAGAACAAAAAAAAAACAAACAAACAATAACAAAATAGGAACTAACAAGTTAGGACCGATCTTCATCTTACATTCGCGTATAAATAATGCAGTGTGGTACAGTATATTGGGAATTACTACAAACTTTTTTACTAAGGTCATCATAGCAGTTCCAAGTTCTCTTTAGCAATCGATAGCACTTTGACTTGTAATGCCCCATGCGTCCTGATTCACCATTTGTAAAATCTATTACCGACAGAATTTTAAAGGTGTCACCGTTTATTATGATCTCTTTAGGAATTTCATCAATTTCTATTTCAATTGAAGTATTAATTTCAATAAATACGAAGTCTAGTACTTCATATTTGTATGCGTTTTTACCGTTACATAATTGGTATTTACATTTCCTTTCAGTATCATTTACTAATAGAGCTTCATTAAGGGCTCCAATACCTTGAGTCGTCAATATGTTTACATTTATTGGAATCCAACTACATTTTGTGCCAGAACCTTTATTGATTTCACAGTTCTGGTTTGTACAATTTAAGTATCTATTAGCACTATAAATACCATAACTTTGTATGTTATCTATTATAAAAGTTACATTACACTCACAATTTTTGCAACTACTAAAATCGGATTCCACAGTATCATATATTTTAGCCAATACCTTAGAACGAGTAGTGTAAATATCTTTTGGTTTTCTAGCCTTCTTAGTGATTTTCTTTAGATTGTCATACGTGATCAAACTTCTGGTCAGTTGTGAAAGATCGTTTTTTTTATCATTGATATATTTTCTAATATTAGGTCTATCTAAATATGCAATTGAAAAACTTTGGACCACGGAATCAAAAGCACACGTATTAATAAACGTGAATCTGTATGTTCCTGAAGTAGAAACACTGCCGTTTTGTAAAATATGTAATTTTGTACGACGATTGATTCGTTTTTTATTTTTCTTCTGTTTAGACACCAGTCCCCGCCAGTCTTCAATATAATTTGGTTCGCTCCTAAAAATTGAGTTTTCATAAAATGATTCATCATTGACGAGAGTATTTATTTGTGGTGTGTTATGGTCACTTATTTCATTTTTTTCATCGACAATATTTTCAGTTCCTTCTTGAACATCAATCAAGTCACTTTTGGCTAAGCGTATGGAACCGGTTATCAAAGGCTCGTGTTTAATAATAAACTCATCTACGCGGTACTTATTTGAATTTGTTTTAAAAAATAACTTTTTTACGTCTTTCATATAACTTTCTACATTTGAACTGGTTGGAGTACAATAATTACTGTTAAAATAAGTCATCATTATATTTCCCCATAGTGGAAGTTTTTTAAGAATCCTAATCAAAGTGTCCTTTATTTCCGGCAAGTAATAAATATTTTCGATTTCAGTTTCTTGATCACACAATTGTTTAATTAAATCTTCTTTCTCCTCAAGATCTTTATACATTTTCAGAAGCGGGTTTTCTTCTTTATCTAATCCCTCCCATAAAGAATGTTTAATTGGAACGTGATTTTCCGAATCTACATTTTGTATTTCACATTCCTGCAAATTAGTTTTGATCCGGTTTTTTAATTCTAAAATCGCCGTTTCACACCGTGTTAAATTTCCATTTCTACTGCCGCGGTGTTTATTATTTGCTATAATATAAACATTTTCTATAATTTTCTTTACCTCTCCGTATGAAACACATTTTTTAATCAGAATCATACAATCAACAAAAAATTTTGTTACTCTAGTGTCTATATTTTTGAAAATACTTTGATTGTACAATGTTTTTATGAAATGCGAAGTATCAAGGCGAACATAACAGGTTGGAATTTTTTTGGTTCTATTTTCTAAAATATTAAAACATGTATTTAAGTAGTCAGAGGTGGATTTATAACCACAAAATACTTTTACCACTGCACCTACTAAAGCTGCGGAATCATCAGTTACTACTTCATTTGGAGGTTTTCCATTAGCCAACCAAGATTGTAACCAGCTAGCAATAGTATCTAAAGAGTGACTTTCTGATATACACTGTGAAATTGGCACGCTACTTTTAACGGTTGTATCTGTCATCATAACATACAAAAATATAGGACTTTGCGACTCTTGAGATAGTTGTGTGTGTTCATTGACGACAGGCCGAAGATTTTTATTAAATATAGAACCTGTTGCGTCTATAGAAACTCTAATATAATTAAACTCTTTTTGGCATTTTTTATAATAATTCTTTTGATCGTCCGTCCAGTAAAATGTATAAAATGGAAAAGCAGAAACATATCTAACACATTTATCAAAAGGTGGTGAAACACACATACAAGTAACTGACAATATTGGGTTGGGATGGAAAACATCAACTTTTTTATTTTCATGTTTAATTCGATGTAGTGTTTGTAATTTTGGCAATACTGGAGGTTCCTTGTCATTTTTCTTCATTAAAGTTGAGGCTAATTTATATCTTATAGAAGCTGCTGCTTCGTGTTGTAATTTTTCACCTAATTCCCTTATTTGGTAATACCGTAATCGGTTTTTTTTACTGGTGTTATGAGAGTACTTTTTATTTTCATTAATTATGCAACATTCTAGTTTAATTAAATTTTCCGTTTCTAAGTTAGTTGTTATAATTATTTTTGCGTGACATTGATTACAATATCCTGTGCATTTGATTTCGTAATTGTCTTTCACAATATTATTTTTAAAACACCAAGTGCATAAAGATCTTATTTCTTTCCATAGATGCATTTGAATTACATTAGTCCATTGGTTTGGTTTTAATTTACGTCTGACATTATACAGACTACCAGGGGCGATTTTGCTATTTCGGTGATAAAAATACCTTTGAGGCTTAATACTATCCCAAGTTATTGTATCCATATAAAATGTATGCGTACTGGTGTTCTCCGAAACACTATTAATGCTTTCGTTTGATGACGATGTAGACTTTTGATTTATCAAATTAGAATCATTATTACGAATTATTTCTTTTTTATCAACACCAAAAAAGTATTCGTAATTTCGTTTTATGCTTAATATGATTGATTTAATACTCATTTTGTAATTTAACCGTGTTTGAATTTGTTTATAAATTGAGTCATTTGCGGAAGGAATATTTTTAAAAAAGTCATCTTTGAATTCTGAAATTACTAATTTTTGCGTTTCTAATGAAACCTTTGGTTTAGGCCCTCGTTTTCCTTGCTGATCCATGTCGTTAGATTCACAAGAATTATCACAAATTATTATGCCATTAGTTTTCAATATTAACATAATATGAAATAACAACTAACTAACTAACATATAAATCAACATCAATAACATTATGTACACTTGTGTACTTATACTACCTATATTACCTGAAAATACCAACTATAGATGTAAAAAACATAACGGGCCCCACCGCTCACGCAGTACGAGTCAGAAAAAGTTGTCTTCTAACGTGGTAAACATTGTGTCTTCAAGATAATCTGAAAATAACACGTATTTAAATAATTTAATATAGGTATGACAGGCTCCAGCCTTCCTCTAAAGGTACTTAAGCACTTACGTGTTTTCCATTATTTTAGCGTGATTTCTATTATAAATAGCGAAGGGGCAAAACACGAGGCTGAAGACGATTTCCCGAAGTCACAACTCCCATAGAAAATGTGATGAATAGGTTGACGACACTTAAAAGTTTAAGTGCATTCGCCGGATGACAATCGGTAATAGTCTTCACTTCACGTCATATTATCTAAAAAATACATCTGTGTTAATTCTATAGTTACGTTTATACTTACTACCGACGCTCGCGCTGACTGATTCTACCTATTTCGATATTGAAATGTAACTAACGTGAACTTAAGACGAGAACAGATCCTGACGGGTAACGAGGACAAGCTTGTAATAAAAAAATTGAAGAAAAGTAAATTATATCCTAGCAAATAAGACAGTGTTTCATTTCCAGTAGAATTGGAGGATAAAACCAGGCCTCCGCAGAAGTAGGTATATAAATAGGTATTAGAGATCCAATTAGATAAACAAACAAGTTACATTACGTTATTATGTGTGTACCTACCTACATCAAACCTTTAAAAAAGTAACTAAGTAGGTACCCATTTTTAAAACTTCTTAAGCATGTCCTTAATTTTAAGTGTACAGTGTCATATTCAACGAAAAAATGAACGTGTTTTTGTAAAAAACAACTCGCTTGCTACCTAGTTTTACAGTGCAATTAATGAATGAGTGTAAAATCAATTTAGTTAAATGCCACTATTATAAATTGAAATATACTTACTGATTTGGGTGCAGCTCCTATATTGATTACGTACTAGATACACAATTTTATATAGGTAAATAATGACATCACCAACACATTGTTTGGTTTTGCAACCCACTATGTAGTCAAACTCAAAAGCCGGCGTTATTATAATGATGTGCGACGAAGTAAACAAACAAAGAAACTGAGAAGCGCTTGTTCGTTTCGATTGCTTTGTGACACAAAATGGACCCTTATCACCTTCAAAATACAGATCAGTCTTGTCTAATAATCGTAAGATGTTAGGGCAGCGCCATCTAGTATTTAAACATAAACATATTCATTTGCGTCGCGGGCGCCGCGCGTCGTAAGCCCCATACCTATTGACCGTACGTGCATCCATTACTGCCACACTATATTGAACTTTATCACATGAGGAATACAGGTCAATTCCGTAAACGTTGTGGTACCGTCCTTGATCCGGAAAATGATTATTTTGAATAATTTTGTCAGTTGTAATGTAAGCATTAATAACAGCAACTTTATTTTTCATGCATGATTTACTTCATTTGATATCTTAATCCTTCAAGCGCCGTGATCTAGACAAAATATATAAAATCATTGTTCCTAGCTACCGGGTCCCATGCGACGCGCGAAGGCTTAATCATATTATTATAAAGTATTATTAAAATAATGTGTAATTAATAATATTGCGATTCTAAAGTAAATACTCCCTTACATAGACAATTAATAATTTACACAAGACAAAAATTGTTAGAAAGAAAGTTAATAATATTGTATTCGACTGTACTCAATGTAATGTATGTAGAAGTTTACAATCAAATTTAATGGTTTTCTAGGTCAAAAGTCAAGCAAAAATTGGACTGATATTGGGCACTATTTCAAGCACAATTTTTTGAGACGTAAATTGTACCTATAGCTCGTTCGATATTCGCGCACTGAGGTGAGTATGCTGGGCGTAGAACCTACGCCCAGCATACTCACTGAACGAAGCCTATAACTCCGAAGTTATTCGAGCACTGTTTTTTCTTTTTGGGCACCGTTTGGCACTATTTGGGAACTATTTTTTGAAGTATGAATTATGTTTGAAGCGTATACAGATTCTCCGGACGGAGGTGAGTATGCTGGGCGAAACCTTCGTCCAGCATACTCATCGAACTATGGCTATAACTTCGCAAGTACAAGAGCACTATTTTTTTCCTTTGGGCACTATTTAGCACTATTTCAGAATAGTTTTTTGACATTCATGAAATATCAGGATTCCATGGTGAGTATGCTGGACGAAGGGACACCGGCGGCCACCTGACGCTCTCATCAGGTAATCCCCGTCTCATGCCGCCACCCCCGCTGCCTAACGTCACCCGTTGCCCGCAAGACCATGGGTGTGTCACGTAAGACTTTGCCAAGCTAAGAGTAATGTAATCTAGTTTACGATCTACGCGGAGTGTATTGGTAGACTCGTAGAATCGATCGTACCAATGGAATACTTACCATGCTAAACGTGTCGTCTAATAGAAATACCTGACAAATAATTTTAAGCCAGTGCCTCTGCTAAAAAACACACTTCAGTGGAAGCGCTCAAAGTTACTCTTACGCGATGGAAATGGAATTGTTTGAGTGACGACGTCCTTCGAGCAACCTGCGCTTTTTTCGAAAAGAGACTTCAGCTTGTAGCAAAGGCAAAAGGCGGTTTTATTCCTTCGGAATAAGTCATAATGAAACTTTGAACTTTCTATTTTCACATGGCAAAAGTGTATAAATAAACATTGAAAATAGACAGAAATATTTCATTTTCACATACGGACAGTTCAATCGCCGCACACGGTATATAGTTATTTTTGTGTGCGTTTCTGATCCGATAAAACAATTTAAGTTGTTCAGATGACAGAGGAAATATTCAAGTATAATTATTATTTCTATATTGGACGTATGGAGAAGATGGAAAATTTTAATTTGATCTCGGTAACTAATAATATACAAAGTAATAAAGGTAAGTAATCTTGATTTGCCTCTTTGTATTTATGACTAAGTATTTTAATATGATAAATAGCAAAATGCTCAAACGGTGAGGGAAAACATTGTGAGGAAACCTGCATGCTTAAGAGATTTTCTCGATAGCATGTGAAATCTGCCAACCCGCAGTAGGCTAACGTGGTGGACTATAGCCTTAATCCTTCTCAAATGAGTGGAGACCCGTGCCCAGCAGTGGGACAATAACGGGTTGACGATGAAATAGCAAAATAAAGAATTAGTGAGATCATCACTATTTATTCTTCTACATAAATAAAGTAGTTTAGTTAATTGTTTTGCACATTTACTTTAGTAATGACAGAAGTGAGTATAGAAAGAATATAATAAGACTATTGAAAGAAATATAAACCAAACTATTATTACCATGTGTTAATATGCGTTGGGCTAGTGAAAGTTGTTAGTAATTTTACTAAGGTGATGTGCCTGACTAATAAGCCTGGGTTTCGCTGATAATAATTGTGGAATTGTTCAATAACACATTGAAGAATCACAGCAATGTGTTAAGATTTCCAAAATCGTATTCTCTCGTGGTGTTATGAAAAAATTGATGTAAATTTTTTAAACGTCTGACTGCCTGGTTCTGATTTTAGGTCGTGAATTTGGCATTCTTTATATACTTACGTCCACGATCAGATACTATTGTTAGGAATTCTCAATGAAAGTATCGATTTATATAGGTACTATTATTCTAATCTCTACAGTTACACCTACAGGTCACGGTGTATGTATCCTCGTTCAAAGGATTCTTGACATTCATGGTCCATGGATGATCCACGAGATTAAATCCCGACGTGTTTACTTACCGCCATAC
This sequence comes from Craniophora ligustri, assembly GCA_905163465.1. Lineage (NCBI taxonomy): Eukaryota > Metazoa > Arthropoda > Insecta > Lepidoptera > Noctuidae > Craniophora > Craniophora ligustri. The sequence goes on along the minus strand of LR990954.1, from coordinate 4,138,807 downwards.
AAATGTTAAAAGTAGTTATCAAAATGTTGTTATACATAATTTATTTATTTAGCTCTTGAGGGCTAAATAATATAATTGGCGTAAACCCAAATAGATATAAAATCACTGAGCATCATTATTTGCATTTATCTTAGAAACATTTCTTGCAGGTTAGTTTAGAAATAGTTGAAGTAGGGGAAGGCTCAAGCCTTTCCCTACTTCAACTACTTCTTACTTAACGCGATTTAAACCTACTTTTGGATAATAATACTTGATAGTAACATTGTTCTGGATTTTTTCAAGACTTTCTAGATTTAATACTTACTGACCTACCATGGATTTGATCTACGCAATATATATAAAGCAACAATACTTATTAAGGCAGTAGTTATTAATTGCAGATACTCCGATGATAGTATGAATGGTATATTTGGTCTATATTTGGCACAAAGAGTATTCTTAAAAAAAGCTACATATTTAAATATATTGTTAGATAAGCCTTTCCTTTTTACCACGCAGTAGGTTAGATATTTACTATGCATATTATAATGATTAGTAGGTTATATTACTATGCTTAACACACAGTGAGATTGTCAAGTTTTGTCTTTCCCTTAAAGCACGTGATCGTGTGATGTCGAAGCATATAGGGCATTTTATTGTCTTCTATGAGTTCCTATGACTTTTCGCGTATTTCCTATAAATACTTACGTATTTAAAATATCTTTCCCTATATAGCTATGTAGGTACTTTGTTCATCAAAAGATTTGAGTAACTAGGTTTAATTAATAAATTATTCAATTGAGTTTGACGGTATCCAAGCAGGGATTATGTGTAGCAGTAATCGATCACATGGTGTAAGGGAAATAACACGACTTATCAATCGCCTGTATAGGTATTGTTGTTGATATCCGTTGTTTTAGTATACTTACGTTAGCGTGCGGCGGTGAAGTAGGGCTGACGGCAGCACTGCCGCCGCCGCCCTTTTCCCGCTCGTCGGCGCGAATAGTAGACGTCGGTAGGTTGATTGTATTGGCCTTAGCGTGCGGGCGCTGCGCGCGCGACCGCAGTTCGGGCGCCAGACGACCGCCTAACGACGGCGGAACGCTCTCCGTCTTACGAAGCCCGCACCAACCCTCACCTACACTATCGGGACGGGAATAGGAACGTTAAAATCAAAATAAAACTAAACAAACACGGGAGCACCAGCTTTTGTCGTCTGTGAGCGAGTACTTTCCACTGAATATTTAAATGAAACTGTAATATTATTGTCTGCTAATATTATGGCATATGGAAAAGTCTTTCAACTGCTATTTGTAAAGTGTACCTAAATATTTAACTACATTGTTCTTTAAGCAGTGCGTTAATTAGTTTTATTTGTAATGTATTAATTAAAAAGGTAAGCACTTGTTTTGTAAGTAGAAAGTACTCGTAATGAATAAAAACAGGGGAAAAACAAATAAAAAAGGTAATACGTATCATCTTAGTGTAACATTCAATATTAGTGTAATATTTTTGTAACTAATTTGTTAGTTATTAATAGGATATTGCATTTAAAAACAGCATGATTCTAAATTCGAGATATTTCTCGTAAGAAAAGGCTCATACAAAGGTATATTTAGAACATATTAATCCAAAAATGTTTGCGATTACTCAATGATATAAAAAACTATAGATACATTACCCGCTTTCTAAAATGGCAACAAGAAATCAAGGCAATTGCCGGGATCGCGCTTAGTGACGCACCAACCAGCATTGCGAGGGTACGTTCCGTAAAAATAATTCGTGCTTAATAGTTTTATACTTCCTGAGAACAGGATGCCTTCATGTGTTTACAAATTATACACTGTTGTACAGTGAAAGATAAAAATGTGTCTTTCCCTTTCTTTGCACAAATTAGTAGCTGTCGCCATTTTGCATAGCCGTAATGTTCGTACATGACGTGTATATATAATAATATGCCATGCAATTACTAATTTCGTAAATCGACAACGTGTTGACTAATTCAAAACTACATAAAATCATACAAAGAACTTGTTTTAATAATTATGAAAATTAGGACGAACTTATTTTCAAACTATGCAATGGTCGTGTAATGTTAACTCTAAACCTCAATATCAAATTATTCGGTTGCAAGCATGATAGTTAAAAAACTTATAATACCCTCAATTTGGGAACCATTTAGTTCTCCAACCCCTACTGGCGGATAATATGTTCTAAATAGCCTCTGAATGTACTAACCGTTTCAAAGTATGTTATAGTAAAAAAACGAATGTTATTTGTACCAATGTGTTAATTAAACTACAGCGGCTAGGCTCGGTGTGTCTAGTAGCGTCAGTTAGCCAAAGCTGGGCCCCAAATCAAAACCATAAACAAATATATAAACATAACTGAACAAAACAAGCATGCGGGACTAAAAGCAGAAAACCACAAGCGAATTTTATTGACATTTATTGGTTACTCATGTAACAGCATAATAGTCAAGTATTACAGTGATTGTTAGGTGTTGCTAGTATATACATAACTTAGGATCTGATAGGCAAATATATACATACGACTGTTACAAAACTATAATACCTAAGCGTCGCAACACTCGAAAAAATAATAATCTTTTTGGTCGTAATTGAATAGCAAAAGTACATACACTTTCGTAATTACTAAAATATATACTAGTACAGATCATGATAGCCACGACCGTATAATACCGTGGAAGTGAAATTACACATTTTATTTATTTATTCAATAAGAATCGTTTACATAATTTCTTACAAGCAGAAAACTTGTCGCAATAATGCGCAATCACAAACAAATCGTGTGCTGGCACGCGCACACTACATATTATTAGTCTAAAATCATAATACAGTCTAAATTAAGTGAGTAGATAACTAGGTAGCGTTAATGAAGCGCGATTAGCTCCTCTATTAAGCGAAGGTAGCTTAACGTAACAATTGTAAGTAAATACAATAAATACTTTTTGTATCGGAGGCACGCGTAAGCCGTATTGAGTACTTAGCAGCGATTTTATTGTGTTCGGCGCTCCGATTAGAGCTTAGAGCGGGCCAACCACAGCACCGAACGCTTTCATGTTTCGGTAACAGATAAAAATGCGTTTTTTTATTTTTAATATCTATTGTCAGAAAATGTGGTACAACATTACGTCACCCGTGCCTCCTGTTGTCAAGCGGGATGCGTCAGCGCACTTCAATACTAAAACTGTTAGTCTCCTCCAACAATTTGTCAGTAGCGTAGCATAATTCAGAAAAAAAGAGAATACATAACTTGTTTAGTACACCTTACATACTAATAATATTATAACATCCAAAGCTGATTTCATTAAGCATTTCATGTTAGTATTATAGTTAAATCTTATTAACTACCCGGGATTTTATGTAGCTTAAATACATGATAGAAAATAAATGTAGGTAAATGATTCATTGTTAAAGTAACAAAACGCAAGTGTTGGCCCCTATACGTGAATAATTTTGACAGAATCTATCTTAAACGGGGTGCGTTTAACTAAAATCAAATGATACGTATATGCAATAACGTGTATTATTGAGATATAGATATAGAAGAAAAGATTAAACTGCGTTTATTATTTGGTTATTAATTATAGTAACCGTTTAACAATAATTTTTGCGAGCTAAGATAACTGTAAATACGTTAAACACCTTATAAAAACGTCACTTTCGTGAAGTTTGGAGCAATTTTTGGCGATGTGTCTCGTTGTGGACATGTGGCTTGTAATAGTGATAAGATCTGAATATTCGATTGTACCTACGTTGGGCAACTATTATTAACTCTACCGCGCTAATGTTAAATGTATTCGTGACTTACTCTAAGCATGCAATACTCTATAAGTCCAGCCAAATATTTGTACGTTCACTCCTTTATATCCAGTCTTCTTTGATTCCAACTTAACAACTAAGCGAATAGTTAATTAATCCTCGGGATTCTAATATGATGTGAGTAACGGATAGTGTAAAAGTGATAATCCGTGTAATCACAGTGACGAAACGAGCCATATTTTGATTACGTACAAGTCTTTCACATCGGTGCTCAATTCAGATAGATATAGAACAAGGGTATGATAATGATGATACCCCCCAATGATAGGCAATCTGATAATAATTAATCAAGATAGTTTAGAATTTATTTAATGCCCGATAAACCATAGAAATATGAGCCCAAATATATTTTTTTAATGAAATGACGGCTTGGAAAAAATGCCTTTAAATTTTCACTGTTCTGTTTGTTTCCCCATGTAAGTACGATTTATATCCATTAAGATCTTTAATTTTAAGCTTTCACTAGCTACTACAGTATTTCAACAAATGCAACGAATACATTCCATTCACATTTTGAAAAATAGAACACACTTGTCTGATGATTACATAGATGTGAAGCGTGTTATGTCTCGTCTGGGCGGGACGGAGGTAAACACCGCAGCATTACTGAACAAGAATACAACGCCACTACTTGTCGCAGCTAAAACCTACCACGACGTAGTGCCAACCAACACTCCACTACCGCGATGTTTGACTCCGTCCGCGTGCGTTTACTCGTCCACGTTATCTAATAACGAACTAGCATATTACACACATTGTTTTGTACGATGTCATTTAGGCAGTGTTTAGTACGCCAAACGTAATTGGCAGTCGTTTATAATATCTACATATAACTATATATTGTACTAACAACTAAACATTAATTTCTCAGCGCTTATTTAAGCGTATTTTGTCTAATGGCAGTGTGTTATTGCTAGGTATTGTGTAAACGTAAGGCATTACACTCTCGACTTGCCTCATTCTGAGCGTGCACACATTATCACTCCGATGTCGATGAGACATCGCATTGATAGTGCCGGCTCGACGGTACCTCTGACATTCTTTAACTGCTAAAATTTAACATAATTAGGTGCCTATACCGATGTTAAAATATCTAAATATCAATTCCAGTGTTTGTTTAACCTAACATGGACAGTTATTATTTGCTAGTTGATGTTCTGACGCATACCGTGCCCGCGCACGCGGCTCCTTTGCGAACGCGTGCTCATCGCATCATCATTCAATCAATTATTACACTTTATTAATAGCATTCATCACCATGATTATTCCTAAAGATCAAGCTCTATCACACGTCTAAATGCTCTTAAGATGCTAATGATGTTGTATACTAATATAATGATGTGTATGTGTAGTTATATCGCCCAGAGAATGCAATCCTGACAGTTCATGATCGGTCGGCGAATCTATCTTTGAACTGGCGAACAATTACCGATAAAAATATTTTTATGCATTACTGATACCAAAATTTATTTAAAAACTTACAACAATATATTTATTTAACGAATCATACGTCACCTAAGAATAATGGTGACACTTTTTGTCTTAACCAATTGGTAGGTGCCTCGAATGCATGCTCTCAGCGACTGACGTTTAGTGATGTTATAATTAACAGACGTGTGTGTGCTTGTTGTGCGCGAGTCTTCCCAGTTAGCCACCACAACCGTGCGCTCGTCTACAACCCGTCACCGTGCTCCATATATGTCTCCTTATCATCCTAACTAACAGTTAGCTAAATCTCCTAATTGTTGTTTATACAATATTGCTCTGATCATATCCATTAATTTTAGTATAACAAAGATGTACACGATGACAGCTAAAACGACGCCGATAAACCAGACAGAATTGCTTATTGCACGCATGAATAATGTTTTTTTTTCCATACTTTTGATTCCATGTCGAAGTAGTTTGTCGGCACCTTTACATTTCCTAGTTGGCAGTTCGCCCGCACCGACGACATATGAGATGTTTTTTCGTACTTGATTTTATTGCTACAGTTTTATTTAGGTCATTCGTAAGTCCGGTTAGAGATTTATTAGAATACAAACTTACTAAGTACACCATTACAGTTGTTAATTGTTACAGAGTTAGCGATAAATTATTATCTATAAGTTATAATAAGGCGGTAGTAGACATGTTAGTCTTTACTTTACTGACATATGCTGCGTGTCTGTTGTTATAGTTCTTGTAAATTGGTAGTGCGTGAAATTTATTCATACAAATAAACTTGAACTATGGAAGGCACTGTTTAGAATTTTCGTGCATCCGAGACGGTCATTAGCTTCGTGTTTCATTGGGAAACGACTATTGAGGCAGTTAGGTGTACTATTTAGCCTTAATTTTTGTCTGCGGTGTGTGAGACCGCGTGGCCTCCATGTTTATAATCGCTTCTTTTAGATGAGCAAGACTGTGTGTCAATATTTATAGAATTCTGTACTTACGTGACACCAATGTGAATTTATAATCAACAGAGAAACAGAGAATTTTTTATATTTTGAAGTTTTTTTTTTTTCGATATACACTACTAGTTTTCAAGAACTGTAATTATAAGTTATGGTATACAAGAGTAAGTCATCGTCACAGGTCGGGTGTTAGTGAAGCGTCCGGGTAGCTGGCGTGGGCGCGGTTACTTACGCGGTGGGATCGCGAGCCGGCTCGCGGGTCAGCTGTTCGCGCAGGTAGGCGCCTGGGTTCTCCAGCGCGGCTCCGAAGTCCTTCTGCAGCGTGAGGATGCTGGTGAGGGTGGCGATCCAGTCGGCGCGCGTGCCCTCTGACGGCCGGCACATGAACGACCGCTTCGGCTGTGTGTGCACTATGAAGGCTCCGTTAGCCTCTACTTCCTCCATCTCCATTTTGTTCACCTGATTTATTTATTTATTAAAACTTTATGCACAAATAAATGTACAAAGGCGGACTTAATGCCTTAGGCATTTTCTACCAGTCAACCTTAGAGTGGTGCAGAGACAAAACAGTAGGTGCAACCAAGGAAGGAAAAATAAAGTAAAGAATAATATTAATTTAACCAAAACACAAAAATAAATACATAGATACATACATTATATAATAAATAAAAACAAATGATTTATTATATATTGTAATATAATTTTACCTCCATATCATCTAGTTTGCGAATTCGATCCTCGCCAAAAGGAAGAATATTTGTATGGTATTTATACAGTTAGTTGTTCCATCTGATAGCTTCGTTTATGTGTTATTACCGACAGGTTAAAGCCTATGACAATAGGCTACCCTTTTAGGAGAATATATACGTAATTATATGATACGTCCTGCATTGTGAAGAGAGGCTAGTATAAAATAACGCCACTAATAAAAAACTCATCTCGTAAAAAAAGATTATGCTATAAAAATTTGAGAAAACGTACGCTTGGTTGTAGGGTCTTCTGATGTGTTTCAACGACTCCAAACTACTACTACCTATATTACAATGTATGTAATAAATCCAGAAACTTGTGATTATGGTATAGTATATATAAAAAAAAACAAAGAGTAAGCTAACCTGGATGTGAGCTTTGTAATTATAAGTAGGGCTGCTGTACTGGCTCTTCTTGCCGACGGCCTCGCTGAATATGATGCACTGCTCGAACAGGAACACTTGCAGCTCCTTGCCCTTGTTGCTGCCGCTGGACACGTCCGACACGGTCATGGACTCCTGCATGAGTAGCTTGCCCTGGGCAGTTATGTTGCCCTGGAATTAACAACATGCCTCTATTTGTAACTTCCAACATTAAACTAAACTAGCGTTATAATCCGATAAAAGAGAAGCTTCTATTAGCTTTGATCGCTCTAGCTTTCGATCGCAGATAACGCATAGCTTTAATATATGTATCTCTTAAGGAAGAGGATATAGCTGGGACTTGAACCCAAAGCACCAGAGCAACGAAATTCAGGCTGTACACGCGGCAGTCACAACTTTGGTCAAGGCTAATTTGACTTCAGTCAAGTAACATTTTAAAACATATTCGCATTCATTTATACAATCGCTGTTTGCTAAGAAAGACGCGCTACGCATATTGATGTTTCAACTATTGCAGTATGGCGCATGTGCTTCGATAATAAAAAAAATACGCTTGATTTGCTTTGGGCTTGTAACAAAAAAAATCGCATTGGCCAAAATCTTACAAATTATTATGAAAAATGATATATAGGTCCTTACCGTGAATCCCTGGAGTCGTCCCACATCCATCATGTTATTGGCATTCTTTGGAATGATGTCAGTACACTCCACGGCTTCGCGGAGAGCCGCGATCACGTGGGGCGGAGCGTTTGCGGCCTCCGAGTATGTCAAGATCTTCTTCACAAGCAAATGATATTTCTGTATACGTTGTATTGGCTTTATCAGCAGATCGCCCAGCTGAAAAACATTGGGCTCATATTAAGGTAACTGTGAGGTAACTGATAGTGAGACTGCGAACATGCAAACACAGGAAGCGACAACATCTACATTCTCGTACAACGGTGTGTGTACTCTGAGTGTGTGTCTGTGGTGAGAGAAACATAAAAGTAAATACCCCCAAAAATAAAAGATGAAGAAACTGGTGTCGTGTGAGATGAGAGTCGTAATGCAAGCGAATACCTGCTGTAAAGTACATTCTCAACTGTATGGAAACGATCACAACGTTGGAAGGAACGTTGCAAATACTTCACATCATTATGTAGATTTATACTTGTAAGTATTGGCATGATAATCATGTCAACATATGAACGTTACGCTCAAACGTGAATAGTTACACAAAAATATTCAGAGCATAGCTGGTATCAATAATTATATTAAAGTAATATTTTTTTAATTTTTGTTTATACAATTTCGTGGTTTGGTGTGCCGAAAATATAAAATGTTGCCAATTAGTTTAGTCCATAGATAGGACGGTAGATATGTACATACAGGTACCAGCATTGCTTGATAGTTTAATATGGAACTCCACTAGTACCTGCGCGAGAGTTAAGCGAGCCCCTGGTAGGTAAGCCCGTTCCCTAAGGCGGACCTACAATCAAGAACACCCGGGTAACCAGGTGTTGTATGTTAAAGTTACGCTACGTATGAGCACGGTTCACAAGTTGTGCTGATGTCGGATGGAATGTCCATATGTCAGCTGTGATGTTATTAGTTAGTCATGGTCTATAGAAAGTTACAATATAGCATGGTTTCGATGTCTCTGCAGCTTAGCTTTATTTGGCAAGGCATGTTTAACAAAGGATCACAACAGTAAAAATTCCGTATAATGAAGATAAAATTCTATAGAAAGATGTTAACGACTTGTCTGCACATAATCATTTCTTGAACGTTTAGTGTTGTAAATCCAGGGGTGCTCTGCACTCTAGGCACTGTGCATCGTTATTCGATATGTTATGGTATATTTTATAATACATGCGATGATTTGCCAAGGGATATGGTTTTTTTTTATATATGATATATTTTAGATCGATTAAGCTTTATATGGGATAATAATACATATATACTTATAATATATAAGGAGACCCCGATACACGACATGTGTTCGACTTTCTTTGAAAATATAAATAATATTAATTTGACATGGGTTTAACTTGAGATTACTGCGTGTATCGGTGACCACACTTAGTTACTGCGTACATGGCTGGACGTACCTGCAGTTTTTGTCCAAGCTTGACGCGCAACTCCTGGAAATAAGTGTCGTGCTCGGACACAATGTATTCCGAGACCGGCTTGTTGCGGCAGTAAGTCTCGTACAGAAACATGCGCTTCTCCAGGAAGCGGCGGAAGAGAGAGCCAAGCAGTTCTGGCTCCTCGATGCACAGGTGCAACTCTCTGACAAATTTACTGCACAAACCAAAATTATATCATGTATGCTTTTACATAATGGTTGAATACGTAGATATTTCGCCAGCGTATTTTATTAGAACTAATATTAATATTTTTTTTGGTAATGCCTCTACATGTGTGATTTAAAATTGAAAAAATGTAATGTTTTAGAAATGTTTCGATTAGGGGGTAAGTTTTGGCGGATCTTGTCAAAACACAGTTTGTGGCACCATCTACTAATCTTTTATCACAAACAATCGCACAGCGCGGTAGCAATTCGCAGAGGATTACACATAAGTAATATATTGCAGCAAAATAATATTACAAGTTTATTAAAATATAGACCAATCAATTCTGTACAAAATTTGTTGCTGATACTTGTTCTACAGAGCACGATATCGATACTCTCCAGATCAGTCTTCTTATGCTGTTTGTCTTATGTACATTGAGTCTTAAATTGTAATATCCAAAATAATGTGACATGGTACTCACTCGCGGTGCCATTCGTAGATCGCCTCGATGTTGCCGAATATCATGCGATGACGGCGATCGCGTAGATTTTCGGGCAATGGCGGCTCCGCATTTGGGTTCTGCACACAAACACAATATTCACGCACTATTCATTATAAATAAATATTCCTGGACATTACGGGTTGGCAGAATTCACACGCTATCGAAAAAATCTCTCAAACATGCAATATGCTTAATAATATAATAATTTTCGAAAAGTCGGTGGTGCGTGCTTTGGGTTTGAACTCGAGACCAGTGGCGTAGCTAGAGGCGGGCGGCGGGAGAGGCCCGCCGAGGGCATCGCCCACTTAGAGGTGACACGTGGTGCGTTAGATTTTTTACTAATTTATTTATTTTTTATTAATTTGTAACATTTAAATAAAACACTAAATGCTGACTTTTTTGTTATTTTGGGGTGACACCTGCTATATCCGCCCCGGTTTCATGCTAGCTACGCCACTGCCCGAGACCTTTGACATCTCAGTCGACTGGTCACACCATTGAAATGGTTTTATCGATATGGTGAAGGAAAACATCCCAAAGTAACCTCTCCATGATTGAGGGATTTACTCTAACACATATGAAGTCTGCCAATCCGCATTGAGCCGCCTATGGACATCAGCGACATCGTAGCTGTCAACAACGCGTTGCCGTCCTTTTAAGCGTGTGTTAACTGGCACTTGGCTTTAAGCTGGTTGCGAAGTTAACCACACGACCGCGCTGGTTTTGTGACTTACTTGCATGTGGCGCATGTAGCCATCGCAGACGAGGCGTAGATCTGATACGTAGATCTCCTCGGTCTCCACGAGCTCACGAAGCACGTATTCGCGTTTCTTTAGTGTGGCCTCGTATGAGTCTGGTCCTGGGGTTACTGGGACGTCTTCCTCTTCGGTATCACCGCTACGACCGGAGGAAGAAGCGCCTCCGTGTTGTTCCTACACAATCAATTTACTCTTAAATCTACAGATATTACGCAATTATAATTTCTTAGGACTCAGGAATCATGATTCAACTCTAGACGTGTTGTTTCTATGAATCGTTTGTCAAGAAAACAAGTCAAGGTCAAATTATTACAAGAACTCAGTAATGTGACTTTATTTATTTTTAACAGGTGCAAGGCATCACAGTGTATCCTTTTTATTATATTGTATATGTGTTGACAGAATGAATTAAATCTAGGAATAACGAGTAGCACTTTTGTAACCAATATAAAATAATTCTTCGTCTATTTATAATAATATTATAAGGAGAAAAGATTAGATTTTTGGTTTCTTTGTATTAAATAGGCTCCAACTACTGGCGCGTTCTGAATCATTCTTTCACTATTGGAATGCTACATTATTCGCGAAGAACATAAGCTGTAATTGTAAAAATATTTCTTGAATGCCTATATATTCCGTGCAAAGTCGGGCGGGCCGCTAGTAATAAATCGAACTGTATTTGACTGAACTCACGTACCTTAAAACCTTTCTGTTAAATCAAAAATCAAACTAAATCATGCAATATGAATACAATTGTACGAAGATTTTATAATGACGAACTATTACATAAAGCCTCAAATAAAAACCATGCATTTAAATGTACGAAGCGATTGATCTACTGAATAGGCATAAATTGTTGACCCGTAACTACAAATACTCCCCGAGGCCCTTAAAAAAGAAATATTTATGAACGACCAACGAAATCAAAGTTCAGCATAAAATAAAAACATAAGCAATAAATAATAAACCTGCGATATAATTATACCACATACTGTTCAAAGTAGTTATAAAAGGTAGGGGCAAAAGTATTTTCGTATTTTGAATGTAGTATTAGTAATCAAACTTCTTTGGCTGTAGGTACTAAATTTAACTGAGTGGTTTTGATACCATTAAATTTTGACATTCTGAAGATACATACATACATAAACCGCCTTTTTTTGTACAATAAATAAAAAAACTGTTTTTCAAGCAAGCAAAATGAACGTATGTGACGAAGAAATTCGGAAAATTTAAAGTTTTATTACAAAAAAGGTAGAAATGCGACGAACGCCGCCAATTACATTTGGTATCAATAGGAGTAGCACAAATGTGGTTCAAGCGTTTCAAGTCTGGAAATTTTAGTGTGAAGCATGAGGCTCGCTCCGGATGTCCCGGACGCTCCTGTCACAAAAATCAAAATCTCAATCTTTTTTGATCAATATTCTCAATTGTTTTACAACACTGCGATCATGGCACTACCCACAACACAAGATGGCAACAAGTCATCGAACAAAACGACTAAAAATAAATATAAAAAATCTTTGTATGAAAAATACGAAATTACTTTTGCCCCGACCTGATATTATAAGAACGAAGGCTTTGAAAGCCCATTCAATCTATAAGAGTCCTTTAATTAGACGAACTGACTTTCTTTCAACCTGGAGATGTGGAAACCTTAAAAATAAATGGGATTATTCAATCTTGTTCCTGTTATGTCTAAATTGTTATAAATGTACTAGTAATGCAGGTGGCGCTTCAGTCTCGTAATAAACGTTATACCGAACACCCGTGCGTTTCATTCAACAGTGGCGACGAGGATAAAAAAAAAAGTATTAGAGAAATTAATAGTTAGTTGGAACTTAACAAGTGCAAAATGTCGATCGGTAAAGTGCGTGAATTCGTGGTCAAGTCAGGGAATTGGACATCTTATGTCGAAAGACTCGAAATGTTTTTTAAAGTGAACAAAGTGGAGGACAACCTCAAATTACCCACTTTAATTTCAGTTATGGGTGAAGAGGCATACGAACTTTTATCTGCGTTAGCCAGCCCATTGAAACCTTCTGACCTTTCTTACAGTAGGGCTGTCGAGATATTAGCGGCTCATCTACAACCCAAACCATCTATCTTGGCTGAAAGATATAAATTCCGACAACGGCGTCAGCTTACATACGAATCCATAGCAGACTATGTAACGGAACTCAAAAAACTAGCAAAACACTGCGAGTTTAAATCTACTCTGGATGATAACTTGAGAGATCAGTTGGTGTGTGGACTGAATAGTGAGACGATCCGGCAAAAGCTTTTCGCGGAGGAAAATTTGCCTTACAACAAAGCTGTGAGTCTGGCGCTGTCTTTGGAGGCTGCAGAGCGGGACGCGAGTGCAGTGGAGCCTGGCAACGGGGAAGTTGTTGAAGGAGTACATAAACTGAATCTAGACAGCTGCCCGAGATGCAGCGGCAAACATAGATCAAGTGATTGCCCATTTAAAGACTATGTGTGCAGCGGGTGTGGTGAAACAGGCCATTTGAGGAGAATGTGTCAAAAAATTGCGAGACGGGAAGGGTCAGCGGTTTCTGCCGGCGGTCGGTACGGATCATATTCGTACGGGAAACGTACAGCCACCCGCGGATATAGCGGGCGCGCCACGGGCGGAGCGAGGCGCGGTGGGCGGCGCGGTGCGGCGAGAGGAAACAGGACTCAAATGTTCTACAAGCAAGACGACGAAGCAAACAATGTTTGTAATACCGAGAGCACTCATGATAAAAATATGTATTATGAGGACAAAACTGACGAGTGTGACGACGAGCCTATGTATCAATTGTCATTAAGCAATTATAAACCGGTGCGTATATCTATTAAAGTTCAAAATCGTTTACTTCAAATGGAGATTGACACGGGTTCAGCCCTATCGTGTATTAGTAAAACAGTGTATGAGGAATTATTCAGTGACTTGCCTTTAAATAAATGTCGTTTAAGTTTAAAATTTTATGACGGTTCTACTGTGCGACCTTTAGGCTTCATAGAAACCACTGTTCATTATAATGGCATAATTAAAACTTTAGACTTGTATGTTTTAAGCAAAGGAATTACGAATTTATTGGGTCGGCAGTGGTTAGCTGAACTCAATATACCGATAAAAGTGTGTAAGATCGATTCACAAACAAATCATATAGTCCATAATATTAATAATGTATTGAACAGCGACCAGGTAATAAAAAATATTGTTTCCAGGCATAAATCCCTGTTTGACGGCACATTGGGTACTTTTACGGGCGGCGTAGCTGAGTTACATGTGCGCGAGGAAGCGGTGCCTATATTCTGCCGAGCGCGGCCGCTGCCGTATGCGTTGCGCGGGCGCGTCGACGCAGAGCTGGATGCCATGCTAAGAACCGGCGTCATTGAGCCTGTTGATCACTCCGACTGGGCCACTCCGTTGGTTGTGGTACGGAAAGCTGACGGCGGCTTAAGAATATGTGCTGATTATAAGGTAACCCTAAACAAAGTCTTAGCGATCGACAGATTTCCGATTCCCAAAACGGAAGATTTATTTAGTGAGCTTAGCGGCAATATGTATTTTACTAAGCTAGATTTGTCGCAAGCATATAACCAGGTAGTTTTATCTGAAAATTCGAGGGACTATACAATAATCAATACACATAGGGGGTTGTTCAAATATTGCCGTTTGGTGTACGGCTTGTCTTCAAGCCCAGGAATTTTCCAAAAACTAATGGTAAACATGTTTAAAAATACACCTAATGTGTCAATTTTTTTTGACGATATTTTAATAAGGAATAGAGACCTTCATTCGCATTTAAAATCTATAGAGGAAGTTTTGAAAATATTGGAGACAAATGGTTTAAAAATTAAAAAAAGTAAATGCGAGTTTTTGGCTAGGGAAGTAAAATATCTTGGTTTTATAATTGATAGGAATGGCGTACGAGTGGATCCGGAGAAAGTGGAGGCTATTGCCACTATGCCCCATCCAAGAAATGTTTCTGAAGTAAAATCGTTCGTAGGCATGGTAAATTTTTATGGAAAATTTATTAAAAATTTAAGCATGCATCTAGCACCTTTGTACGAACTTTTAAAAAAAGGGAAACATTGGAAATGGGGCCCTCAACAGCATACAGCGTTTTTACGAGTAAAAAAATTTTTGTGTAGTACCGGGGCACTCGAACATTTTGATTTAAATAAGGACTCGGTATTGACGGTCGACGCGAGCGCGCGCGGAATAGGTGCCGTGTTGGCGCAGCGCGTGCCCGGCGGCGGCGGTGACGAGCGAGTAGTGGCGTATGCTTCGCGGTCGCTCACTGCACACGAGTTGCATTACAGCCAGATTCACAAAGAGGCTTTAGCGATCGTATTTGCTGTTGATAAATTTCATCAGTACTTATATGGAAGGAAATTTGTGCTCCGTACGGACCATAAGCCTCTTGTTAGTATTTTTGGATCAAATATAGGCATACCGAGTGCGGCGGCTAGTCGTTTGCAGCGATGGGCAATTAAATTGTCAGCGTACGATTTCAGTATTGAATATATCAAAACAGATAAAAATACAGCCGACGTCCTATCTCGATTAATTTACTCACAAAAAAATGAGGTAACATGTGAGGAGGTTGATTTGCCCGAACAAACCTATTTACACTTTTCAACAGAAGCCTTGCTATTAGACTACAATGTCCTTAAAAAGGAGACTCAACATGACCCTATTTTGAGTCGTGTTTTAAGTTATATAATGGACGGGTGGCCATCAGATGTCGATGTGAGGGAAATAAGGCCGTATTTTAATAGAAGACAGGAATTATATTGTGAATTAGGTTGTATTATGTGGGGTCATCGTGTAGTAATACCATCATCATGTCAAAAAAAAGTCCTTTTAGAGCTTCATGACTCACATATGGGCATAGTGAAGACTAAGTCACTCGCTCGAAGTTATGTGTGGTGGCCGGGCATAGACGAATCGGTGGAGGCGGAGTGCCGCGCGTGCGGCGTGTGCGCCGCGGTGGCTGACGCACCTCCCGCACACGCCCCGCGCGCATGGCCTTGGCCCGCGCGCCCTTGGTCGCGGTTACACATCGATTTTTTAGGACCAATATCAGGTATAACTTATCTAATTGTCGTCGATTCGTGTTCAAAATGGATTGAAGCGATTAAAATGACAAGAACGACTGCACAAGCAGTCATTGCAGTATTACGCAAATTGTGGTCGCAATTTGGCCTCCCAAAACAAACTGTTAGTGATAATGGACCACCTTTTACGAGTTTAGAATTTCAGAATTTTTTGAAACATAATGGTATTGAACACATATTCACAGCTCCCTATCACCCCGCTTCAAATGGTGCTGCTGAAAGCGCAGTCAAAATTTGTAAACGCACTATAAAAAAAGCGTTGAAACAGAATTTAGACGTTGATATAGCATTATCTAGATTTTTATTAGCTTACAGAAATACAGAACACGCTACTACCGGGGATAGCCCGGCCAACATATTACAAGGGCGTAGTCTTCGTATGAGATTAGATAACTTGAAGCCGGAAAGGGAATCTCGAGTTGCGTCGCGTCAGGCACGCAGTGAGAAAGATGCCGGTGGTTCGCAGCGCTGGTTCGATTCCGGCGCTCTCATTTGGTATCGTGAATATAGGGGCTCAGACAAATGGCAACCTGGCACGATAATTAAACGGCTGGGTAACACGGATTATTCTATAAAAAACAGATACGGCAAGGAAATCCACAGACATGTCGATCAGCTAAGACAGAGGGTTATATACAGTAATGTTCCAAATATAACAGTAGGGTCGAACATATCTACAAAATTAGAAATAAATAATAAGTCGCGTAAGTCCTTAGCCGTTCCCACAACCAATGTCGAGGCACCAGATCAGGCCGGCAGCGGCAGCGAGGAGGAGCATGAGATCGGCGAACCCTCTATTACAGGAAACCCGATGTTGGATTCGGAAACAGACCAAGCTGTTGTCATGCCTGACCCGAATTTGCCTAATGTGTCACCAAACGAAAATAATACAGCTATTAGCGGCGTGGTAAAAAGGAGCCGCCCAGTAAGATCTTGTAGACGACCTGTACGTTATGGTTTCGAAGAAATAGATTAATAAAAATAATAATTACTTTTCCTTTTGGGTTGGTGTCGATTAACACACACTTCATGTACATAGATCATAAGAAAAATCCTGTACTTTTAAGGTACAGAATTGTACCTAGTTTTTAGTTTTTAATCATAATAAATGTATTTGTAGTACAGGGCGTATCATTAGATTAATATATGGGTACAATAAGATAAGGGTGGAGGTGTTATGTCTAAATTGTTATAAATGTACTAGTAATGCAGGTGGCGCTTCAGTCTCGTAATAAACGTTATACCGAACACCCGTGCGTTTCATTCAACAGTTCCATGGTACGTCAAAGGAGCTTGAGAGCTCGTACAAAATGTGTCAATATAATATAACAGAAGTAAAGATGAAGTTGTACCGCTAGCACACGTACTACTACTCTTGAGTAATAAGAGAGATTTTAGCTGCAACTGCAACATTATTGCCAAATATTCTGGCGACGAGGTGCAATGTGCTAATATTATAACGTTAATTATTTGTTTGGGTTGGTTTTCAGTGCAATATATGCAGACTAATTAATGAGACTAAACAACCGACGCGCTACGCCTTATTGTGGTCTTGTGGTTGCAACCGTCTAAAGGCGTCTTACCACTTTTATACATACATACACGGTATTTGATGAAATTTATTCATCTATATTTTGAACAGTACGGGTGGGTGGTGACAAAACAAAAGACACACCAAACATGCACACATCATGCATTGATATTGAGCCGAACCATTTTCTCTTTGACGATCTGGACGATTTCGGCAATATCGGCTGCACCTCCATTGCTCTCGATAGCATCCATAGCCAAAGAGTTCTGAAAATGTTTACCAATATGTAACCTGACACCCGAGGGTTAAAGTTAGAATATGAAAGTTAATGTTATAGATTAGAAGAAGTTTGTGAATATGAATGGCTGTAGAGTAATATGACTGGTGCAGATACTCACGCGTGGTACTGGTGCAGTCGTCACGACCGTGGGTTGTGGAACTTGCAACACGGCTTGAGGATTCTGTCGCAAAAAGGTTTTGGTTAACATACATAATATTTAAAAGGCATATTTCAAATAAATTATGATTGAGAAATCCAGACATCCAGCGCTTATATTTCAAGTATTTTGCAAGTATTTTCCGCAATGCTCAATATATCTATTCAATTGTAAGTTTTAAGCGTTATCAACTCATCACTTTTCCGATAGTGACGCATTTCAATAGTTTTCTAATCTCATTTCCGCTGGTAAAAACATTTCCGTGTAACGTCTATGTTAGTTTATATAAATTTGAATCTGATCTTTTTCTTAATTTAAGATAATATGTGTAGCGCCAACGTTGCGAGCTAAATGGGTTGATAACCTTTATCATAATTAAAGAATTAAGTGTTTATCAAGGAATTACCCCTACAATATAATTACAAAATAATTAGTATTATATTAGCTTATTGATATGGTTCACTTATTATATTATTCGTCGCTTTACATAGAAGGTATACCTACATAGAAGGAAACAAACCATTTTTATAGACTAAACACGTTCTAATTTTGGTAGGCGTTACGTCACCCGTAGTATAGATAAATGAGTGGTATACTAATGTAGTGGTTCACAATTTACGTTGCAAAAAGACTAGTCTTTATCGACAGGGCTATGATGAAGGGCGCGACGATATTTCCTAGTCAAATATTAATATAAAGTGTACATTTGACTGTATAGTTTACAGAGTTAATGATTCGGGAAAATTAATATTAATAATAATTATCGAAATGACTTGTTTTGTACGTATGTTTGATGACTAAATAATGATGTAGGTAAAACTATTTGACGAGACATAAGAGGGTTTTACTAATAGCTACTACATGTGTAAAGTAACTTCTCAATTTGGTGAGAGCATTAATTAAAAACAAGCCAAACGTAATAGTAAGTACACTCGCCGCGAGTGACCTTGAGCGGGGTGGTTAAAACCAGGCATCGGCACCGACTTCATACCTTTAAACTAAAAAAAGATAAAACTGTATGAAGTTACTTTTTGATTTTTAGTTTTTGACGTTGGTTTCTAAAACGCTGTTTTTTATTTTATTTTTTACTTTTTAGTGTCTGTAATAGGTTGATCAATAAACGCGTCATGTTCGTAGAATATTTGAGGGTTACCCTCGATTTCCCAAGAATCCACTCATCATATCATCACCATATTTGTATTGGACCACACTGAAGATTCGGTTTTTATACAAATATGCCAATCAATGGACCTTTAGCGCAGCTGTATTAAGTGTTCTAATCCCGATAGAGGCATAGGTGCGGTTCTATGTATTTGCAATTTACAACTACTGTTGAGGACACAATTAGCGCAGTGGCTGATCGGTTTCTACGCTACGGGTTTAAACGGGTCGTAAACGGGCACTTATCAAAGTGTGTGTCAGTTTTAGTGTTTTTAACTGAATTCACGAAGCAGAAAACCTCCTAGTTTGGGGTCAATAATAGATAAGCCTTATAAATAGAACGTTATAATAACAACACTAAATATGGGTGGTTCTATAGAAGGTTAGTTCTAAGAGTCCGTAATTTTTGTTCGAAAAAGACATTTGGCAATGATAGTGGGGTTCACCTGTATAGGTTTCATTGGTGGCGGCAGTTCTACATCCGCGGCTTCGTCTTCAGCCTCGTCCAATGCGCCGGCCACGGCTTTGCCGGCCTCATGATCGTCGGCGCGTCCATTATCGCCGACCGAGCCATAAGGCAGCTGTGAAAACAAACATTATTACTACTTATTTTTTTACATTACTACTTATTTTTTTAACAGTTAATTCAAACAACACTGCCGAACCAAATCTTGTGTACCGTCAGGGATACTTGCGTCGCTTATAAGTACTTTCTAGTAAACTATTGTGTCATCAGTACATTAAACACCTATATATTTTTATGCGTCACAAAGATATATTTGCTATCACTGTCTTCTAAGTGTTTTAAAGTGTATTTAAAATAATGCATTCACGCAGCTATACATGAATTAGCACCATAATTTAATTTAATCTTTGATCAGCAATGTGTGGAGAGACCACGATGCAAAATGTGGATTTACTCAAGCGTCGCGTAAACCTATTAGAATTGGTAGATTAGATGATAGGAAGAAAAATTTGTGTAAAAAAACTCTTACTTAATTTGTGTAAACGAGGAACAGTGACATGGAAATACTCAAGCGCGTCAAATATTGATATCTGTCATGCGGCAACAAGTCGTTTAGTCAAAATATATAGTAATCTGACTTTTTTCGTGGTGAGTGTGGTTATGCGGGAGGGGTGAAAAATTTAAAAAAAATAGTCTGGCGCGACAGATTTTCAAAGGGGGTATTCAGTGAGTATAACTGATACTGCCATTGTTTATTCTGACGATTTGGAAGTGTTGAAAATTTAAAGTCTTAGATTTTGATCTTAATTAACATTTTTTATTACACACGGCTTGCGAAAATCGTCAGATTAGGTATACTTTTTGTTTCTTCTGGTATTATTACAACGACCGCGCTGGAGTTTCGAGAATTCTAGTTTTTACAACTTTGTTATCCTCCCACCCCTTTAGGTTACGCTTAAATCGTCAGATTAGCGAATATGGAACTCTTTAGCAAGTAATTAACCTATCTATCCTATTCTATCTTAATCTGACGCGTTCGAGTATTTTAAATAATTGTTTTTTTACGGGCCCCCTGAGTGTACCCACTACTGTTAAGGGCTCATACTGGCTGGAGGTACTTATCAATATGTAAGGTATCCTCCATTATAATAATTTGCCGCGCTCGAGTAAATCCCAAAATCCCTTCCAGGGCTCCCCTACTATGTTGTGGCATGTTTTAGTAAACCGGAAGATAATAATTTAATAAACGTGAACAATTAAATGAACAGCGACGAAACGAAGTTGTAGAAAGTTTCAGGAGGTTGGAGAATCTTTGTACAGAGGGAAGAAAGAGCGATAATTATGTTTATAATTATATTCTTTGAATAAATATATTAAATCCCTGTGTACGGTAATCTTAGGTAACATTTTTCATTCACCGCCTTGGGTGACGAGGCATAATGAAACTGAATTAAAATGAGAATCATAATCGTTAATTTGTTCTGTAAGTATATAAATAAAATACGTGTCACATTAGAAGGAGACGGCGAAAATGTTAAATCACACCTCACAGTAAGCGTAATTTAAAAAGCGCTGAAATTTAAAAAAATATCACCTAATTAATGTTAAGACGGTATATGCATACAACTAGTGATAAATAAAACTATTAATATTATTTCCGAAAAGAGCTAGACCTGCTGAAGCTTAAAAGTTATTTTTCTTCTGATTAAGGCGTACCTATATAAGACCCAAATACTAACACAGTATTGTAAAGAGTTGCTTCTTTTGTGGCCAGAATATATTCTTCTAATGTTTTTTGTCCATATATGAATAGCTGCTATATGTATAAAAAAAACTAAGGATCATTCCAATAGAAAATATTTAATCAACTTGTAAGCAACGTAACTTTTGTGAACTTCCTAATCAATATACTGGATTCGTATGTTGCTAAATTAGAGCCTGTTATTCCAATGTATTTGCTATATAACTATAAATTCTCATCAAAATCCTTATTACATAATAGCATCGTCAAAAAAGTAACAAGCATCTTCACATTCTTACATCGAGTAAAATATTCACCTCTATTATAATAACATATATCTTTCGTGTAATTTGTCATTATTTTCCATTTAATTGGCTGGCATGCGTATAACGCCGCACGTGGACGCACACATCGGCTTTTATATGCGCCTTAATAAAGTGTTTGAATCATACCTTGAGTTTCTTATCAGATGGTATCTTCTTGAGTGGCACCGGCTTTTCGCCAGTTGCGGGGGATTGCGCCCCGCTTGGGGCTTTTTCTGTTTTGCCTTGGGACTGCTTCCGGAGTCCTAGCCATCGTTTCCTACACAGCGATGAGAAAAAAATATCAGTATACATATTTACAAAATTACTCTTTAAGGAGAGACTGAATAAGTTCATATAATTTCCAACGTCGTCAATGAAATATGTATATATCTTTACTCAAGTAGGTACTTGCGTAAGGAATACGATGATTCCATATAAAAAATTAAATATTTTCCAATGTGTTTCTATATACTTTAGTCAAGCTTCCATGAGACACATAAGACATATCGAATTGTCAAAATCCATGATAATTATGTATTTGTTTCGTAGCCTTGAGTCTCGTTTGTGACTGTGACATAGACGTCCATACTACACTTGCAAACTACGTAGCGGAATGGGAGATGATAAAATTATTATTTAACTATGCGCTGTTCTGTTTAGCTTGGTTATCTCACCTCATTCGATTGAAAAATTATTGAAAATGATTGTTTATTTCTGTAAATAGATCTTTTTAAAGACACTTTTACAATTCATGTAAGATTATTTTTAGTATCTCGATGACATTCGTTTAATTATACTATGAAAACCATAACAGTATTACATTAACAAACTAATTGTACACGTCTAAGGCTGTAAACAATCAGTGCTGCAGTATTTAGAGACAAATACAGACAAAAATGCTGCTTTATTGTTATGAATTAATTCACAGAGACGTGGTCACTCACTATGCAGTAAGTGAGCTAAGGAGCTTAGCCATACTTAACTGCAATTTATACGTCAGTAACTACTAGTTTTACCCGACCCGGCTTCACACCGCAGCACTATGTATTTACGGCGGACCTACCCGATCAAAGAGTATATTATAATATTTTCCTATTAATCTGTGACGTTTTGTGGAAAATTAATTCAATATATCAATTACTTTTCGAGTTTTATTAACACAAATACATATATACGGAGGCTTAAAGGCGTCTTTGTACACAGGACAGTAAATCAAAACAATATATTTTTTTATGTTAGCTTAGAATGTGTCGTAAATTAATTATATGAACAACTCTTACTGTGGTGACATGTATATGAATAGATAGAAATAGTGGCTCGGGCACACTTCATCCTGCCTGAATACAGAGCCAAGAACAAAGTGAATGAAAGCCTTCTAAAGACATACAAAAGTAAATAATAATATAAGAAATAATAATATTTGTAATAAAGAATCATCATTATCATCAACCCATTAACGTCCCACTGCTGGGCACGGGTCTCCTCTCATTTGAGAGGGATTAGGCTATAGTCTACCACGCTAACCTACTGCGGGTTGGCAGACTTCACATGCCATCAAGACAAATCTCTCAAGCATGCAGGTTTCCTCACGATGTTTTTCTTCACCGATTGAAGTTGTGATAAATACGCATTTAACTTCCGAAAAGTCAGTGGTGCGGTGCCTTGGGTTCGAACTCGAGACCTTTGACGTCTCAGTCCACTGGTCACACCGCTAGGCTACCACAGCTCCGTAAAAAATGTGGTTCAATATTATAAGTCAGATGTAACTCAACCTGGGCCAATAAAATAGAAGACAGTACCTACTGTATGATGCTGTTTCGTAGTTGACCGTAAAAAAATGCGACGTAATTAGCTCCAGGTAAAATTAAGTTTACTCCTAGTTGGAATTTTTATTTCATGGAGCAGGAATATAGGAAATAACGCCAAAAGCTTTTAAACCTAATAAGTCCACGTAAATAGATACTTGTAGACTACTTCCCTTAGTTATTTCTATTTATTTAACTCACCTATATACTCACAGGCCTACGTCCAGCAGTGGACGAATATGGGCTGATGATGATGATGACGATGATGATATACTTATATAACACACTACACAATATATATACACAATTCTTATTTAGGTACATTAAAAACTTTACAATTTTAAATCGCTACCAGTTGATTTATGTCGATTATTATTGAATAATCTTATCGACCCAAACTGTCGACTTTATATCATTCAAACAAAACATTCCCATACATTACTATTACACATTACTATTCTATTTTTAACCGACTTCTGAAAAGGAGTAGTTTTTATTTTCTTCTATAAATTTATTGTTTACGTAGGTATTTTCAATTGTTCATCGATATCTTCGTAACTCCGTTATTTTTTGCGTTGAGCTCAGTATTACTTTTCTTTGGTATTGAACCATGGATTTTGATGATATTTACAGTATGGATCTCATTAAAAATATAAAGTATTTTAATGATAGAATTATTGCTAGGTTAATGAAAATCCCAAATCAATGTACCTAACTTCGTACGTGGTCGGTAATTTGTGAATATTTTCAGAGAGAACCAGAGAACTCAGTGATTTGTTACCCGGCAGACCAGTCTGCAGAAAAGGCTGCAATCGTTTGGGTTAATTGTTCCTATTTAAATTCGTATAAGTAATCCTTATGGCTATTTTTTTTTGTCGTACTTTCGATCCATGCATCCAATATTATTCCACATTAATCTTAAAATCTACAGATAATGGAGACGAGCTTTTATTTGGGTTATAACCATAAATGGAACACAAGTTTGCTTCAGTACCTATTATATGCTATATTTTATGTTCTTGATAATCGAGCAGTAAGACAGACAGACTGCTAGTGTTGTATCAATGGAGGGTTAGCAGCTGTATCTATTTAGGCACAGTGCACTGCGTCGACCAGGGCCAGCGATGGACCACAATCACACATATGTAATCAAATACGTAAACCGCATTGGTTGTATTGGATATATCGTGCGTCACTATTAATTATACTTTTCCTCGTATTTAATGGACACGGTTCGTTAGAGTTGAGTATTTTTAACGAACTTAGGCCATAAGGACGGGAAGTAAGTAAACATTAATTATTCAATATTAACATTATTAATTTTAGTTTTTTTCTAAACATTTATCTTATGCATCAACATACAATAACATCACAAATAATCTAAACACGACGAGACAGATGCAGTGCACATGCCAAATATCGTCAAATAACTCAAACTTTATTTGCCAAATTGAGGGCTACTATATCAATTCTATATATAATAATTAACAATCGGATGTTACATAATATAATAATATAGATAGTTTTATTTGTATATTCATGTTATTAGGTTACCGTTATACCCGGTACCGCTCATCCGGCTATCGGCTACCGACATCCGCGGGATATAAGGGTATCGCCTACTCGTAACTGGCACACCTATAGCTGCCTATAGTGAATCGGCTGTTGCTTCGTTTGTATACGTAATGTCATTACAGTTCGAGTTAATGACGTTGTTTGAGCTATCACAAAACACAAGCATAATAGCATGTATCGCAATCTTCTTTGTTGATAATTAATCATAACGTAACATCATTAGATTTGTATTTTCCAAAAATTATAACCCAAATTTCGCTGGTATGTCATCAGGTGTCATGCATATACTTAGGAGTATATTTTGCTGTTTTGGGAATTTCCTAAAAGGAAAATGACATAACGCTTGTCTTGTAGAAATAGAGCGTAGGGTGTCTCACAATCTAAACAACAAGAAGTCTGATTTGGGACTAATATAATCTATGTAGGTATGTATACTGCCGCAAAATCGATGAAATAAAATTAATAAAATTGTAATATAGTGGACATAATGTTGTTTATTTATAACGTTTGCCCCTAATTTTGTATAGGTAATTAACTAATAGACTTGCCAAGAGCCGAACCTAACAAGACATAAGATTACAAGTCTTAGCCCTAAAATGCTAAATAATATCACGCGTAGTAAACAAAACACTGTGATTAGATACATTGCAGTGTCTATAACTAAATTACATCAAAAATCGTCTAGACACCTGAATGTACCCAAGTAAAAGTTAAATGTAATACTGTTTCGGAAGAACTAAGTGCGTCGTGAACTTCTTGAGTCTAACCAGAACGAGAGAGTAACTTCCGTAATGCTAGCCGCAATAACTTAATAAAGTCGAAGAGGATATTCAAAATATTCAAAGTTTGTGCCGCGAGAAGCGGATAGTGTGGAACTTCTCTATAATGAGAGCCGGAAATATAATAAGTCACCAACATCGGTCTTTCAGTGGACTTCAGACAACTTATTTACCTTATTATAAATCCTTTCCTACTTTAGATTAGAATTATTTTAGTTATGACTAGCTTGTGGTACAGATATCAGAAATGATTAAATAATATTTTTTTGATATCTGTATTGTAAAAATACCCAAATTCCTTTAAAAATGGAACTGATCTGAATGGAATGGAACATTGCTACATGATAATAATAACAACTCTTTTAAATATAAAATTGTTGTGTATCAGCACGAAAAGGTTTCATGGTGGCGTTAATTATAATAATTAATGATACTGATTCAAGGTGCATATTTAAAAGATTAAATGTGTAAATGAATGAATACGAAGAATTCATTGTGTTTTATCTGAGTGTGGTTGGACGGTCAGATTTACATCACCCAAGGACTCGTCACCACATTGCGGTTACAGCTCGGCGACAAACAACAAAAAATACACCAACAGAAACGTTCACAACTGTATCCCCGCGTTACGTAATCCGCACCAGATCAAGATCACAACACACGAGTGGTATTCACTGAGACTTACTTCACGCAAACAACTTGATTCCACATAACTGACGCGTCGCGTTAACATCACTATTACACACGTTCACCGCCACAATCACGTGTACACTGGCTCGCTTGCAAAAGGTGCACAAAAACTGTTATCTAGTTTCTATTCCGAAGGAGTAAATAATCTGATCGGGGGACGGTTTACAAGGAGCGGTATCAGACGAGATATAGTCGCGATAATGTTGTAATGAGCGTGTGTACGCGCGGCCAAGTGCGATACGTCGTCGCGTCGTCGCCGCGTCGTCGCTCGTCGCTCGCCCGGTGACCGCCTGTCACACCGACTCGTCGTGACCATAAACGACACCTTAATTACATATCAATTAGGTAATGAACACATCCGACCTGTCGTCGTACATTACAATAAACACTTACCTAGAAGCGTTAAATTCGGTAAATGGATTGTACTCCTTTAATTAGACACAGGACAAGAAATAGTTTAGGGATTTACGACTGACGTGAATACATTACGAAATGTTTAATTATATTATCTTGTTAAGGAATGGTGACGATAAGATAACGGAAATTGTTTGTGAACTTGTCGTTGGAAAAGAACAAATAGTGTGTACAGGTAAACGCATCAGCTGACCAAACTTCGATGGAAAATTCGACATCTGAACGAAACAAACAGAAAATATCTATATTTTGCAGAAGATTGGTACCCCACACGGAAATTGCAATGTTTATTTGATATTACTCAACGAAAGTCTAAGTGAGTTGTTACTTTCACGAAATATGATACCTACACCTACTGTTAAGGTGAAGTTTAGGGATACAATTTTCTATCTAGATTTTTGAATACCCCAAGGACTGAAAATGGTATATCACTTATTTTTTTTTTAAATTACCATCATTCATAATATAATGTAAATTACTCATTTGTTATTTTATAAGAAAAGTTAGAACTGTATATTACATCAAAATATACGTTGATATTTTACAAACAACAAACTCCGTTTATAACGATTTGAATTTATACGAATTCTCTGATAAGAATAAGGCTTCTTAAAAGTTTGAAAGACCATTTTCCGTTAAACAATAATACAAAAGTAAATATACTTTCGTCTACCCGTTACAAAATGTTTGTTGAGCCCTAAGTTAAAAACATTATTGTGCGTTCAAATAAACACCTTGGATATTGAAAACAACAGCACAGCAAACAAGTTTGAACGCAGACACTGACACATAACTATCCGCACACAACACAGACCTTTAATAACGTAATTAAAGCATGGATAAATGAATTCAGGTGTACAACTGTAGATAACGGTCGGTGGAACAACCTGATCTGACTGAAACAGTTGGCGCAACAGTGTCGCGAATCGTCCGCGTCGGCGTGCATCGTCGTCTGCGCGTGCGGCGCCTCCACAGCACTGTGCGACTAAGCCGTACGTACGGACTCGATATGGTCGGAGGAATTAGATAAAATCATACCAAGATAAAAACATGACTAATAGAAGGCAACGAATCGTTTACCTACCTCAAATTACACAAAATAGTTAATATTCCTTTATCTATTTAGTTGAAACTGCTTATTTGCTCACCATTTTGGTTTTTGTTTATGGAAATACGTAGTTTTATGTCGGTCGGGTTTAATTGCCTCAACTTATGTAAACAGAACAGTTTTTAAGTTAACTTTAAACGGTTTTATTAAAAATAAAGATTAAAATGAAGTAGATAACGTACTAAGTATCAGAGTCATCACATCACTCTCTTTATCCAACTAGGCCATCTGGTCAATGGACCAGACAAGAAAATAAAATCGTCGGGCATGTGAAATTTCTATCAAAGCCATATCATAATAAATGCTATGTACATACCTACGCAGATTACAAGCGCCCAACAATTTAATTAAACCTACTCTGTGCCACAGCCACAACTCAACCAATATGTCAAAATTCTTTTTAATAGGCAATCTTTGTGTTTGATTTGCGAACGAGTCAAATACAAAGATGTATTTGTTATAATTATAATGTAATGCTCCATGAACATTATTTATATAAATACTTACTATAATAACTCTAATCATTAAAACAACAATGCTAAAACTAACTTCAGGAAATACAAATTTTGGACAGGTCAAATTTCTGCTTTTGTGTAATTTATCAACAAAACTATTTCAACATACCAAAAGTTGCTTGGTGGTTAGTTTAGCCTGCAGTGTAACTTTAAGCTCAGAACAACACTTACCCACTAAAGGCTTTTCTCTGTTTCACGGGACTGGCTGCGCTCATACCACCAGGGTCCGAGTTAGATGCTTCTGCAAAATACAATATTGTTAATAACAAAAAAAAAACACCTATGCATAATTCTATTAATAATGCAATCTTATTAACCTTACAATCATCATCAACCTTACAATAAGAATTATTATTGTATGCAGCTCTATGCATCGTTGTATAACATAATTATGACTATGGTATGAAAATATACACTTTACTATATCTCAATAAAGGCGTTTAAAATTAAAATTTGCAGCTGGAATACATTGAGCACATTATATATTAATTATTCTTATGATAAATTAATATTAGTACTGGAACTACTCGTTTAATATACCTACTATTTCGATAGTACGGCACCGTCTCTAATTAACCGTTTTTTAATGAAAGAGGAAATCTTTGATATAAATCAATGCATCGACTGAAGTAAAAGAGAAAGTAGAAATCGAGTGGTATCAAAAGGTTGAAATAAAAACGGTAGGGTAGAGATAATCGTGGCGACTGCTGACAAGGTCACGCGAAAGTCATATTATCAGCCGCTGACTGTGAGCGAGCGTTTTACAGTTTATCGGTTTCCATACATATTCCAATTTTCGTTTACACCGAAAACAAACACTATTAAGGGGTACAGTGGTAATTACGTTGGGGGTAAATTTACCAAATACTAAACCAATATAAAAAACACTTAAAATAAAACTGCAGATGCTGATTTAAAATTTAATGAAGCCCTGAGTGGGTACTGTTACGCGGGTCAGTGGCGCAGTTTTTCAAACCCAAAAGTAAAACTTTTTGAAGTGTCCACTCTAAAGACGAACGTAGATTACCGAGTTCGGTTCAAGTCGGTTAAAAGGCAGTAAACACCTGAGACCTTAATCATTGTAAGTGAATTAAAGGCCGACGCTAAATAGATTTTTTAAATTGAGAATATGATGGAGATATTTCACGCTAAAACAGACTAACTGACACTTAGGAAACTTTTTTAGAAAGTAGATAATATAAATAGTGTAATAGTCCTTTTACGAAAATTCCCCTTAAAAATCCAAGCAATTAAAAAGCGGCACGTATACGCTGTCGACTTCAATAGAGTTTTGAAAATAAGTAGAATTATATAACGAGTATTTAAACTCAAACGTGTACTTTTAAAGGTCGTTGATACATTCAGATGCGAAACGTCTACCGACAACCGGAACGTATTACACTGATAATATACGTTCCGGGAAAAAAGTCCTTGTAAATCGAACCAAACCTTTGAGTCATCTCGTATATTAAATTCGTAGGAACATGGATCAGATGCACTTTTCCTAGAACTCATGTTACGTCTCCATATTGAATGTATTATATGTATATAAATATATAAGTAGGTACTGTAAAAGGATACAAATTGTACTTGGATATTAAATTTCGCAGAAGCAGTAATACTCATATTTTTCGAACGAACCGTTTTTAAAAAAACCTTTTTTATAAAGGTTTAGAGAAATAGATCCGGTCAAAAATAGTCGTCGACTCATCGCTTCTCAGATAATCCGGTTAATTTAGGTTGGAATAAAGTTTTTCAAATGTAAAGGATTTTTAAGAAAAGTTTGGGCCAAACCCGGTGTAAACCGGTATTTAATAGGTAACGGTTCCTAGCTGTAGATAAGGGTGGTTATTACAAATATATTATTAAGCCAATTTAATAATTTCACTTTTATTTATATTAAATATAATTTAATAATCTTGACATTGGTGCCCATAAATTCGAATTATACAAGACGCTGATTTACCTTTTTATACTGTAAAAAGTAGAGCTAATGAGTCAGGACTAAATATTCAATAAGTACATTATACCTAGTATTAGCTTGATAATCCGGACATTGCATTAAGGACAACCGCATCGATATAATCCTATTAGCGCTACTAATTAAAAGTTCTTGATTGACTTTTTTATGCTTTCGGCGGATAAACGAAGATTTTGTTGAGTGCACGTTGTCGTTCCTCATTTCATTTGAAATTCTTTTTAGATATAACTGCATTGAGGTATATACAAGAAAAAGAAATACTGCGCCGACCGAAACAAAAGAAGCTGCTACATTCAACACAATATGTAGTAACCAACTATTATCTAGTTTATTATTTGGACTGATGTATTTTGTCTGCCGAAATATATAAGCTAGGCTAATTACGACCATGTGCCTGTAACATGTGTACGTAACGAGAGGTGACTGAGATCCCACCTGCATGTTACGAGGCGACGGCTATTGTTCAATTCAGTCCCTTTGACACTGACGTATTGTATTTAGAGGAATCTATACAGTTTCAAAGCTGACGTCCGCTAAGATGGCTGATAACAGTATCAATTACGGTCTGATAATTAACGCTATTCGTAGCTCAGGAAACTAGATATTGCATTGAAATTCATTAATGATTCCTTGAATACTAATTTGACGTGCCCATCACGCCTGTGTTCTCGGAGGGGTGGGTATAGTTTGTTTTGAGTCTTACACGCCCCCTATTACAGGGCGAACCGAGGTTTTTAAGGGGGCAAGTCCCCATTCCGAGTTGCTACTGAGATTTTATAGAAAAATCCAATATCGAACTCACGATCTCATGCTCAGCAGTCATGTTTACGACTGCTAAACCAGAGAGGCAGTCAGTCTATAAAACATGTGGCATTAATAAACTTCATTCTTCTTCTATTAAGAAAATTCTTGCTATTAGTACCTAGCTGGAAATTTCAGCAGATAAACACATTGACATGAGTTTTATGAATCAATTAATTTTATATATCAACTGAATACCGGTCATTATTCTGTATATAAGCGAAATATTCGGCGTAATTTTACGGTTTTGCGCTCTACGATCCTGGCCCTCAAACAGGCTTAAACAGGCTTTATTTAAGCCAGTTGGAGCATCTGCCACGAATAATTTTATTTGATACGTACCCAAAGTTACCACTCAGTATTTCTAGTTAGCGTTGGTATTGATCTGGTGGATTAATATATGAATTCAACAAAAGCCGATCAGTTTAATAATTTAAAACTTCAAAGTATAGGAGTATATGTGGAATCCGGCAGATAATACCAAATTGAACAAAAGCCACCGAGTATACTAACGATTCATATTAGCGTGAGGTCCTCGTAAGTATGGTGTCATCGCTTACAATTGACCAATCGATCCGTACTATTCGCGGTGACTGCACAGTAGCTAAAATATCTGATGTAGGTACCTATCCTTCAATTAAAAATATAAAGTCAATATTATTATAATGTTTTAAAAAACTATTGAATAGTTTATTATCTCTATAAAATAATGCTACAACCCGTTGTAGGCTTGTTTTGAAATATATTCATCATTTATCGAATGTAATATTCTTTTAGAGAGCATATAGCATCCATCCATTTTGAGAAACTGTACAGAATTACAGATTATAAACCGAGATTTAAATCGATGTATGAATACTTTTTAATATAATCAATTCATGCAGATAGTATTTAAAAAATAGTTCAGTGTATCGTATTGATAGTAGATATGTGGAATAGTAGAAAATTATTCGTTATCTTGAACTTGTTTAAGTATAAAATCTAAGGCTTTATGTTAAGATGCTGTATGCACTAGCCTAGTTGTACAGGATACCTGCATCAGCAAAATAAATGATTCCATTTAATCTATCTTATTATTCACGATACTTGATAAAAGTTGCTGCGGGTTGAGTGCGGCAAGTAATCACTAACTCTGGACTGTGGAAATCTATGGGGATGCCTATTATACAGCTGATAATTATGAAGATGTAGATGTAATCTTTATCATAATAATAATTCATATTACTAATTTATCGCGCGGTTACTAAGTAATTTACGTAAAGTATAGCTTGTTTAAGGGATTATTTATTTATTATCTTTCTTAAACGCTGGAACAACTACCAGAGTCGTGTAAACAGGAAGTCAGTCGTATTATCAAACTGAAATATATGCATAGTACTATTTGATTGTGATGTAATTGTATTTAAGAACCAGATAAAATAGTCTAACTTTACAATGAAAAACGAAGTGTTTTCTTTCAAGTGTATGAGTTATATAAATACACGATCACAGATATCATCAGCATTAGGTACTAATTAGTACACGTACGCCATGCGTGCCGAACCGCAATTCTATTAACACTCTATAACAATGTACGATGTTGGATGGTGGGTGCTCGTAATAGGTATGTCTTTCAAATTAAACTTATATAGATTTTATCGTGTCTCCTTCGTATGTAAATACAACAAAACACCTATTTAGTTTTACATAGCAAAATATTTATTTGAACTAGTATATTCCAAGTATAGAATTTCCAAGTGTTTCTTCATGCGTTTACGGGATGAATTAAACTTAATTTGCGTATTAGCAATCCTGTTGCTTTATGTCAAATCAATTAATAGTAGCTAATTATATAAAAATACAAATAAATATTGATATAGTGGGATGGATCAAATCCGAAACGGCAGTGGCGCTGGAAAATATCATACAGCATCAATCGAAGAATCGATTTCCCATCTCCGATTTAAAGTTTTATTTTAACCCTTTTGCAGGGCAGTTAACTAAGTAATCCGAGTGTTTCACCTTATATTAAAGTAAGTTTTACTGACCACACGCTCGTTAGAGATACCGACGAGAGTCCTCAATTTTAACTTGTAGTTCAATAACAAAGATAAATGATCAATGTATAATATCGGAAACAACGTTAGTGCCATTAAGTCGCTGACGCGGAAGTGAGCTAATGCCACTAATACTTCTCTCTTATTGACTTGTTTCAGAACATAATATGTCATCACGCCTTTGCGAAAGATTAAGTAGTCACACCTGTCTACTTATATACACCCGTACAGCTAGCTGGCAAGGTCTTTTTAGGTCCCAGTCTATGCCTTATATCATAAAAAAGTCCCAATACATAAACACTGCTCCAACTGGGAATTGAAACTAGGACACGCTGTCAAACATTTTAGGTAAAACATGTTACGCTCATTAAATTACGACTTCATGAATAATTTATATGATTTTAATTAAACTTCTTCGTTTAGCTGAAATGCTGAATTCGTGAATAGTGACAGTTGCCGTGCGGCTGAAGATATTGAATTAAACAAATAGAATTTTCTATTCTATACACTGCAATCAATAAACAGATTGAAATGTCTTTTGAGTTGAATAGACAAGAACACTTGTGTGTTCGACTTCGTGTCACCGCCGTTCAACTCAATGACGGGTAGTACTTTAGAGATAGAATATGACTTAAGTAGAAAAATGTATTCATAAGTTAAGTGAACTAATTTCGGAAATATTCTAGTATAATAAGAAACGTGTACCACGCTTATATGGTATATGTATAGCGGGGAGGAGCTTATTAGAAGATTATGTAGTCATTTAGCCTGACAGGTTTGTCACTAAGATGACTATAGATGATGATTTATAGTAAATTTAATAGAAAAGACATTGCACAATGTCGCCCATAACTGCATCCTACGATTGTTTTGTTTCAACACAATGGCTCGTGCGGCTTTTGAGACCGGGGCCGCGGTCCAAAATTCCCCCTAAAATACAATAATTATTTTGGAGTAGTATTTTGGGAGCAAAAGTAAAATTAATAAAGTTATTTTTGGGAAAGTATAGCAAACCAATAAAATAAAATCACTATAATTAGTTAAATTTAGACCGTTTCCCAAAGGGCTTTTGTTAATTAGTATAGGTTAGGGTGAAATATGTCACAACTGCATCTACGTTCCTGACAGAAACAGCAACGCTGTGTATTTGCTCCACTCTACGACTGTCGATCATCAGCGCATGAGAGTTTGTTTAAATACGAATACGTTTGATGTACCGGCCGGCGGCGGTGACGACCAGCGCCGTAGTCGTACGTAGGTACGTACGTACGTAGTCGGCTTGTATTCAAACTAATAATTTAGATCTTGGACCCAAAAGTCGAAACTGGAAACTAACACGATGAAAAAAATGCCAGAACATACTCAAAATAAACGTCACGAACGAGTGGTGTTTGCAGCATAAAATCCTTCTGATTTTTACGGTGAACCTACGTTTATCTTAACTGAAAGTATTAAATTCTGGAAATAATTGTATATACCTCGCACACACCGCACTAAATAGGATGAATCGCCAAGACAATTCGGTAGATAGGAATTAGATTCTTTTGGAGCGAGACTCGACATCCTTTCAGCGCCGAGAATTTATCATCATAAATAGAAACACGTTCTGTTTGTTTATCTACATAACATAATGTCTAGTATTTTCCTTACGTAATGCGTGATCCGTACCTAACATTTTGGACCTAATCTTCTGCTGCTGCAAGACAGATGTCAAAGACAGATGTTAAATGAGATAAACTATGGTTGTTAGCTCATTCTAACACTATAGAAAGGATTTCTGTTTAGACCGAAGCGATTTAGTTCGTGGGCCGCTGTAGTACTTATCTATTACAAATAATAAATTCGATCATAGAATATGAATAAATTTTCAGATCAATAGAGGCTTATAAAAATAAATATGTATTTCCGAAAATAAATCTCTCGCGTCTCCTGCCTAGTGTTTAAGGCTGAGTGTAAACGAAACCAGTGTTCCGTGAGATCGGCTCCGGAATCAGCGGCCGTGTTCAGACAAGCCTCATCATTGACTATCGATTCACTCGCGCTCGTCTAACTCGTTCAGACTGCCGCGCCCCCGAACTTGGCAGCTAGGTAGGTACTACTATCATAAATAAAACACATTTTTAGGTTTCGTATCTTTTATATCCACATTGATTGTTGTCAAATAGAATACATAAACGGTTGTTTGTATTCGTCAATATATTAAATACTGTTAAAGAAATAAAAATAATATATTAAGTACCGTACCGGTAATAAATAAATTCTTAGTGTAAAAAGGTGGACATTTCAGAGCTGTAATCTTGTATATTTTTCCTAACTGTATGCCAAGAAA
This sequence comes from Craniophora ligustri, assembly GCA_905163465.1. Classification (NCBI taxonomy): domain Eukaryota; kingdom Metazoa; phylum Arthropoda; class Insecta; order Lepidoptera; family Noctuidae; genus Craniophora; species Craniophora ligustri. The sequence continues at coordinate 4,103,132 of LR990954.1, read as the reverse complement.
ACAGGGAATTAAAGATTACTATTAATATTATTTTTTCTAGTAATAATATAGCCTATGTTACTCAGAGATTGGTAAGCATTCTAATGTTGAAAGAATTTTTAAATCCGTCCGGTAGTTTTTATTTTTATTCGTTGCAAACATACAAAAATACCCTTTCCTGATTATAATACTACTAAGATTAGCGTAAATGTGATGCGACATATAGGAGGTATATATTATTATGTATGTATATACTACCGACTGTACTAGTGAAGAATAATTATGATATGATATACGCAGGACTAGATCCATTAAGTACATACCCTTATAATACCTCAGGATTTGCACTGAACTTAACAATGACTGAAAATGAGTAATATGTCAAACATGTTGAGTTTTGTACATGTTAAACGCTGTTCGATAATTACTAATGTTTTTTTATCAGATGTACCTATACGCTAAAGATTTTATTTTTTTATTAGCCATCGTCTACATTAATTACTATAAATTTATAGTATAGCTACAAGTACATGAAATTTTTGTATAAAAGGAAACATGAAGTTGAGTGAAGAATTAAAACAATTTCAAGTAAGCAAATAAATTGAAATACAATTGAAATTTGAAATACATTGACATTTTACACAGCACCATCTAGTCCCAAACTAAGCAGAGCTTGTACTATGGGTACTAGACAATGGATATAATACTTATATTTTTTTTTGTAAATACATACTTAACCCAGACGAACACAAACACTTATATTCATCACATTAATATGTATTTGTGTCCCGTGGGAATCGAACCCACGACCTTGTGATCAGCAGTCCGGTACTCGAACCACTAGACCACAGAGGTCGCCAAAAGTAAATATTAAGTAAGATCTTTAATAAAATAGATATATTTACTTATAATGACTATTACAAAGCCAATTTGTAAGTCGATATACGTGTACCTATGTTTAGAAACTTGTGACGTTAAGATGTCACTTTCACTATGCAACGAACGCAACCCACAATGAGAAAGGGCCGTTGGCAATCGCGGTAAAAGCGTTAAGATGTTTATAATCAATTTGTTACCGATTAGACAAACGTGCGAAAACGGTTGGCATCCGGCCCAATTGTTGTTTTTTCACACCACTGCGATAATGTGGCTGTGGCGACGTAAATAATAACATTATGGTTTCATTGTCAAGCCTGTGAAGACTTTGTTTCGCAACAGCGAGATTGTATATCTTCTCACTCTTTAGGGCTTTTAAATGTAGATCCTGTTACAGAGCAATTTGTTTTTATAAACATCTTCACGCAAGATTTGATGTGAGGATTTTTTTATGTCTCCTATAGGGGTGTGTACAATAATTGGACTCCTTTGTGCACTGTCTTAAAATGAAGATATCATCATACAAAATATATAAATTTTATAATTTAAAATGAATGAGATGTATCAAAAATATTCATGGGTATAGCAGATTGTACTTTACGAAATACAATTGTAGTATGAATTGTATAAGTTAGGTACGAATGCCTGACTGAATCACTGAGTAAATTACGTTCCTTGGCGCGCGTTTAAGCTGTGGACCGTGATGGGTCCCGCACAGGTAAGTGATAAATAGATTATTCGCTAAAAACTCGTGCGAAAAATTATTTGCGTCGACGAGTGGATTTTACACGCCATCAATCAATATCAATAAATATTTAAAAGCATCACTGCGTAAATTACGCTCAACACTTCATATAATACTACAACAGGACTGTCCTCGAAGATAGGTAGTCTCAGTGCTTAATTTAGCATAACAGTGAGACATTTTACAGCGTTTATAATATTGATTTCCTTTTTTGCGAGTGGCCAGTTGAACACGTATGGTTATTATTTACTAAGGAAAACTGCTATAATTATTGCTTTACTTCACAATATAATTAAACTCACGGATGAAAATTACTTCAAGAACTTTTATTAATTTATTTTGGCATGCAACAAAACAGCACTTTTGGTTGAACTTAAACGCCATTATTCATATACACGATAAAATAGTAACGTACTAATCGTAGTTACTAATTAATTTAAGGCCCAACTCCTCCGGTCAATGTAAAATTATAACAGATTCATTCATTCTATTCGGGACGGCGATATATCGAGCTGACTTTATATACGTTAGAGCGTGCTGGATATCGGACGGTGTTCGTAACCCATATGTAAGCCGAAAATCCTTGGGGGGGACTTATGTCCAGCAGTAGGCGTCTAACAGTTGATATGATGATGATGAAGCCGAAAATCTGGACTTGGATAACTCGTAGGATGTAAAACGGTGATTGCAAACCATTTCACGGATAGGTAAGTGGAACTAGTTTCATAAGATAAGTGTAATACACAAAATAAAATAGGTACACGAAAAAACTCGTTTTAATACAAAGTTTACGCGTTTGGCAGTTCATAGATAAATAGGTAAACAAAAAAATTACGTTTCATAATTAATTTGAAGTATTTTTTACAAGAATATGTTATTCTTTAAGTTATTCCAAGAGAACTAATATCTTTGGCAAATCTAGCAGGAACAAAGATTACTTCAATGGTCTAGTCACATGGAAATTTAAACGGTATAATTACAGGAACGTTTTGTTTAAGTAAGTATTGTGTTCAGAATGCTGAACTGAATGTTTGAAAGGCTCGTATGATCGTAATTGAATCCACCTCGCATGCTGGGATACACAAGCTTTTAGACAAAGGGTTGAGCGGTAACCATACAAAGCATAAGTGGCCTGTGCCGCATGGTTGTTGTAATACTCACTCACCCATTAGAAACTGTTAACACGGAGTTTAGTTTGCGTATCATGGAGGTGATTTTCGTTATCAGAAACAAATACATGTTAGCTTAAAACTGTACATTTACTTAGATTAGGCGGAAATAAGTGTGGTTTGCACATACCTAATTAAAAATGGGTCTCCAATATTAATTGCCGGCGTTACCATATTTAAGTACCTTCTACCTCTACCTTCTTGTAGGAAGTAGGGCATAGCGAGATTTCTCGCTCAAATTGAGCTGCCCGACTGGGGAAGTACCTCCGCCTTACAGAAGACCGCAGTGAATCAACAATGTTGTCTTTCTGCGAGTGAGTAAGGTCACCAGAGCTCATTGGGAGAGTGACTATTCTGACAACATGGGAATTCCTTTTGCCGTCAGTTCAGTAACTCCCTTTTTTAAGAAACCTGAACGGTTTCTAAGGGCAACGCATTGCAAATGGTTTGGCAACGCATTTGCAAGCCTCTGGTGTTGCAAATGCCCATGGGCGGCGGTCATCACTTACCATCAGGTGAGCCGCCTGCTCGTTTTCACCTAAAAACCTTCATCTTTGCACCACAGTTTCACTAAATTGTAAAAATATGTTAAGCTTGTAACGATCTAACCGGTTCACGATGTGAAAACTGCACTCGCGTCTTTTGAAAGCGTTCTTACGTTTTTTTATTGCCCTTCATCTAAAGTAGCTATACAATTAATCTCATATCCCTAATGGTGATAACCCTTAATTTTTTTTCGGCCCCTATCGAAGTTATGTTTATAAAATTTAAACTGTAAATTACTTAGGTATTATCCATAAGTGTATTCCACGAAACGAGGAGGAGAAATGAGTATTTAATTGCTGCGAGCAACAGTTAGCTGCTAGTATTGTATAACCACAACGAACGTTGATGATGAAATATTTTTTACAAATAAAAATATACCTACTGAAATGTATTTTTTATTATAATATATTGTTAATTCAATTAACACGATTTCTGTTCTGTCTGCCTACTCGGTGTTTTATATGTACAATACAATTGGCATAAAGTGCCCGGTTTTGAGTTAAAACATAATTGATGGTTGGAAAGTTCCCTTCGAGGATTGCCAAATAAATATATTTTTGATTACGTATGATTGCCACACGCTGTATATGAAGCGGGTAACCCGGTGGCCCAGTGGCGATTACGTGCAGCCCTGCGGCTTGTGCCTCACACCCGTTACTTCAGTCTCATACAAACTCTAATTTGTAGAGAATAGAGTTTAAATTGTATTGTTGGAGTGGCAACAAAAAGATTGTACAAGTACAGATGTGAAGTTATATTTAAATCACGGCGCTCATCTGCAATGTTAAGGTTGAATTCCGGAACGTTTGCGTCACTAGAGTACACCCGTGTATGGTATTGTACCTACTTTACAATTTCTGTATTGGGGTTGCTATAGAGAATTATGAACGCATCTAATTTACCTACGTGACGCTAGTTAGTTATTTTAAAAATTAAACTACCCCGCTAATTGAATAATTGTTTATAATGCGATAAGCTATTTCCATTCTACACTTAGTCACTAGACAAAATAAGCGTAGTAAAATGCACTGTACCAATATTACACGAAGGATGTTTGTCGATTTCTGCCGACCGGCTAAAGGCAATTGATTAACAGAACTGTATGGGGTTACTGAAAGTTTCTGTAACTGCCCGCCTAAAATACGAAAGCAATTAGGATTTTCGTAAATTGAACTCTCCGGGAACTTGTTACTTTTTCATTTCCGAGGTTGACATTTGTTCTTTTATGTGTTATTTTCGCTACAATGTTGTTAACTCCGAAATTAACCTTTTTTTTTTTTTTTAAGTGCGGAAAAATCCTTTACGGACCGTCCCGCCGCCTGGGGAGGCGACGGGGTGTGTCGGACTCCACCCAATGTGAGCGTTTACCGACTAAAAAACCGCACCCGTCAACGCCACCAACCCGATTGCCGGGGCCATGGGATTCGCAAAAGCATGCACCACAACCCCGGCGGGCTTCGGTCCAGCTCTTATCGCTGGACCCCGGCTAGGAGCGAGGCATCGCTCGCCTCGCATCCTCCACGCAGGCGCACGTGTGACGAACACGCGCGCCGCCTACTTGGGGCCATTTTCAGGTCGGGCGGCGGACTCCCCTAGTCGCGCCCACCCGCTGGCCACAGCTCATGGAGGCCGGAGGTCTGTTTGCGCCCTCCGGCGCCCGGTGCGTCTACTGCGGATCGGGAGAGAGGTTGTGATTTCTCTCTCCCTTTCCGCCGCCTCTTTCGCGCGCATTACTTGCTCGCAGTAAGAGGCGGCGGCGGCAGCATCCCACGCACTCTCGCTCCCGACCATGGATAGAATCATAGCCGGAAGCGAGAGGTCACCGCCGACTGCCGCTACGAGTTCACGGCGCTGCTCTGCCCAGGCCGGGCAGGCCTGGAGCGTGTGCTGCGCCGTGTCCTCAGGGCAGCCCACACAGTGGTGACATCCGGGCGATGGCTCCCGGCCTATGCGACACAGGTACTTGCCGAAGCACCCATGTCCAGACAAGACCTGCGTCAGCCGGAAGCTGAGGGCGCCGTAGCGCCTCTCAAGCCACTCCTCCATGACAGGCCTTACCGCCACTATCGTGGCGTGCCCTGCACTGGGTTGCGCAAGTCGCATCCTCCACTCCGCCACTAGGATCCGGCGGAGCTCAGAGCGCCGCGCCTCAGTCTCGCGCGGCAACGGCAGCTCGCCCCGCCTCAGCGCCCCCTCGCGCCACTGGTACAGTGTTGCGAGGGCCTTCGCTTCGAGGTCCCAGGGCGGGGATCCAGCAAGGAGGCTCGCCGCCTCAAAGGAGATCGTGCGATATCCCCTTATAACTCTGACGGCCATCGCCCGTTGCGGTCTGCGCAGCAACACGGCGTTACGGGCCGCCAGGTTTCCTCCCCATATTGGCGCTCCATAGAGCGCCATGGATCGCACGATCCCCATATACAGCCTCCGGCAAGAGGCATTGGGTCCACCTAAATTGGGCAACACTCGCGACAGAGCTGACGCGGTGCCCATTAATTTGGGGCCCAACCTTCGGAAGTGGTGTCCGAAGTCCCACCGGCCATCGAGCACGAGGCCGAGATACTTCATCGTCGACTCGACGCCGATGCGGACGCCCCCTACCACAATATGGGATCCCGGAGGTGGTCCATTCCGGGGCCCATGGAAAAATAGGGCCTCGGACTTGGATAGGGCCACCTCGAGACTCAACTGCCGGATCCTTCTAACGACCTGCGCAACCCCCGCTGTGGCCAGAATGGCCGCCTGCCGGTGCGTCTCTCCCCTCGCTGTGACCAGCGTGTCGTCGGCATAACAAGTCACGCTAACGCCGGGGAGGAGCGCACCGCGCAAAACCGTAACCGATGTTCCACAGGAGCGGCCCCAGGACCGAACCCTGAGGAACACCGCACGACATCTCTCGCCGACTCCAACCTTCCCGACCCGGGTAGATGACGGCTCTATTCGACAAATACGCCCCGACTATGTGGCGGAGATAGGTCGGCACCCGATGGTACACGAGTGCCGCCCTGATGCAGCTCCAAGGCAAGGTGTTAAAGGCGTTAGCGATGTCTAGCGACACCGCCAAGACCACCTCACCCCGAGACACAGCATTCTCCGCCTCGGCTCTCACGCACATGATTGCATCGATTGTGGAGCGCCCGCGGCGGAAACCGAACTGGTTGTCCGCCAGATCCGGCCCCACGCAAGTGAGGTGTGCGACGAGGCGATCGACAATTACTCTCTCGAAGAGCTTGCCCACCTCGTCCAGCAACACGATGGGCCGGTATGCGGATGGACTGTCCGCTGGGCGCCCCTCCTTTCTCAGCAAGACCAGCTTTCCGGTTTTCCACCGGCTTGGAAACTGGCCTCGCTCGAGGCATGCGCTAAAGAGCCTCGCCAGTCGGGGCTCGAGAGCCCCCAGAGCCAGAACCCATGCGCGGCCTGGAATGCCGTCGGGTCCTGGGGCGGTGTTCTTGGCCTGAAGCCTTTTCACCGCCACTCTCATATCTACCCGGGTAATTTCGGGCACGTCGTCATCCTGTTCCATATTGGGCGCGGAAGGCGGAGCCATAGGCGGGGGGATGTGCTCTTCTCGTGAGGGAAATAGAGCGCCCACCACATCCTCGAGCAGCTGCGGCCGGAGACTCTGGGACAGCGGGGGAGCCCACGGGCGAAGTTTGCCCCGTACCACATGAGGTATGGACGCCCCCACGGATCATGGTCCAAAGACTCCACCAGTGCCTCTCGAGCTGAAGTTTTAGCTACCTCTATCGCCTCGACAAGAGCAAGCTTCGCAGCTCTGTAACCGTACAACTCCGCTTCTACGGCTGCCGCATCCTGCGTGCGGATGCGTCTCCTGCGGTGTCTGGCGTGCTGGCGTCGCACCGCGACACAGGGGGGGGGGAACTCCGAAATTAACCTGCCAGAATCTGCAATAGACATTTGATGACGAGTCCTCATGTCGCAGATCTGTGTATTTTCTATATATATATACTTCAAATTTGTTTCTCATGAGAATGCATCGCTTAACAGCACGGACCCCAAGCCTCGTGACTGTTTTTAGTTATATCCTTCATTAAACTATCAACTAACGCAATATGCGTGCTATTGACTTTCTCTGTGCTAGTAGTTGCTTGTCATAAGCTTGGATAGGTTAGATAGATACATATCCCTTCTTACAATTTCATTTAAAATAGCTTAATAATAATCATCTGATAGTCAATTAATGGTATCATGGAGTGTCAATTCAAATGGCTGAGGTTTTTTAGTTATTTGTGTAGTAGGTATCCTACGCATACATACACATGCTCAATCTGCACACTCCACACGCCATCAAACATAATCTGGTGAAGTCGGTCAACCTGCAGTAAGCTAACATGGGCAATCGCTTAATCCCTCTTAGCTGGGAAAGCCTAGCAATAGGATACTAGATGGGTAGTTGAGAGATAACTCGTTTATGTAATATCGCTAGCCAATTAAAAATGAGCGTTCAAAATGGTAATATCTGAAAAACATGTAGGTGTGATGATTTTAATATTCTATTTTTATTCATCTTATTTAGGGCAAATGTATATAATGTGGGTTAACTAAAAGCAACGGTAAGTTAATCCAATATACGTATTTTAACATCAATGTTGGCACTGGTTGTACATATGTATTACCTCGTTTAATAAAAGTAATAATTTCGTATACACGTTTTATGACAACACACTTATGCGCTTCGAATGTTGAACGAAGGTGTTATTTATTGACAATAAGAAACAATAAAATTATTCAAATAATTTTGTATTTTTTACGCAGGTAAAGAAGTTTCGTAACAGCCAACGGAAATAGTATGAGAGTAGTGATATACAAATTATGACACAGTTCGTGGATTAAAATAATATAAAAGCTTATTTTGAGCGTGTGCGGCGGTGTCGCGCCGTGTCCGCTAGGCGCCTGCGCAACGCCGCGCGCTCCAGCCACATGGACTGACACACTTATCGAATAAACAAAAATTAACCTTGTACTCCATGTAATTCACGACTTTTAAGTAGGTTGACATTGGCTACGAATAGTTTTAATATGGACGCCCGATGATACGCTTTATTTGAATAAGCGCCGCTTATTAGGTATAGTCGCGAAAGGCGGTGAAATATATAAAGATAAAGAGTATATAATATAATTGTTTAAAATATTATTATTTTACATTAATTCACTTCTTTCACAATGTAGGATTAGAACAACCTCGGAACTAGCCACTTCAACTACATTACGATATACTTGTATGATAATTGAACTTTAAAAACTTACAATTCAAAGAGAGTTGTTATTCGATTCGAAAGTCATTAATATTTTAGCAAAGGTTAGCAAAATGCATAATTGTATGAATATAATTATGCCTAGCTTCCACAGAGGGAAGCGAGTCATAATTAGTGTTGGGCATGCACGAGAAGACTTGTGAGGCGAGTAAACATCAAATACATACACACCAATTATGTAGGTACAGACCAGTAGAATATGACGCTACCTACTCGGTTGGCAATAATATTTCAGAACTAGGGATATATGTCATTAAACTATAGCCAATCAAATTAAGTAAGTGCAATGCGAGGTGTGGTGTTAAACTTGAGATCTCCACGTTTCTTACAAGAAGCGACGTCTGTTGCAGTTATTACGTGTTAACGTACCGATAATATTTTGCGATGACACCGTAAATTGTGTGCATATTCACTGGGAACCAACTCATGTGTATTTCGCACGGTACATAATTTATTCGGCGTACGGCGCCGTGTCGCGCCGCCGCCGTCGCGTCATCGTGAGGAAGTGGGCCGAGGTACGCAACGATCCTTACCGTTGTCTTTATCCATTTACACTCACTGTAGCAACCATCAATCAGAGTTAGATGCGAGGACGACTAATGACTGCACGAACGGGAGACCCGGCACGACTCCATCGCTGGCCACGAGTTCACTAGTCGGACATTATTGTGCAAGACTCGTGCCGGCTCCCATTCAATTTCAAATATGGAAGCAGGCGCGCGCGCACGTCCCGTTGGACAGTTACAGCACAAGAACGAAATGGTCACAAACCGAATCGTAAATAAATCATAGGATCATTGCCATTAGACTATTTATTGATTGGATTGTGTTTTACACATACAATCCGACTAAGATACTATAAAAAACATATTACATATAAGCAACTTATAAAAAAAAGAATAAAATAAGCAGCACAATTAATTTAAAGGTTAATAGACACAATGTCATGGAATAATGTTAGACATAATATTTTGTGTTGCATTTAATCGTTCTCCCGTAAAATAAGAACGCGATTAATTACATTAGGTTTATAAGACATAACATGCGGGGTCAAACCAACTATTAACCGCGCTAGTTTCCCACAGTATATAAAACTAAACACTTGGTGTTCTGCCCACAACTTTGTTTGTACGCAGCGTAGTCACGTCCCCTCAGATTATAATAACGATCAGATAATGATTAAGAAATTAATAAGGTTTGTTAATGTTATTCACATCGAGTACCTAATAGCTATTGACATGTACAAATTGCCATAATTATATTGCCATTTTTCGTTTATACTTCTTGTCTCTTTGATATTTTTCAAACGGATGGAAGTTAATTAATACACAGCAACCCTTTTAGCTGCGGAATTAACCAAAACTTCTCTTATTCGCTTTGCTATTGATAAAAAGCAGTATATTATCAGTCTTTTTTCTTTCTTTAAAAAACTACGCCAAATGTACGGATACAGTACCGTAGACACCTACGTTTATACGATAAAAAAATCACACAAAATCCAATAACTGTGTGTAGCGTTATGTAAACGTAGATCATACATATAACCGTTTTCATCCGTTTTTGTGGATTCGATTCTCGCGTGTAAAGTGCCTGTGTGATCGGCGGATAAGTTAATCAATATTCTCACATATCGTGATATCCAATTATGCGAATCTGTAAATTGAATATCGCTTTTAATTTACATAACGTAGCATGTTTAATATGTGTGTATATCTACGTAGTTCAGCACTTAACACTTCGCCCAATGGCCCATCTTAAAACTTAGTCTCAATTTGTGATAGGTCACATGGTACACTCTGCTATTAATTTCAAGTAGCTCATTTATATGAACTAGCTAAAACGTGTCACGCTTGCACTTTATGGTTGCATCATGACGTGAAATATAGACAAAAAAATCGAAGCGGTTTGTATATCGTGTCAAAATTTGAGCCTAATCAGTGCAGAAGTTTTTAGGTTTTGAAGATTACAAAAACCGTCTGATTTTAAATATATATTTATGTATTGCAGTTTCAATTCCTTCTTCACTCAGGTTCCAGCTTCACTTCAAAGAACTAAAACAATTTTAAGTTATCTCTCATTGATATTGCTACCTAATTGCTGCCTAAGGATATGTAGCCTAGTGGTACGACCACTCGACTGAGATGTCAAAGATCTCAAGTTCAAACTCTGACCACTGACTTTTCGGAAGTAATGTGCAAATTTATAACATGCTTAAACGGTGAAGGAAAACATCGTGATGAAACCTGCATGCTTGAGAGATTTTCTTTATGGCATGTGAAGTCTGCCAACCCGCAGTAGGGTAGCTGGGTGGACTATAGCCTAATACCTCCCAAATGAGAGCAGACCCGTGCCCAGCAGTAGACAATAATGGGTTGATGATGATATTGCTGCCTTACGTGGCGTTTTTGAGTTCGCCTGATTCATTCTTTCTTTTTTAGTGAATGTACCTACATAATTTGAACGTTTTCAATCTATGCATTAGTAGTAACAGAGGGTAGATAAATATACTTACTACTAAGTGGTATATTATTAGCGTGATAGTACATATTGCTTTAAACGGTGACTCATTTGACTCTGTTTTATGTAACTCGCACTTTTTACGCAGGTATTATCAGTAATCGTAGATAAACCGCGCGTTTGTTATGAAATGAACTAACGAATTTTAAAGGGTTCATTAAATAATGTTTTCAATTAATAGATCACGTAATACATAAAGTGGTATTTAATAGAAAAAATATAAAAGTCGACATAATATTTCACTATAGTTTCAAGTTATAACACAATTTATTTTAATAAAATCAAAGCAATTATTCCTATGAACATAATTATACCATTTACATTAACTAAGTTAAAGATGTAGGTAAAATGTAAAATGATTAAGTTTTATAATAGATGATTATGTATTTTAATATATACTATACGCATAATAAATCAGTAAACTTTGCGTATTTGTACATTAAAAATATCTGCCCGTAGATATGGACATGTCCACGTTAAAATAATATCAATATACCCCGATAAAATCCGTAAAACGTAATTTAATTTAAATGTTTTTGCCTGCTTGTTTGCCTGGCCTGTTTCATTAACGCATCACGTAAAATTATGCAACAGTTGTCCTAAAACTTTACAGAAATATTATGTAGAACGTAACTTGAGGTATAATCTTTTTTATAATATGTTTTACCCCATTCAAATCACTTTGTTCAAAAATATATTCATTTAGAGAGCTCTAGAAGATTTAATAATAATAATATTTGTTATTATTATTATTAAATCTTCTATTTATTCACATTGCCGTGCATATCATGGTTTTCTTGTTATCCAAATTTAAAAAAATGCGCTTTTAAACATCTTGTAGTAATAAAATACGATAGTATTTCATATCAAAGTTTAAAATATTGAAACAATTTTCTCAATGCTGCCGTTTATCTTTTATGCACTTGATTATTTAATTTTTACAGTTACCATTGCGTGTAAGCCGCGAGAAATTATCAATCATTGTTTTCAATGAATTAAGTGAATGTATATGACAAGTATTAAATATTGCTTTATTTTAAAATTTCATTTTAATTAGTGGATTTTTTTTACGTTTTGTTTTCGATTAATTAAATTATTTTCATATCCTTCGATTAAAGGATTTTTTTATTATTTTATATTGTTTCTTTTATGATTTTTAAAAATTATAGTTTGTAATTGCTGCCTATCAAACAGTAAGAAGACATAAAAAATCCTTCTTAAAGTTCTTAAATGTGATCCGATTGGAGCACGCGAAATTATTGTGGACTTTTACGCCAACGAATTTGCAAACACAACATCTTAAGCGCAAATTAAATTAACGGTTTTTGTATGGAAAACGCATTTTTTTTAAAGTTATAACGTATCATTATTAAATAACAATTTGTGAGATCTCATCTTCATATCAGCCTGAACAAAGACCTCCCCATAGAACTACAGAGACCAACAATTACCTGCTATTAAATATAAGAAATTATTAAAATAAAAACAATAAAAATAAAGGGCAAATGAAATTTAAGTATTTTAATAACATAATCTTACCTGATACGCCATTGCAATTAGTCTGCGAATTATGAGCCAAGTACTTGGATACCTTGGCATAAGCGGATCGTATGGAACTAGTTTGCGATGACGTCTCAATGCTTGAAGATGGGGGCGAGGTATCATATTCACTATCACTATTAGATGTCATACTAGAACAGGGATCTAAAGAAAACAATTTTGAACAAGAATTGTAACAAGATTCGAGGCAACACAGTATAGGTGGCATGAATATTTTGTATAAGACCTTACTAACGCTTGAGTTCCGAGTTACCGATGTTCAACAAAGTTAAACTTGCAAGCGCCCAATTCCGGAAGCGCGCGAACTATTGCAATGCGTGCTAAAGGCACTGAAAGTAGAGCAAGCAATGAGCGCCTCTACGTTATGTCAGAGGTATCCCGAATATCTGGGAGGCGTGCCCTAATGCACGGGGATGCAGGCATGCAACAGGAGGGCCGACGCGCAGAGTAGTGGGCAGAAGGGGGGGTGCGGACGCGAGTTTGTGTCTCGTCCGCCCGCCCGACTAACTCGCTCAGCCGAAGCACGCCCATCCATTGTCGCAGCCTCCTCTACCAACGCGCCATCATGAGAAGCACACTGATGGCCAACGCACAACACACGCTCACGACTCACACTTACATTATACGAAACTGATACATGTAATAACACTGTCCATTATATCAACCAAAGTCCTAGAAGTTTGGTAAACGTTAAATCCGAGAAACACATGACCAAAAATGTTTGTATTATTTCTTAATAAAAATCGCATTCAAAATTATTCTGAAACTAATGTATAAATAAATAATAATTATTATTATCGTTGTTGTTGACTATCGTAAAACTCGTTAAAATACCGAAAATATTTATAAAATAAAGAAGCGTATGTAATAAATCGCGCGCACTAAAGAGCTCCGAAGACAACAAGTCGACGGGCTGGTTTTCTTTGCACTGTGCCTTATTTAACCGCGATTATAAGCGTCACGACACAAATAATAATAGTTGTGTCGGCCAGCGGGGAGCGTACATATACAGATAACGTAAGATCGCGGGCATAAGATTTTGCAATCGTTACGTGTTCTATGTAATGTTGACAATAACAAATCGTCTTAAACGTCTATCCGGTGGTTAGAAAAGACACTTAAATATTGCTCAAACATTTATTCGTTTAATTTTATTTTAGGTTTAACATTGTAACAGAAAATATGTTGCAATTGGCGTAAATACCTATGGTCATTTTTCGGGAGGGCTTGGCCCAGTGGCGTAGCGAGGTGAGCAATGGACCTGGGGCAAAAATAGGTCATTCCATTTCTAAATTTGAAAACGCCAGTGGCCTGGCCACTGACCTAACGTTTTCCGGTCCATCATAGAATTTTGAATCTGTAGCTCAAGAGTAGGCACTAGACCTAGACTAGCGGGGAGCCCTTTGTACGCCTATGAGTATGATTTTACACATTAATTATTACTCTTGCGTCGTAATCTATATCTCAGGTAATCTATTCAATTATACACGTCAATGAAACTATATAGAAAAATTTAAAATTTATTAACAGATATTGTTTACCTAATTAAAAAACATACACGTCTGTAAACTGATTTCTTCACTAGTTTCGATATCTAAGGACCAATGAAGGTAATGAAACCACCCACCTAGGAACAAAATCGAGATGGTAAGTTTCATTATTTAGTGGTTACCAAGTTCAGTAATACAAAAAAAAACAATATTTGTTGTAGTAACTAACGAATTATCAAGCGGTAATTAATAGCTTTGCTTTTAAAGTGTAGCAAAAACTTTAGTTTTAGAAATGTAAATTCATCAGTTATCAAACAAGGTAAAATTTTGGCATACGTAGACAAGTACTGCGTTCTTTAAGTATACGTACATACTTCAGCTTTTAGTTCTTTAAGTACATAATACAGCATTTTAACGGGAACTCGGGCAAGAACAAAACCGGCGCCCGCCGTCATGTCAGCGACTCAGCGTAGTCGTCGTGAAACTTCTTAAAAGCTAGCCAACTTTTGACACAGCTTGATGCTACCTGTAGAGGACTTAGGAGATTCTTCTTTCCGCTTGTTAACAAGCATATTGTGCGAAGGATTTCAGCGGGATGAGCGCTTTACTGATTAATTATTTACATTCTACGCCCCTTTATTTTCCTAGTAGGTACCACTTGTCCGCTTTTATTCCTTTGTTTGATTATCGCACCGTGTTTGGGTTTTTTGTATAATACAAACAGTTAAATATGATGTGTCTAGACTAGTTTACATCCGTTTTAAATAATAGTAATTTATTATTTGGATGACTGTTTAATCAATACGGTGTCTTCTAATGTCATTACGGACGACAAAGACTTTCGAGCCACTTTTTGTGACAAGAAATTCGAATATTTTAGTTATTTCTTTACCACTATGCTAATTTTTTTTACCCGAGTCCCAAAACGATTGACAAAGGATTTAGAGAAGAACTATTCTTGATTTTCTCGTTACGACTTTGGGATCAATTCAACACGTCATTCATCTTATAAATAAAACTTGACAGCTAAAATATTTTTGAATTACATGTCTCTAGCACTTGCTAAGCACTGTTATTCTGACATACCTAATTAATGTACAGAAACAATTGAACGCTGCGGATTTACTGTCTCAAAGCTATTAAAGAGACATTTCGGATCTTTATACAGTAGAAGCTTTTGCTCGCGAGTTCAGCCGCGTAGAATATATTTCTACCATATTCTAAAAAAATATCGACTCTACATACAAATTTGCACTCTTTTTCGCCCTATTAACCCCAGTACCCGGCTCTTGGGTCGATATTATAGCAAGGCTCTGGTCAATCTGGTAGTGGATGGTGATCGAATTAATTACTTTATTATATTGATAAGTATGTACCTTAAATTTTCAATCGAGCAGAAGCCGGGTACTGGGCGCTGAATGGGTTAAGGGATGATTTCTGGACCAAAAACTAGTCTGTCTTTTCCCAGGACTCAAATTATCTCCATACAAAATTTAATCTAAATCGGTCCAGCGGTTTAAGAAGAGCGTGAAGAGGCAAAGACAGACAGAAAAACTTTCGCATTTATAATATAATATTAAGTATAGTATGGACGAATAGTCACCATTAGACTCAGATTCAATCAAGATCAGTTAATCTGCTAATATGCAACATATATGTACATAATTTTGCACCAGGAACATTTTTTTATT
This sequence comes from Craniophora ligustri, assembly GCA_905163465.1. NCBI lineage: Eukaryota > Metazoa > Arthropoda > Insecta > Lepidoptera > Noctuidae > Craniophora > Craniophora ligustri. The sequence goes on along the minus strand of LR990954.1, from coordinate 4,087,283 downwards.
AGAGATTTGACATAGTAGGTATTATAGGACGTTTGTTGGTTTAACATGTCTGTCACTAATAAATATATTGGTAGTAAGGTTTACCGTTAGTATCGATAATGTAATAACAGATTATTAATTCCGGCTACAAACCGGACACGTGACGCGGCTATAACTAACATCTCTTTTGTATATGACACGTTTAAGCTCTCCGATCCCTCTGGCAATAATAACCAACCATTCGATACATCGATCTGTCTGATCTGTACGATGACATGGATTTTCAATAATTATCTATTTCTGTCAAATCTTTTGGTTTCAAATCACTTTATTTATAGTATTTTAATTTATTTGGTTTCGACTGAAGGCCACCGCTTGTGTTTGCAGCTAAAAGATATTGTTGACCCCACTCTCCGAGAAAAATAAGATATTGAGGATATAAAGTATAGGTATAATTAAAAGAATTTACTTTTAACTCATAACCGTTGAGTTGTACCTTCTATCATCAGCTCATTAACCTCAAATGATGATTATCAGACGCAAATACTGGAACCCTTTTAGAAAATATATTAAAATCGTGATAAGTGCCTATAAAATTCGAGGGTTGCCCTTGATTTCCCTGGTATTCCATCATCAGATCCTGATGAGGTCACAATGGGATCATCTGTAAAGTCTACCCTTTGAAACAAAAATATAATTTTTAGATTTTCTAAATCGGTAATCGGTCCAGGCGTTGTCAAGTAATCGGTGAACATACATAAAAAAAGATTCCGAAGAATTGAGAACCTCCTCCTTTGTTGTCGGTTTAAAATATGATACCTTCCATAAAAAATGACGTCACGAAAGAAAAAATATACGTACCGGAAACGCTTCCCTTTCCGCTATTTGAAGACCAAATAAATATACCTAGGTAGTGAATTTCCAACAATAAATTACATGATAACTTCTAATTTTACGAAAACAATGCCACTTTTATCAATTACTTATTAAAAAACTATATTTATTACAAAATACTATTGCCTTATTGTATCATGGTGCTTAGTCTATGAGCTCAGGTCTAGTTGCGATAAATTATACTAATAGTATGTCGATTACAGTATCACAAAGCAACGCACAAAATAACGTGACCGCCACCCTTTTGCGGGGATCAAAAAGCTAAAGCCCACATTATTAGTGCTCGTGCCGAACAACCACGGCACTGTAATTAAGAGTGACATACAATAAAATTCAATTAAATTTGTATCTCGTATATTTGATTATACTGTAGTGTCCAGGACGTGAATGTATAGCATACATTAAACGAACCGATTAGAGCAGCGGTACTAAAAAGGCTCATGAAAATCTCTCATGGTTTTAAATATTGGTAGAAACCAATGTTTTTGTGTGATCAGCACCTACATACCCTAGTTGTTTCTAGCAATTTGGAGTTTTTGCATGTGCCCTGTTAATAACTACAACTTCAGGTGTACATTGTACAAGTGTGATGCTAAGAAAAGGCACATAACGCAATCACAATACCTTGTGGTCACTGAGAACCCTTCATACAAGAAATACACGATTAATCAATCGAACAAATGATTTCCTTTGAGACCCAGAGGCTCATCTGTGATTTATCGAAGTGATTGCGTTAGGTTAAGAATCTCGATACGCCTTCGCAACAATTCTACAGCACGATATTAAACGTTAACAAAATCATAAAACATGTATACTATGCTATGACTGGGATATCGTGTTTTATTGGATTATTACATAGAGGTCGTTGATTACGTAATTTTAAATTTAACTGGAAGAAGTTGTTGATATCTGCCGTGTTTGGAGCGCGCATGCATGACAAGATTTATGATTGTGGACGAAGCAAAAGAAGTATGCAGGGATTGTGCGTGGCGTTCTTCAGTTTCTGTCTGGGAAAAAAAGCGTGAGTGTTTGTATGTATTGTTGAAATCCATTAATAATATTAGTGCGCTGCACTTGCAATTGATTGGAGCGTATGACAAGATGCATGAATGTGTATAAATAGAATGCAAGAAACATACCGATAGGAAATACAAATATATCATTTGGAATTTTATAGAAACAAATACAAGTATGTCCATGGATTTTTATTCTATATATATTAATATTTAGCATAATATATAATATAATATATAAATATCTCAACAACAAAAAATATTGTTTACAAACTGAGAAGAAAGCGTACTGCATTGTTTTGTGTTCGTCTATTTTTTGATGTTACCGACAATCTGTATAATTAAGGTATTCTATACAATACCTAGGCAATGTATAGATTACTTGGGGCGTCCAGACAATGTATGAAATATTATGACTATTATTGCCTATTACATACACGATTGATGACTTGACTTTACCTGACATGACTTTACCGTAATGTATACTATTTCTAGGAATTGTATAGAGTACCTGCTGTTGCACCGGCAATATGTAAATTGGTTTGGTAAGGTTAGAACTGCGACCCCCTGTAAGAACTGAATTAACAATAAAGTGAAAGAAAAATTTAATGTGAAACTAAAAAATTCTTCTGGCTATAAGTATATTACCGGCTGCACTTTCGGTATTGTGTAGAATACCTAGTAAAAGTATAAAATAAATAATATTTAAATATAAAACAAAAATATTTAAATAATATTTAAAAATATATAAAATAAATATACAATAACAATAGGGACTTACAAGTATTTGTGTCTTATATCTAACTGCACAACCAATTATAGGCAAACGCCACATGCAAAATTTAACTCTATCAACATTTGTTACTTAATTTTGAAGATACATTACTGAACTTAAATCCTAATATTACATACTAATTTAATTTTTATTTATACGTTGAAAAATAGACAACGCTTATCCCGACCATCCCAAAGCAAAGAAAAAGAAGCGATGGATAACTGTATCGCCCCTGTATTCCAGAAGGGTAAGGCAGAGGTGCAATGAAACATATGCACCGGGTATATTTTAAGTTTATTTGTAATAGGAGCAGGCCCTATTAGCCTATCAACACTTGATGATTATTTTTATCGCAAAATCAGGTTTTATTGATTTAAAAGGAAAATGTTCACGGGAAAGGTATTTTTTGTAATTCAATGCCAACCAAAAATAATCTTCAACCTTGAGTTTTAATAACAGACAACACAAACGATATTTTCATCGTAAATCGCGGCATCTCTGTAAGTCCATCGACAGGATCGTAGGAATCGACAACGGCGTAATTAGAGTTGTGCGCCGCGGGACACAGGTACGATACCCACACAGATCAATTGTTTGTATAGCCTACTAATAATGCCAGGGTGTGGGCATTAGAATATATGTATATACGTCTGTGCACGATACAGGAGAACACTTCATGATGCAACATTTTTTGTACATAAGCTGACTAGCTGCTGGTCTAGAGAATGGTGGTCTAATCCAAGTTTTAGAAGAATTTATTTCTCATAAGAACATGGGTCACGTGTTAACGTGTTAAGTGCGTAATTGCGTACATACATGTACATCTAAATTACACTAAAATAAAATTTAATTTACGAGTTAAAGTATAGTTAACTTTACATGGATTTGTTTCCGGATTGGGTCTGAATGACCCAAATATGAATGCCACCAAAAATTAAAAATATCTCCTGTTTATTAAAAAAAATATAATTCGTACAGGAACAAACTTATGCACGGCTTGCCTGATTTAATTAGGGACAGTGCAAGAGGTGTCGTTCATTCAAATATTTTTGATATACTTAACGGGCAAAACTGACACTTACATTAATTATAGGGAGTGGGTCCGTTCTACTTCCCGATTTCGATTCGATTTTCCCTATTTTAAGCAATTCAGGAAATATACCCTTGTTTAAGCATTCGTCAATACAATTGGTGAACCTTTCGAAGATTATGTTTATAAACATTTGATCGCAGTAATACTAATACCGTCAAGACTTGTACCTACTAGTGTCGCTATCCAAATCGTGACAAATGGAAACAGCTCAGTCAGTGTTAGATCGTGAATATAGTTTTCTTCATACATTACTATTCATTACCAGTAAGTATAAAGTTGGTACGTGTTGGGTATTTTCGTTTAGTCCAACATTGACGCCTCGACCCCTAAAAAAAAATTTGTTTAGGTATTTGTTTCCTCTCAACCCTTAAACATTGTTCACATTCGACACCCAGGGGGTGAGACTGTATCTTCATGACTGCACTTTCATACAAAGGACAGGCACACCTCGTCCATTTTCGACCCTTAGACTCTGGATTCACAAAATTTAATATTCGGTACTCTTGGATAGTGAAGTGCATCCTCCGCATTACAAACTGTATTATTCGATTTATAGGTTTTCATTTGATCAGGGACTATTAATACAGTCAACTGTTGATTTTACCGACAGTACGTTCCCTAGACGGCATAATTAAATAAAAGTCTTTATCTAGTAAATGATCGATGCCTGGATAAACTTGCATTTATATTATTCAGTAAACTGCTTCCGTACGTTAAAACATTTTTAAAATCGTTCCACGTGTTTATTTTTAGATTTTTGTAAGTGTGTTTGATAATAAATTCAGTGGACGATTTGCACTTCATAAGGCAGAAGATTTTAAACATGGTTAGTAATATTAATGCATAAGTCGCTTTTATAACAAGTAAGTGTCTGCCAAAAGTCACTAGCAAGCACTATAACAACTCCATGCATGACGGCGGTGAATTCCTGAAGAACTTTAAAGTATACTGCTACTTTTGACACTTCTGACATTCTCTTTTGAAACTACTATCAAAAACTTGGAAATCTCGAATCTACAAGCCTCACATTACACAAATAGAACTATTTCTTAATATGTTTGTAACTACAGCAATTTTACATCTACCACTACCACAGACCGCTACTACACCACTTGGGCTCTGTGACCCATGAAGACTGCAGGTTTTGCTCGAATGATACGGTTTATAGGGGTCTAAGCGAAGTAGCATTGATTCAAGAATATGATTTATTACACACAGGTTTTTAAACCAATTGTGTAACAAAAAAAACAGTGAGCCGTCACGGGACGCCTGGCAGATGTGAAACCTCTACATTATTTTGTAAAAGTAATATGCAGAAAAGAACATATTGTGATAGGAACTAAATATGTCATAATGATAAAATAAAATATTACGATTTTTTTCCACATCCAAAATATATCAGTGTTAAAAGAAACATATTAACACAAACTCAAAGAGGTTTATTACATTTCACAATTCGAAAAAAAGGTAAACTTGAAAATAGAACTAAAATCAAATTTAAATTTCGTGGCGACGCTTTCGCCACGCCAGAAATCGGTTTTACGTGCGGCTATAGATGTATAATTTTATACTATCTCTTAAACTATATAACCAAATGACATACTGCAAATGATAATAATCTTATCTCTGTTAAGTATAAGTGTATAGTATATAATATATATGATTTACTGATTGAAATTTAGGGACATATAGAGATTCTTGCACTAATTTGTAGAAATTTTAAGAACGCACATATTCGCCTTTAGCATTTTTTACAACGCGTCAACCCCGAATAAACATTTACTTAGTGTAAGAAATACATGTATTTAGTATAAGTGTAAGAAATCAATATTTATTTAACACTAGCTGATGCTCTCAGCTTCGCCCGCGCAATTTAATACTAATTTCTCCTCCTCATTTCGCTCCCGTTTCCATAGAATAAATTAATAAATATATATAGATGAACCACTATGTGTATAGCGACGTCTATTTTGCTACATAGCAACAACGTACATAGCAACGGCGAAGCTATCAAAACTGACATGACACATCGAACGCGATAAAGAGCTGTGGGTAGCTTAGTGTGATGATTTTTTACGATTACTCCTAAAATATTCTCTTATAAAAAGTAGCCTATGTGTTAATCCAGGTAATAAACCATTTGTATGCAAAATTTCATTCAAATCTGTTAAGCGGTTTTTGCGTGAAAGAGTAACAAACATCCATACTTACAAACTTTCACGTTTATAATATTAGTAGGATTTTTACTAGCTGTAATGCACAAAATAACGAAGAAAAAGGAGAGATAAGACACCTTTTTCCGTGTCATACGTGCAATCTTCTGTTCAAACATGTAACTCCATCATTTAAACCAATTTGTAAGTATCTGCATACAATAGGTATGTAGGTACCTTACTTTTCCCGAAATTTACCTGTGCTATTTTAAAATATTACTTAAGCTTCATATCGGAATTAATGTAACGTCATTATTGAAACAAACCTTCAACATTAATAGGCGACACTGGTAAAATCACTTTAGACGACTTCGATGGCGTAGTGGCTGAGCTATCGACTTCGACACTGGTCACGGCTTTGATCCCCGCACGGAACAAAAAGGTATTTTCACGAACCACGGGTTACAGTTCAGAGTCTGGGAACTTGTGTTTGTAAATACATGGCATAGGAGAAAAACCCATTCATCATCATCATCATCAACCTATTAACGACCCGTGCCGGGCACGGGTCTCCTCTCATTTGAGAGGGATTAGGCTATAGTCCACCACGCTAGCCTATTGCGAGTTGGCAGACTTCACATGCCATCGAGACAAATCTCTCAAACATGCAGGTTTCCTCACGATGTTTTCCTTCACCGTTTGAGCTTGTGATAAATACGCACATAACTTCCGAAAAGTCAGTGGTGTGGCGTGCCTTGGGTTCGAACTCGAGACCTTTGACATCTCAGTCCACTGGTCACACCACTAGGCTAGCTCTAAAACCACAAACCCATTGAAGGGCAACAATTTATAATAAATAAAGAATAATAAAAGTAAAGAGACAAATCAAAGACAAAATTGTAGTTCATAAATACTGCTGAGATTTCACTGACAGTCGGTTCAACTTTTTCAAAATACGTTGTATTTTAAACACGCTGCAGACGTTTTTATTGCACGGAGTTACGACTGATAATAATAGCTTCGTAATAGAGGTTTTAAACATACTGATGATCGGCTCACTCGGCTAACCCAAACGTTAGTGGTGTCCAAATGAGAAATAGATTTTGATTGTGTTTATCAACGGTCAAAGACTAAATGCCAAGAGTTACCTAAATATATTGTTTTCCAATCAGGACGCGGTAACATAGTGTAAGTGGATGCTTCTTTCTAAAATTTATATTTCCAACTGTATGAATAAAACCAACAATTATGAGCCGAAGATCGAGCTCTGTGGCGTTCACTAGGGGAGGTCTACGTCCGGCAGTGGACGAATATAGGCTGATGATAATGATGATGATGATGAGTTGCTATATCACAAAAACGATTTAAGGAAATATTGTGAAAAATGGTTTAAATTAAATAGGTGTACAAATTTAGACATTTCTCGATGTTTCGCATCGATTTTACAGTAAGCAAAAAAGATATGAGAACGAGGATTTCCACTCGGCCCAGTTTTACTTGAATCGCCCACCGTTGGCCCCGCGGCGTTCAACGTGTTAATAGAAACAATTCTAGTATTTTTCCTACTAAGTGCATAAATGGTCTATTTACAAAAATATTGCCATTGTTTTTTAATTAACTTATGTTGCAAACATACCAAAGTTACATTACGTAAGATAAATGACGCACTCGTGTGTTAGAGGAGTAATATTTTAAATCAAAAGTTCCTATCGTTAGTGGCTGCCGAGGTATTGAATGTACAGCTTTTAATATTGTTTTCATTTTTTTAAAAAGGGGCCTCTGTCTGAGTACCGTGAAGGTACGCAAATAAAAATAGCGAATGACGTGAGCCCGGAGGCGCAGAATTTTCTGTTAACGACGTGAGCCTTTGTCTGGGGCCAGGGGTTGCTATTATGGTTCCTGTTTGATTGCAGTTTGATATAAAACAACTAACTAATAAAGAGCTACAGCCGTAGATTTAGGATAGCAAAAATTGCACAAAGCCAGTTTGAGCGAATCGTCAGACTCTTTTTGTTTATCTTTGTCGTCACAACTCCATCGGTGTATAGTAACAAAAAAAATAACGCATTGACAAACAGCGATGTTGAAATGAAATTTGAATTTATCGAGAATTTCATTGGAGTTTAGTTAGATTTTCAGATTTTTGAAACGTTGATACGGTACGATAATGTTCTGTAAATAAGGGCACTACATTCTCGCAATTTTCATTTTGTTATTTTACATATTTAATATCAAATTAATGTAAAGGGAGATGTGCCAATTTAATTTTAATTTTTTGGAACCTTTCATATCTTTTGGGTAAGGTAAAACATAATAGGAAGAAATATCTTAGCAATTGTCATATACTTTAAATTATTTAAAACTCGATACTATTTAACGTAAATCGGAAAGAAGGTTGACTAGTTAGTACCAATAAACAGTTTACGTAGTCCGTCTAGTAATTAATATGGCTGAAAAATAAAGCGGAAAATGAATTTAATTTTACTTTATGATAAAATTTTGCTACATCCGCGGAGGGCAAAAGAATGTTTTATTACACGCTGCTAGTAAATAAACTACGCTAGTAATAAGCACGTCCACTTTGTTAATATAAAGTACATAGTTATTTCTGCTTTAAGAAATCTGTACATCCATAAGCTGTATGCAATGTTGCTCTAAATTAAATTCATCGTACTTTAGACGGTGCTAGACAAAAGTTATGACGATCACGAAATTGTATGAAATATTTGACAATGCACTGACAAGCAATTTTCTGTCAGGCAAGGAAGTTCTATCTAGATATTTTATCACGGCGCTTACGGTAAGTGGTCCCTTTGAAAATAATTCTAATTAAAGAAAATAGTGAACAAGATTCGTGCTTCTTGTAGTTCTGATGTTTCAAGTAGTTATACCTCAGTAACACTACACATATAATTTCTGCATACATACACTCACGCTTTTTTCCCATGGGGGTAGGATCTTCAAAAAACTGTCCCTATTTTGACCATAGCTTAGCAGTGCAAAAAGATACTGTTCATCAAGTAACGGGTTGTAAGAGACGATGAGGACCGTCGCTGATGTTCAGTCGAAATATCTTAATTTTGAGTAATATAATATACTTTTATGGCGCAGTTTGGGAGAGGCTATGTCAAGCAGTGGCCTGCGATAGGCTGAGTTGATACATTTATGTACTCACTTTCCTACTTCACAGATATATTCAACAAAGGAATACGATCTGATTGAAATCCATTTTGGCGTGCAGTATCATTATATCAAAAGCCATGGATGGTGCTATATAGGTAGACAGAAATGCGATCCAATTATTATTTCTAGGAAATGTAGCATTAACTCCGTCGGCCATATATAGTGAAAGAGGGGGGATGGACGATGGGCGCTAATTCTTAGAAGCACGGAGGCGTGTCTATCGGAAGACACGCCTCCCTGTTTCCAGGAATTTCAGAATGAACCGGAGGATCACACAGGCTTACACACATAGATATCCCAAGTAGCACAACAAGCTGTATAAACGCTGCGTTAGAGTTTATATCTACACCTAAAGCTGCATATGAAGGCTGCCTTAAGTGCTGTTATAATAATAATAATAATCATTGGCAATTTATTCACGCGCCGGTAAAATATTCAAGTAAATTACCAATTACGGGTAAATAATTGTTTGTTTTTAAGGTTATAATATAAAATAGTAGATTTTAGGACACAGTTATCATTATTTTAGCTAATACTAATGAAACGGCTCAGGCTTTTATCAAGTATTGGTTTAATTATATTTTGAATTTTTGTTTTCATTCTTTGTAAAATGGCGACAATTTGTTATACAGTTTATGGGATATTTGGAGAGTATTATAGTCTTATTAACTGTATACTTACAACTGAATATACAAACTCTATTATAAAACTTATTCTTATGACGTAAAAAACACTAAATAATAAAATGGAGTATAACGCTAATCAAAAACTAAAGGTGTATTATATAATCCATAGCCTACGTAGGCTATGGATTATATAGTTACGTCATAAGAATAAGTTTTATAACAGAGTTTGTATATTCATTTGTACAGAAACAAATATCAAGTACCACTATAACACTAAAAGCTGTAGTAAGTTGGTGATTACATACAAAATACAGCCTTTATACAGTTTAACCGATAAAACAAGCTTATAAGTGGCACATAATGCCTATAGTTTTATAGTAGAGTTTTCAGTTTAACATTGACTATTTTTTATTTTCATTTTTGCTGTCAACCTTATATTGAATAAACGGTAGCTAATTTATTTATTTAAAACATGATTATTTGTCTTAACTGAGTTACATTGGCGAAACACAACATAAATAACAACATGACACACAAAGTATATTAATTATTACAAAAAACCTTCAATGTCAAACTATTTATAAGACATACATAATTAAATTTAACTTTGGGATTTTCACGGCGGCATCAACTTTATCTATCAAATCCTGTTTATACATCTAGTACCTACCTAGCATCTATTTTACATTTATGTAGTATGGTACCAATGTACTGCATTGACGGTTGCACATTTAACTACGTACAGCCCGTTTATTGATTTCTGTCTGGGCACTCCGTCAAACTGACCCACTAATCAAACACTTCCTGAATCGCAGCGATATAACACACATGATTACCTCAAAGAAATACGCATTATCTTTGTTCGCAAATATTAGAAAGAACTTAGATATTATAAATATTAGGTAACCAGAGCTAATTATAGGTTACATAGTGGTTTGTTACTGTTATTATACAATAAATGAGTTAATTTGAATATAAAGTTAAAGTGAATATAATATATCAATAGAAAAACCATAAAAAATCATACGAAACTTTTTTTCTGTAATGAATTACGAAGTATTGCGAAGTTATTTACGAATTATGAATTATTAAGTGAACTATATTGTTCTTTATGAGTAATAAATTCGTTAAACCTAATTACCGCGTAGTCGTCAACAGTCTTTGATTAAATTGAATAGTTCAATTCTGATGAAGGCCGAATCCATCTTTGTACCCATACAGAGTTACTGATAACTAACCTCTAAAAGGCCGGTTAGCATCTAGCTTCAAGCATTAGCTTATGTTCTTACGAGATTAACTTAGCGATTTACGAGAGATTACTTACGTTAACAAGAAACCAGGTGTATCATTAATTACCATAGTAAAAAAATCCTACCTGTGATGGAGCCATTGATTTAAAAGACCTTATTAAATCATTGGGTAGACCCTAAATTCGCTAGTAGGTACAACATTTAAAAAAATTAACCTGCTTGATACTATCTACTACTAAAAAAAGTATAAAAGAAAGCAGCCATATTTCATTACTATTAAAATTGTACAAACTAGAAAATATGGATCAGTATTTTCGCTATCACAGATATACTACACTCATATGTACATATATGTACATAGTCATAATATTCAGTACTTCTATTGATCCATCATTCATTATCAATGCTTTTCTTTAAAATATGAACATAGATTTTCATTTCCATTCGTCTCTTCGCAGTAAACACATTTCAATTCGCAAATCCCTATAAGTAGTTTCAATTCAGTTTAAAATGTAACAGCGTAGGTACATAGGTATGCTATGGCGCCACGCTGACTGAGTCAAGGGTTGCGGTGGTTGTGTCAATAGGGAGCCTGCCCACCCCCGGCGGACAACGTTACGCATCAATGTAACTTAATTAACATGTCCATCGGCTCAGAATACCGTTCCGATCAGATTTCAGGCATGAAAAAACCATACCTTTAAAAAAATAATGATTTGTTACTAGGATTTGCTCTTCTTTCTATGATGCGTGCCAATGCCGGCAGAATAGATATAGGTCTATAGTTTGCGACGCGGACTTAGATGAACTACAGATATATAATATATCAGTGGAGGGATTATATGTCCATATTTCTTTAGAACATTATTAATGTATAGAGTCCCGTCCTACAGAGCAGGCATCTTTAATATTCAAAATTAGACGCTCTACTCAAAGATTCTCTCTCCACTTAGAGATGTGGGAACATAACCAAAGGTCTCTCAATAAACATCTCATTGCTACGGCTTTAATTTTTTTCGGCCAAGCGCTTGCCAACCGATACAAAGAAATCATTCACTTTAATTATAAATGTACAAATTAACTTTATCAAACCTACTAAAAATACATAAGTAAGTATTACTTCTTTAAAAAAATACTTGATCTTGGACTCAAATGTGATGGATGGAGAAAATGACGTAATAAGTACTTGTTTCTTATGTTTAAATTCAGATAATTGTATCTTAACATTAAATATAAATCTAATTTCCTTCAAAATTTAGATCCAAAAGTGCCAAAACAAATTGGGACTATATTTACGTCTTACAAACTTTCTCTGTGAATAGCGTCACTGAAAACCACATAGCGGCTCCTGTGTGCACGTTGGGATTCATAATATTCGTGTCTTATTACCTATTTCTGGGTAGTAAATTTAAGGCCCATTGCAAAACGACAAGCAAAACATCCCATTAATAAGATCCCCCCCAATTGTATTTATTGGCAGTGCCATTAATGAGATATCAGCACGTACTCCAATTAAGCCGAACAGGTGCGTAGGGTCGGCTACTGCAAGCATTCAGGTGTGAAGAGGGTAAGACACAACAATTGATTTATTAAACAACAACACCTGATTTACAGGTGTTGTTGTTAACTCGCGCACTAAAGCTTCGGTTATAATACTGTCAATACTAACAATAAATATGTTATTTAAATGTACGTTAAAAGCGAACTGCGTTATAGGATTAACGGTCGTAAGCACGATTGTTTAAGTTTAGAAAAGTGGTTAGATGGTTTAAATGTCCACCATAAATACATAAGTATATATGTATTTACGATAGACGTCTAAACCTCTAGATCATCTAAATCTATAATAGTAGATATAGAGTAGTAGAAGACTACTACAGTCTTCTACTGCTCTATATATATTTACATCATCGGAGGATATACCTCTGGCTAACACTTTTGAGTTGGTACGATACAGTGTGTTAAATAATAGAAAAAGTTCGTCAAAGAGAGTTGGAACATTTTCATGAAATTTTAATACCCTGCGGTGCCTAAAATTACTCCAAGTGATATACAATTTTTTGATATTCAAGTAAATTATATTGCATTAAAGCTAATGGTCATAAGAAAATCTGCCAGGTTTTATTAAATAAAGCGAAAACAAAAGGGTGAATGGAACGAAGGGATTAAGTTATTATTATGTCGAATGCAACTCAGTTCGCGCAATCTGTGTGCGTGTTACACATACATGTGTATTTGTATAGTTGTTCGGTATTACCGATTTTTGAGTAGGCATCAACAAGTTTATCGTCGAGTTATTTTTATATACGAAAAATATCTAACATAATTCATACTAATATTATAAATATAAAAGTAAGCGTTAAACGCTTAAGCCGCTTTCGTTAATCCGCAGAACAGATTCTTATAAAATATGATAAAGAAATTGTATCCTTGGGTAGGATATTAGCTACCTTTATCTAAAAAAGTTCAACGTGGATGAAGTCACGGGCAGAAGCTATAAATAAGTAGCTATATAAATTTATGATAAAATATATCTTGCGTTAAAAGCTGAAAGATGTTCAAGGTCAATATATAAATTGTGTTCAGAACAACAAAACAGCCGTAGATATCATCGTATTACTACAGAGTTACGGTGGAACACGCGTATACATTAAAGACAGCTTTATTGCGAGATTGATTTTGAATTATCTGTGACAGGAACAAACGCTTTGTATATTTTGAATAAAAACCTATGTCGAAACCTTGATACATTTAGAAAAAACATTGACTTGTTAATGAATGTTCATAGATATGTTGCTTTAGCGTTTTAATCAGTGCATAAAAGCGGGTTCTTTACATTTGCCATGTGATTTCGTAGGTGTAATCTTCATCTATATTGTGTTATCACCGCGTAGGCCGCGCTGAACAGATTGCGAATGACGCCACACATGGCAAACACCTTAACTGAAGTGCTATTTATTAGGTGTCGTGTGACTCCGAAAAATAAGGTTTATAGTGTCTGTAAATATGTTCACTGATATTATACTATTAATTATGAACATTAAATTGATTTTAAACCACCGAAAAAGAAACAGTGAAGGTTCTCAAGTTGACGCGTATATTTTTTTTATGCCTAACCAGTATAACATTTTACATAGTAGTCGATTTTAATCATTCTTTTTTGTTGTATAATGAAGTTTGGCTGTGTCAAGCCGCACTGACTTTCAGACAAGGAAATACTAAAAAATAATATAATATACCTACCTTGTTACTATTTCAAACAAGTAGAAAAATACTTCCAATACGACATGTGCCCATCTAGTCTACATCGAACAAGGAAAGTTTACTTGCATAGAATAGAGAAGTAGTACTATTATGAGTTAATAAAATAGCTGTTAATATAACCGCGTAAGAATTTCGGTAAAGATATCATGTAATCATTAACTTGGCGGTGCACGGACGTGCGTCCAGATTTACAGCCGCGCATAACGTACACACATTTTGCAGAGACCATGTGTGTAACCGACAAATACAGACTCTTTGTACAGATCATAGTTTATGTATCGAACTGGGCGTTAGTAAATAGACTGATGGATGGAATATCGTGTCGATTATAGATTCAGTAAATGTTAAAATGTTTGCTTTATTTTGATGTTTTCATATTTTCCTTGCTTGTTTATTAATTTAAATAAATAATATTACCATCTAAACCATCACAGCTATGGTATTTACTCAGGGGAGTACTAATGAACTCCCTCATTTCTCCGATTTGTTTACAATCGGCGCAATTAAGGACCAAGACTTGTATCTCGTAATAAACATGAACTTGATAATTAAATGTCAATTTATCAAAGTTTTTTATTATTAACCGTTACTTTATATCAATGTATATCGACAGCTTTAAAAGCTATAAAGAAAATATATTTGATCCTATTTATTTCAAAGACATCATTTTTACCTGTAGCGCGGAAAACTAAATGCGTGTGAACGACATGCACTTAAACGAGTTTACTAGCGCGTAAGACCCTCGAGAAACCCGCCGTCAAAAGATGTGTCAGAACGTCTAAGAATACAGAACTTCCTTTACGTACACTGGGAAAAACACTTTATAAAATAAACGGTCAAACATCATCCGCCTGGCTAAATAAAACCTTCATGAGTACTAAAATTGTAATTCCGTCTTTGATTTCTATCAGATAAGACAATAGTCGAACGTACAGAAATAAAAAATAATAAAAAGCTTAGAATACATTCTAGAAGTAGGAAACTAAAATACGCAATTTCTCTACAGCTAGACGTAGCCATTATTTAGATTGACTTCTGCAATATAGTTATAACTATATCCTGTAAAAAGATTTTAACAAATTTATTTATTTGTATTACTATTAAACTTCATAGACCTCTTTAGTTAATTTCATTTACACCCCCGTATTTGAATACCCTCACAATCTTCTTCTTTTTTATATAAAAATCTCGTGTCACAGTGTTTGTAGCTGCACTCCTCCGAAACGGCTAGACGGATTATTATGAAATTTTGTTTGTATATTTGGTAGGTTCGAGAATTGGTCGTAGGCTATTTATTACTTTTTTTTTGACTAAACATATTTTTGTATTATTTTATGATTTGGCATTAACTCTTATTTTTCACTTTTCTACCACCAACCCCAATAATGTGGCAAAACTAAATCCAATACCCACGTTAAATATATGGAATTTAACTTTTTTTAAATCAAGTTTTGTGTTCTATCCTCTAAGACAGTTAGTAATTACTGAAGACCTAGTAATGAGGCAGAAATGCAGAAACCAGCAGATGATTTACTGTCTCTGCCTTCCAGCCGAAATACTGGAACAACATATATAACAGCAGTTCCATCTGTTCACGGTTATACTTAGATGCTCTTTGGTGACGAGCTGTCAGAATTTAAAAAATCATTAAGTTTTCTCTCAGTTCCAAAACCAATTCGCTCAGAGTATCGTTGCATTGTTGCACTGAAAATAATAATTACATGTCATGGTTAAATAGCCAACTATTTAATCATGACATGTAATTATTACTTTCAGTTGAATAAGTAAAACAAGTGGCCGTTTCCAACATTTGACATGTAATTAACTGTTTTGTAATGGATATTGAATCCTTGTGCGGTTTATTGGTTTCGTCACATTGACACAGACATCCGCAGCGGATATTATTAATATATTACATTTACCTTTAGTCGTACCCTTAAAGGCTTCGCTCATAAGCGCAATTTCCCGTATGCGTATTTACTTTACCGCTCATGTCTAGAACTCTACGACGAGAGATTCAATGTTGGTTGTGAGCGTGACATGCTTTATGCAGACCCATTCTATTTAACCGGTAGTTAACGCTGCTTTCTGTGCTACAGGTCCCGGGTTCGAATCCCGGTAGGGTCAAATCTTATGTGATGAGCATGAGCATTTGTATCCGAGTCATGGATGTAGCTATGTAAAATAAGTATTATTTCCAAAAAAAAAGTGTATATGTAGAATAGAAATATGTGTAATTATGTATATGTAATAAGATCCCTCCAAAGGGTTTCTCGACTTGTCGTGACGAAGAGGAGGAGATGGGGCGGGGGGTTTACTTAGTAGCCGCGGAGCGAGTGTCCTCCGTGGTGAAGCAAGAAGAATTCCGAGATGGGGCCGTTCTAACATGCGATTTAGCGGTGAAGCCTGGTCGTCAACCGGCCTTTGGAAGAGGCACCTACGGGTCTCAAAGCCCAGGGTGTTGCGTTGCTGCGGTGTCTCATTGGAGGCACTGCAACTAATGGCAATAAGTGGTACCGCGGCTGTTGGTTTTCGAGGCCGCGGCGGGAGACAACTGTAGGTAATAAGGTGCACCGCTTTCCCTATCTATATATATCTACACTTTGGGTTCACCCAAAGTGTAGGCCGCGGAATTCCAATGAATGAAAAAAAATGAAATTCAATTCCAATGAATTTCCACGCAGTTAACAAAAATAAAGATAGATTAAAGATGATAAAATTGGGTGTGCTACATATATATGACAAGATATCTGTTTGTGTCAGAATTTTTCACTAATTATTTTATAAACAGCTTGCTATTCCCGGTCTATACTAGTCTGTTGTAAGTGCAATAATGCAATTGGGCTCTCTATAGAACTGCATACAATTTGTCAAAGCAATAAGATATTTTCTACGTTTACGTCTACAATGTAATATGTGTAATGGATTAGCAATAGTCGTTTGAATAGCTTTGATTCCTACCACGTCTACCACGGTTGCCTACACGCTACGTTTAATCGCACAGAGTATTCCCTCAAAAGCTGATGATGTTCCTATTGTTTAGGTACAGATATCAAGACTATACGTGTTAGATAAAATACACGTACACAGTACTTCAACTAAAACCACCAATAAAAAAGCGACGTTTGACGTAGTTTATATAATTGACAAAATTATACCGCAATTAAGTATTTAAAAAAAAATCACTGTGTCACCAAATATGTAGGTATATTTATATTTTCATTTATAAGTGGTGACAGCAATAATAGAGACCCGTGCCCAGCAGTGGAACAATAATGGCTTGATGATGAAGTGGGCATAATTCGTCAAAAATAAATATAGCTTAAATTTTTTGTACCTAATAACATTATGAGACTAAAAAGACTAGTATTATGGGACAATGATAATATAAATAATAAATTATATAAAATCAGCTAATGTGGACTTAATTAAAAGGGATAGATATTGATGTAAATATAAATCCAACGTAAGTTTTGCTTTATCCATTAGCGATCGCTAATCAAACTAGTCCGGATTACAATATAGATGTTTCATTTTAAGGGACGTGCAAATACGATACCTAAAGCGTTTAAACTCACGATGCACTGCCCATTCACCCTTGTAGATAATTGAGAGGCTGAGCGAGGACACTCTGAACTGGGTAATGGTGGATATTGAATTAGTAATAACGTTTTCAAACTATGTAACTAACAATTTCTATCAAGAGTAGTGGCCTCTGGTGCAGTGCAGTACTAACATTCAAATCGCTACGTAGTTACATATAGTAGGGGAGCCCATGATGCTAAATGTGGATATACTCGAGTGTCACGGAAACCTATTACAAATGGTAGATTAAACATTATAGGACCATTTTTTCGATTTCCGTGGTGGGGGTGGCTATGCAGAAGAGATCAAAAATGAAAAAAAAAGTCGTGTGCGTCAGATTTCAAAGGGGGTTTTCAGTGAGTGTTACTGATACAGCCATTTCTTATTCTGATGATTTGGAAGTGTAGCAACCTCGCGGCGATTCTCGAAAATTTAAAATCTTTGATTTTGATCTTAATTAACATTTTTTATTACACCCGGGTGGCTTGCGGAAATCCTTTTCAGATTAAACTTCTGTGATTCGCCCTTCGAGATTACACTTATTCACTTGTAGTAGCACGGGACATGTGCTGCCATCTTACACTATTTTAGAGCAACAATCCAAAAAATTATTTTATGCGCCCTTATGTTGGTTTCTCATACACGTTTTGTGTGGTTGCCATCGCGCACGAAATTTTCAAATCGGAAATTAGTTATTTAGATTTTTTGAGTTTTTAGTGGTATTTCAGTGTTTTTCTTAGTGTTGATCATGGGAAAACGAAAACGCTACGACGAGGAGGAGTAGTTCTTCTGGTATTATTACCTCTAAATAAATACAACGACCGCGCTGGAGTAAATACATTTTTTACAACTTTGTTACCATGCCACCCCTTTAGGTTACGCTTAAATCGTCAGATTAGCGAATATGGTAGTCCTTAGCAAGTAATTAACCTCCCCTATCTTAATCTGACGCGCTCGAGTCGACTGTCTAGCTATCGCGGTTCTTGAGGTACAGCCTGGTGACAGACACACGGACGGATAGACAGCGAAGTCTTAGTTATAGTGTCCCGTTTTTACCCTTTGGGTACGGAGCCCCATTTTTTTGCCTAATTTTGTACGAAACCCTTCATGCGCGAGTCCGACTCGCACTTGGCCGGTTGGTTATATAACTAACTATCGGCTAACTATGGGCTGCTAACTAATTTTAAAAGATATTGTTAGTATCTGTAGGTAGTTTATTAATATAAAAACGGAGCTATATGGAAAAAAAAAATAATGATCCATCAATAAACTATACCCTGCACAAAAGTAGGCAATTTTGCTAAAAAAAGTGAAGATGTAAATGAGAATCACTAGTACGAAATAAAGCCATAAAAATATAGACGATTACAATTATCTACAAGAACTGGTCGCTTACAGGCAAAAGTTAGCTTAAATAGCCGTCCATTGTACTTCTTCCCCAATTTTCTACTGTCAGGAACTTCCATAAAACAGTAAAGATGAACGGCTGTCACTTTTGGACTATTTGTGGGACATAAGTTTTAACTTGGTAAAATTTTAGCGATCCCGTTTTTTGTCAGTGGGAACTGTTTCAGATTTTACCATTTGAAAATCTACACTAAGGTTAGATAGACAAAACCACTACTACTATAATTAAACATAATAATAATACTTTACTTCCAATAATCAACATACAACAAGTATAAGCCATGATAACAATATACACATCCAGAAAATGGTCAGTAACCTGCAACGAAATGATCACGCAAATAAAGTTAAGTGAGAACTAAAAGTAGGTACCTACATCAGTTTGCACTTCTCTCATTACCAAAAGATAGATAGAAAATAATTTAAAGGCTATTGGCACAGGAATAGAAGGTTCAAAGCCCAGTTGACAGGCATATTGGATGATGGACATATGATTATGTGGTTACTATGGTATTTGAATCCAATAATACCGTCACTACAAGGTCCGAGCAGTAAGCGAAACCCAATTGTAATTTGCAACCTGTCAAGCTTTATATTGCGTTTTCACTTTGCCTACAGACCCCACACAAAATAGAATGTGCAGGATGCGTATTCAATTATATTTTGAACATGGAAACAGAGGCTACGGAATAAGTTTAAAAAAAATATTTACGCTAAATTATGCTATAATCTATTAGGATTTGCAGTGGTCTCTGTGTAGGGATCTTTGAATCAATGTATGTATGTAACAAATGGAAGTTGGCCTTTGTTTAGTCGTGAACGTCCTTCGTCTTATCATGGTGGTAAGAAGAAGTGATATCATTTGGAATATTATGTGACGTCTATATATCTACACACGTCCCACTCAACTCGGGTATGTTTATAAAGCATCAGGTAACCGACAGTTAATATTATTAAATAAGAAGTGGTTTTCAATACACGTGGATTTATAATCTGTCAAGCAATATCGGCAACCACATCAAAATTTTCTAACATCTACCTCAAAGACCACTTTAAATAAATTGGTTTACACGGAGAATAATCTTAGCTGAGATATTTCTTTGCAGGGCGAATCGTATTATAATAGGTACTGTGTGTTTAGTTTAAGTGGTGCTTGTTGGATGCAAAAGCACATTAAAACTAGCGGCTTTGCCTCTCAATTTATCTCATACACCAGCCTAAAAGAACTAAATACTTGTATAATGATGTATATAAGATCTTGTTCTGTGAACCATGCGACCTATGGAACCGAACGCGATACTCAATATTTACATATTTACATACATTATTCCTTTTTTAATAAAAAACTGATACAGAAGTATATTAAACTAAACAGGAATGTCAGGAATTAATATTGTTTTCCTGTTTCGGTACTGGTACGTGAATAAGAGCGCACAATCATAACGTAAAGAATGCTATTTATGGTTACTGAAAACTCTAATGACGCCAATCAGCTATTTATTAACAAGAAATCCTACTCAATATAAATTAAACCATAGTAAATAGTATCCTTAAAGCACAGTTCAGAACGTTAGATCCGAAAAGTAGTGTGTCCTTAGATTAAGTTAAAACAAGATCTTAGTAAAACCCCGCCACGCATTCAGCCTAAAACGAGACAGCGCAAATGTGAGTAATGTCAATAAAAGATTATTCATAAAAATATTACTAAGGAGCCAAGAGTGTTGCATAATACATGCACAAACGTTAAAAGTGCCAATATTTACCGATTATATACGTACATAGAACGTTGTTGACTTACAAATAAAATGTATTGAACATCAAACGACTGAGGCACTGCCCTGATGTTTTTTAACTGAACTCGCTCGCAGTTTTTGTATTTTTTCTTTTCCATTCCTGTAATAAAACGAATTAACTTTCCGTCCCGACGCGGATATAAAAAGGGGATTTTACACGATGCGCTATATATAGTATATACAGATAGCACAATCTGTTCTCGTCTTCTATATATTGTAGTCCGGGCATTTTAGACATGCAAGGATACTAAAAATGGCGTTGATACATTGGTATAAATGTTCCGAACACCATTATAAATTAATGTTGAAATATCCAAATCAATATCGTAGGTACTTGGATTTTTTGCAAAGGTCAAAAATTCATATCTCGCCTTTTTTCAGCGAAACGTTAAATTTAATCACATAATGAAGTCATAAAAACATTTTAGTTCTTCTAATTAAAAAAATATATATATTGACACTTTTTTCCTAAGGTTTCTGATTTATAAAGATTCTAAAAAGTTGAAATGGTATTAATCTTCATAATAGTCATCGTCGTGAAAAGACGTATTAATTCTTAATTAACTTTTGTTCACGATTTCGTATACCTGCCTACGTAGAATTAGTAATTTTATGTAAGTTCATCTTAGAAAGAAATTATCGATTTTGCATACTAACTCCCCTTCTCCCGTTTTCGTTTTTTAACCTAAACTAAACTATTCTATGTCTTTTACGTACCCAATTTCATCTAAATCAGTTCAGAAGCTTAATTTTTATTAATGGTATTATTATTTACGCAAATATTGTTCTTATTCAAGAACTTATCTGTTTTTTATTACATAAACAAAAATATACGCGTCGTCTTAAGAAGGTACTTCCTCTTTTAGTTGACGGGTTAAAACGAGTCTTGTGACATTTTGTTACGTTTAATAATATGACGATATTGCAGTGTTATTTACCCGTTTCATATCAAACTACCATCGTATTTTGGCCATTCTATGGAACTGCCCGAACCGAACCGCTCGACTGACAGACTTAACAATTGGCGCTGTGGCTGAGCGTAACAGTTCCACACCGAGCAAGAATCTATATGACATGCAGGTCGTTGCTTCAGATTCGGGTGTGTATTTTGTAAACCTCTGTGATATTTGTGTTTACAAATGGTTCCATGTAGATACGTAAGAAATTATAAGTGTGAAGCAAGGTATAAAAAATATATAATTAAGGTTTTACAAACCACAGCCATACCTGTTTTTAAACGAAAAAAGATATGTTTTAAATTATATTTTTGACTTTTTAGTTTTGAAGTCGGTTTTTTTAAACGGAGTTATTTTTTTATTTTTAATGATTTAACAAAGCATTGTAGTGCTTTGACATCTAAATTATTTGATCCCAACTTGTATTCCCAGCTTTGTATCAAGAATGGTATCAGCTTCGGGAAACAGGTGAATCCTACATGATATTGATATTCCCGATACACAAACCGAATGAACACAACATTTGGAAAAACACAAAATTATAAATATACGTGACATAAGTAAACAATAGTTGTTCAGGGAATGGTATGATATAGTTAGTACTTACCTATAGTCTCATCGCAGGGCTGGCTGAGCGGCCGCCTCGACGGCGAGGTCTTCTGCTGTGGGTGGTGGTGCGGCTGCAGCTTGAGCACGTTCGCGGGCACGGCGCCCTCCAGCGGCGGCTCGCCGGGCACGCGCACCACCCACCAGTCGGCGCGCACTTGCCACGGCTCCACCACTTCCACCTGCTGACCCTTCGACACGGACAGCTCGCCGGCACCCACTGCGGTGTGCTCGGCTAACACCCATGTCATCTCCGGACCAGCCTGCACAATTACAACAATATTAATTAGACACGAGGCCTAATTATAAGAACCCTAATTTATTATATTAACTGCTTATCATAAGAGGGTAATAATTATGTAGGTATACATCTACATTAAATTAAACTATTAAACTCCTACTATTTAACTACTATTAAACTATCGATTATCACACGAAGGGAATAAATAAGTATCTCCGTAAAATATGTTTTCTTTTCATCAATACATTACGCCTCAGAAAAAGTAAAAGGGTAATATTAAAATATACATATATATACAGGGTGACTTTGAAAGAATGCGACAAATCAAAATGGTAGGTTTAGGAACGATTACCCATTTATTTTAAAATGAAATTTTACGAATCTAAATTGTCAAGGACATAAATTTGTTTTTGGTTTTAAATGGTGTAGACTAAGTTATCTTATAAGAAAAACATGAATTATCAGATTTTTTAAATTAAATAAAAGTAATTATAAACTTTAATAAAATAATTATAAATTTCAAGTATCAATTCAACCGCACCGACTAGACTATCATTAACATATTCCACAGGAGTTTACAACGTGAAGTATGGCAACGCATTGTATTTAATATTTTTAACTATTTCATTGAGAAAGTAGGTAATGACGCGCGATGTTGCCAAACCGTTCGGCTCATCTTACGCACCGCTTTGTCCTTGCCGGCCTGTCCGCGCATAATGTAAACAAACGAAATTTGATTTGTTTTGATTTGACAAACGCTGGAGAGGTCACGATTCATTCATAGGTTTATCGCACACGCATTAAAGATAACGGCTATACGCGGAATTATAATCTTGATACTTTCGCCACTTTTACGTTTTTTGTAGGGTTAAAAAGTACTTATTCATTTCTCACATTATCACGCTCAAAATTTTCTTGGTTCCACGTAGAATTATATATTTAATTTTGTCGCATTCTTTCAAAGTCATCCTGTATAGTGTATAAAAGATAGGTACCTCTCTAAACGATAACCGTACATTAAAAGTTGTACATTAAAAGCTTACTTTAACCTGTCAACGCTCCTAAAAAATCATCCATGAAATTACAAATTATATTGATTTGGCAAACTTTACACGCAATTATAGAATAGTAAATACGTAATCAAAAATAAAATATATACAACCAAAAGCAACAACAGACGCTCGGTAAACTGAGCCATAATCAGAGTCGCACTTCAAGACAGTGAGTCATGATTTGAGATGTTCTGATGTTTGGCGTCGGTTTTAAGCTTTCAAGAGATAGATGTGAGTGGCCTTGGTCAGGATCGATGGCAATATCAGTTTGCAGATAATATAATACACTAGATACCAGATAACGTCCAGTGCCAACAACAATACGGACACTGATAAAGCAACATATTCAGATAGCGTTTCTAGTGTTTTTCAGAAAACGTCATACATATTGTCACCTATACAGCAAGGGGTTTAGTCAATCGAACTTTAGAATGAAAAGTGATCACAATTGAAATCAATCCGTGCGAACTTCAGCGGTTCATTTCACTGAGTCATACATTCCAAAGCATATTACGAAAGTCCGATAGACAGATAGACATACACATATTGATGTGTCGCTTCCGCGGCCGTCGCTTACCAGATGGATGCGCCGAAGGTCACGTAAATCTGCGGTTTATAACCAAATTGCTTTTAATATAACTAGTTTAACATTGCGTGGCCTTGCCTTCCCATTTGTATATTGTACTTGAGAAAGACTGTCTCTCGCGGAAAACAATCACCTCTAGTAACTGTCTATTCCTAGAAAACTATGAAAGCAAGCAAATCCTGAATGTGAAAGTAGACAGACTGAATTTCAGATGAAATAAGTTGATTGAAATAAATTACATGTTTGTAGACGTGAACCTATAAAATCGACTAAACAATACGACATCAGAATAGGTAAACAATATACTTATTTAGCAAGGAATCCGCCCGTTAACCATTAAATTACCTATATATGAAGTAGGTACTTGGTGCGAGGGAACATTTTAATTAAGTTGATCGATTTTGGAAGACACGCCTTACATTACCATTTACAGACGATCGCGTCATGGGATCTTCCGTCATTTTGGTTACAAAGTTTCGATTACCTGTTAACTTTTTAATTTCCATAAAATAATCGAAAGTCGATTATTATTTTGTAGCTTTCGGTACGTATAAGTTATTTTCTTGACTTTTGGTATTAGTAAAGGTTCCTAGATTATTGACCAATTACTCAAAAGGTCCCCTCAAATATAGTGCGGCGTCGTTCACTTAGCAAACGAGTAAAAAGGGCGTAATATATTACAGGCTTCTTAAAGAGTGAGTATTTTGTCACATGTCATACTTATTTTGTACAATGTAATAAATATATTAAAAATATTTTCGATAAACGAGCAGTTTAAACGAAGTAATCAAGATGAGTGTTTTTCTTTTCGATAAAAGTGCCTACTAGTAATGTCTGGGTCAATTGGAGGTATATGAATTAACTCATAAATAAAGGCTTTCCAATGTCCTGCAGTGAAAAAATACTGGATTTTTAGTTATATAATAATCGTTGGAGCAGTTTACTTATGGCCAGTAGGAGTGGCTCTCATCGACGGTGATTACAGATTGTTTCCACTACACTACACTATATGCTTATTGGTTCAAATTAATAATACTTACTATGTATTCATACTCTTTTATCGCGGAGACTACGACGAGGTACTTTCATTCGGTTGAATGGCAAACAAAAAAGTTCAATCTGGTTATATTATTATAAGTTTTAAGCAGGTTAATATGACATATAGGAAAATACGATAGTACCTATAAATTTAATTGTCAGAACCTAGTTTCAACTCCATAAAGAAATTGAACAAAACAAACAAATTGTAATAAGGTTTTTTATGCGTGGTCTTCAAGAGCATTACTCGTCAAAACGTCAAGTTTTCTTTATTACATGTACGTCTTCACAAAAGACTATCTAAAAGCTTAATACCAAAATTAGTACTCTTTGTTAAAATCTTTTATTAATATATAGCGGCCTGCTTCTGCACGAGTAGATAAAGGTATTTATTTTTAACAAAAAATAAAAATTATAATTTTTAGCAAAATCTTGGCAGACTTTCGCATACTAGAACACTCGATCAAGTCTGCTTTTGCCAAAAAAAAACACTCAATATCACCTCATTTGGGAGCTATAATGCCGCAACAACGTACAGATAGTTAAATGTTTAGGTACTAAAGTATTGACAAAGCTAGATTTCTCATCATCACATACTACGAGTAGATAGAGGACTATTAGATGCTCTGCCTGCCCCGTGAGGGGTATAGGTTACACTCATTTACACATACAGGAACCATTAGCTAAATTGTATGTGTCTATTCTCTGTTGAATATCTATAACCACTAGTTACTTATACCTACAACTGTTTTTTTTTTTCAAATATTCGTTTTGATAATTAATACACTCATGATAGCTTTTTAATGGTATGTCCGATTGGACTAATTCAAAGGTAAATTACAGGTACTGATATAGCCTTGAGTCCGAAGTGATTTATTTGGATGAGGTTAAATACTAAGGTCGATATAATTCCCAGAGCCTTGCTATGATATCGACCCAGGAGCCGGGTACCGTGCACTAAATGGGTAGTCATTATTTTGGGACCTTTGTGGCGTCTATAAGGCAAAACAGCCGACAGAAAGTGTCTGGGAGTATTGGCGACTTATTTTTAAGGATATCACCTATAATATACGTAAAAATCAGCTTGGAGAATTTACGTGAGGTAAGTCATGTTTTATGTACCTTGATTTCCTGATACCTCAAAATTGGCCCACTAGGCTAGGCACTAGGCACTAGCTTACCAGCTACCTTGCTTACCATGTCTACCGACATGCGTTCCTTAGTACATATTTCTTAGCACTACTCAATCGTCCACATTTCCTTCGTCAGAAAATACGTGACGTCTGGCGGCCCTGGAATCTTGATTGGGAGATTCTAATTGTGAAAGATTTTTTTTAATTCGGTCCCGTTGTTTCTGAGCCTATTCAATGCAAACAAACAAATCTTTCCGCTTTATAATATTACTGTAGGTGTATAAACATTTTTTTTTGTAACACCCACCGCCTGCGCCGTTTAAAAAATGTGATTCAAGAGACAGAAAACTCAATAAAATTATTATAAATATGTGAAATCCCCCAATATGGGTATAAAATATTCCAGGAGAATATTATACTTGATACGAAAACCTTTCAAGACAGCTGAAGTTGACAACTGAAGCTCAAAGTTATGTAACTACCGTAGTCGTAGCTTATTTCATAAACTTTAAATGACATTTGAGAGTCAGTTTCCTGTAGAATGCTCCGATTTGTACCACTTGGTGAAAACGTAGTATGAAAATGTTTTTTTAGTTATACCAAGTTATCAAAGATTCGTATATTGAAAATTTGACAAGGTTAATTGCACTATCTGACCGTTCGCATTGAAGCAATACTCATCATACGTAAATGGTATAACAATTACAAAGGGATGGAAGTACTCCCTAATTTTAGATGAGAGGAGTTATGAAGTTATTAAATTCCAGGATACGCACCCTATTTTCTATTATCAATACATAAGTACACCTGTGTCATTAAATTAATAGTAATTAAAGCTAATAAATCTGGGCAACGTAGCGCAACTAAGCAAGCCAAGTGTAAGCAAAGTTTAAGTGCTTATAAACTAGTTACGATCTCATTTTCTTTTTCAGAGATGAGAGTAGTACAGACGAGTTCAGTAATATATGGGCTTTCTAGGCTTCAAAAATATATTAAAGTCAAAAGTTCATAATAATGTGACAACTGTTAGTATGATTAAATTGTGGTCAAGTTTAGATTCGTTAATATGCGACTCCTTTTTTTAGTAATGTGTTTACAGCCAAAAGCACTTTATTATATGAACAGCGTAGGATTCACAAATATGTATGCACACATGAATACAATAATATCTAAACAATTCCTGTTCAACCGTTTATGCCGAAGTATTAACTTCGGCATAAAAAAAGGAGTTTGCAACTTCAAAACTTTTTAACTTTCAAAAACACTCATTTAAAAACCTTAAAAAAAGCAAACGCGATGTAAATAACTGAAACTACTGTCATGTCTGTAACAATATAAACCAGATCTTATTTATTCAGGTATATGATTAACTTCCTATGTAGAGATAATTATGAACCTTAGCCTGCTCAGATATTATTGAAGCCACAAGGTGATCAAATATTATTGCCTTATCAACTCAGCCTATCGCAGTCCATTTTTCCATTATTAAGTTTTCGAACGCTCACAATATTTTGAATCCTTGACAATGCCAATACATTAATGAACTCGGCTGTACACGTTTCAGTATACACGACGGTTTATAATTATTATTCTATCAAATAGATAAAAAATGTCACAATCGAGACACATTATATTTTATAGATTACTACAATGTGTGAATCACATTATTTCAGTTTATAACGTTACACCGCGTTCACGCGTTGCGGTTTACCGAATCGGTATTAGTAACCGTTTTTATTTATAATGGCGTATATATTAGAAATAAAAACGGTTCATCACAACATATAATGTTTAAATTTATACGTAATTTAATTCGGTTAGCCGATCGATATGATTAATTGATGTCGTTCAATTAGCGATAAATTAATATAACCATCCCAGGTAGGCAGTCAAAATTATCGGATTGTCATATAATCTCATTTAGATCGACGCAGACAGAATAATTGAATTAATTAGTGCTAGTTTAACAATGCGGTGATTGCCTAGTATTGTGACAATGGGAGGGAGGAGTCAAAGGTCTCTGTAGTTCAACATTTCGAAGTTATGATCGTATTTATTTATGCACATGCTCTAAAGGTGAAGAGTATGATGGTTATGTCGTCTAAAGCGGCCAGTTATGAAACATTATTATGCTGTGTATAACAAGCCTAAAAAAACTCATTAAATAACTAATTCTACTAATATTATAAGTGCGAAAGTTGTTTGTTACTCCTTCACGCAAAAACCGCTTAACAGATTCGGATGAAAATTAACATACATATAGTTTATTACCTGGATTACACGTAGTTTACTTGTTATTTATATAATATGCGGTCATTTATAAATTTTAAAGATATACGTCCGTGAGTTAATGTTGCCCGAATGACTTAAAAAGTTTATTTTGCCAATTTCATTGCTTAAATATGAAGTCGTGTGGACGATACACAATAGATTATCACAAACTTATATTTTTCTAATAATCTTTAGCATCTTTTATGGTGTGCATAATTGTTGCAGCAACATGTTTGTTACAAGTGAGCATAACGTATATAATAATCAGTGCAACAACCCATGCATATATTTAATGTGTGTAGCCTCAATGGATATCCGTTATTGCTTCCTCGTGATTGCTCCTATTTAACTACACAAACAAATGTAATTGAACCAGAACATCTAATATTAATCCGCCTTGGTTTAAACCATATTACACGAGTTACCAAATTAAGTACTTTTGACAGATGATTATTTATTCAAGTGAAAGGTCCCTTAGTAATGTGAGTTGTTGTTTTTGGGGTAGGTTACTTGGTAGGATTTAATAAAGATATATTTTAGAATATAATACCCTAAAGTTTCGTATTTTTTTTTGTACTACGTAAGGATACTGATCCTTACGCAGTAAGTAGCAAGCAAGTTGACTAAGAGGTATTATGGGGTATTATAACATTATATTACAATACTGATTTTAAAGATATAGTATGTAGTTTAGCAAAGCTGTATCTCATACATATAAGTTAAAACTAACCGCTGTAAAGTCATGTCATATCAGCCAAAGACGTTCTCTGCTGGACAGAGGCCTCTCTGCCCAATTGACTTAAAAGTTATATGTCGCCCGCATCCAACCACTCCTTAACTACGTCATCTTTCGACCTCATCGTAAATCTTCGCCCCTACAACGTATTTCAGTGCCTAGAAGATTTAAGATCTTTTTTGCTCCAAGGCCATTACTAATACGAGATATTGGAATACACCTCATCTTATAAGCTAATAAGCTTACGGCGGCGGCGCCTGATGGTAAGGTTACGGTTACCGCAGCAGGCAGCTGTCGCTCGCGCGTTGGGGATCCCACTCTTTTACGGATCTCCTCTTTTATAAGTCGATTCATGCAAAAATATCAAGCGTAGCTCATTGTGATACCTAGACTCTTTTTTTTATGGTGATAAGGGGGCAAACGAGCATGCGGCTCACCTGATGGTAAGTGATGACCGCCGCCCATGGATATTTGCAACACCAGAGGCTTGCAAATGCGTTGCCAAACCCCTTAGAGACCGTTTAGGTTTCTTAAAATAGGGAGTTACTGAACTGACAGCAAACGGAATTCTCATGCTGTCAGAATAATAGCTCCCCCAATGAGCTCTGGTAACCTTACTCACTCGCAGAAAGACAACTATTGTTGATTCACTGCGGTCTTCTGTAAGGCGAAGGTACTTCCCCAGGCGGGCACCTCAATTTGAGCGAGAAATGTCGCTATGCCCTACCTTCTCACTTTAGTCATATGTTCCTATTACGAATTATTGCCGCTACATAGAGTACTTAAAATAAGTTAGTTTTCTCGTTGCTTATCAATTTATAGTAGGCAATTGCTACAATACAAAGTACTATTTATATTATTTATACATTTAATTGATGATATCATCGTATACGTTATTCTCAAGGGTCTTCCCTTAAGTTCTTACTTAAACTTGCCAATGTCTTCGGCACAATAGCATTCACGTAATCTATAAGTTTCATCATCTATCTCTAGGGTGTGTTAATAATTCGTGATATTTATATGCCGCAAATTGAAATTCCTTGTTAGAAGTTTGTAAATTGACTCATGACTTGCGTTTCTGTTCATATTTGTACATGCCATGTCAGCCGTCCATTATAAGTAAATTGTAATAAAAAGTACAGAACAATTACCTTAATCTAAAAGCAATGTTTTCATGACTACGACACTTACAACAACGCCGCTCTTTACAGTAAGGTACCACGGCACCGCCTATCATTAGTCCTATCATACAAATTTCATACCTACTTTAGCTTTACTTTACTTTTAGCTTTTTAATTATTTAAGCGAACTTAAAAATTCGCCTGCGCAGCTGAAGTTACACTAATTGACGACGTGAAGCGAATGCAAAACGGCCGAACCAGTTACTAAGTCGACCACAAGCACACTAAATTGACATTACTTGGACTTTTTTATTCTTTTCCACAAATTTTATTCTGTGTTGGGTCTAAAACGTAAATGAATGTTTTTAGTACAATATTCCTAATAAGCTCTGTATTATACAGATATAATTTTTGATATTTCGGAAAATACACAAATTAATTGGTTTTCTAATTCAGTTATTATTTGGTCCGCTTCGTTTGAGATGTCAAAATAAATAAATTAAAATCGATATAAAATGTCAAAGTAAACAACACATATGTACTTGCTATAAATGTTTGTCTTATATCGCACAATGATATAGCCTTTTTTATATATTTTTATTTTTTTAATATTTTATAAAAGATATATATATATTATAAAAATTATAAAATATATATATATATATATATATATATATATTATAATTTTTTATATGCGCAGTCTTATAATGTGGCATGTTGTTCATATGGGTCACGTCATAATCCGGGAGTGAGATTATTACAAGAGACTCGAGTTTTTATCAAATACTGGTCTTAATTAGTAAATTTCTGCAAAGTTCACCATGAGAAAATAAAACGAATTAGTTAAACGAATGCGCTGCTACTTGTGTACCTACTACCCTCTTCCTCATGGCGTGCTTTCTAGTGAAAACATCTCGGCCTCGTGCATTATTTTCGTGTCACTGATTTGTTGCTTAGAGCCCTGGCAAGTTTAGTGATTATTTTACTTTTTAATTATGAATCCAAATAAACACAAACACATTCATTTAAAATATTTTCTGAAGCGCATGTACCAAGAGCTACAAATACACTACAATATTCAAGGAGAGAATATTGTATGGGGTTCATATTGATTTTACGAAATAATTGAGTTATTACCAGTTGTATTTGCCCTTGGTTCTATTCCCACGCTAGGTCATAGCACAGGTAGAGCAATTTAAGTCAATATTTTGTATTCCATTTTAAAATCCTCATGTCTGAAAACGGTAATGTAAAACACTGGTGGCTTGGTGTTGCTAGCGTCCAGCGGCAAGTCGTTACGAACGCAATATTTACAAATTTAGCTTAAAACTATTTATTATTTTTATTATCATACACAAGTTTAATTTAAGATCGATGATAACTTTTTTCGGGCGACTATACGCTTCATTATGTCTAATTTAGATTTATTATTAAGTATGTACAGTCAGTACAAGTTACATATTACTTCAAGAATAATAGAGAAACCTGAGATTATCAATACATTTTTTCCACAAAACGTACTGACTACTGTACGCTTTAACCGAAATCGTAAGTTTTTAGGAAACCCGTACACCGATATTTTTATTTGACTTTTACAACTTTAATTATCAATATCATCATCATAAAGGACGTGTGAATACTGAGCAAAAGCGGTCCCAACAGACTTCCACAAGGAAGGTTCGTATGCCGCCCGCAACCAGCCCCTTCGTTAACCTAACCAAGTCATGTCTATCTCGTTGCAGTTGTCTCAGCACAATATCGGTTTTTCGAGATATATGCCCGCCCTACACCAGCTCCACATTCGTTTGCTAATATGTATTTTCATCTATGCGAAAAAATTGTGTTAGAAATTAATTGAGTTTACCCAGCTGTTTTCAGTTACCTATCGCCATTGGTTTCTAGCCATAATGTTATTTTGCACGTTGGGTTCATGTGAAAATGGTATAAATTATAGCACAGGTTAATAATTACTATGAGAGGGAGAGAGAGATAAATCATTACACTAATATAATCATAGACTAATACCCTGCTACCCACGGGTACAACCGTAACGGTAAACCGTAAATCGGTTCTGTAACCGTAACCAAAACTATCGGATATCGGAATTAAAACCTATCCAAAACTTTAATATTAAAGTTACCGACTAATTCCGGATAGAGATGGAGTCTAAATTACATATTTTAAGACGAATTTTCACGAGGACGAACAAAATCTAATATGTAACATAACTGAAACTATGTTACTATCGGATAATCCGATATAATTTCGGGTATATTATTTATGTGTCTGTATCTAGGTCCGAAATTTCATATTCATAACATTCCTGTGGCGTCGCATTTCTTCTGAATAATTTTATTTCAGTACTACAGGTTTATTTTCACATAGTAGCTTAAATATTGAATGTTATGCTATTTCCAAAAAATGAAGGACTTACTATTCAAAAAAATTCAGCTCTAATTAAATGCTGCTAATTGAATAAATAATAATAAATAAATATTTCTGGACATTATTACACAGCGCCATCTAGTTCAGTGGTAAGCAACGAGGCTTGTGTTACGGATACTAGATAGTTGATATACTACTTATATACTATTTTATTGTAAATATATACATATTATACATCCATGACTCGAATACAAATGTTCATGCTCATCACACAAACATTTGTCCCTACCGGGATTCGAACCCAGGACCCGTTGCACAGCAGGCAGCGTTAACTACCGCTAGTATAGCATAATGTCCAGGAATATTTATTTATTTATTATTATTTATTAGTAATTATGCTTGTATAAATTTATTATTATATTGTTTATCAGTAATTTTTACATTGCTTTAATTATCACTCACTCGGCCTTTCGGGGGCAGAAATTCGACAGTAATTCATAAAACTTATCATCGCATTACATATTTCGTTTTTAGCTCTAACTCATTATTCATACAAACGTAGCTATACCAAATCTCACACTCCTCCTGTGGTACTAAGATTTTCTTCCCTTATATATTATTATTTTATAGATTTATCTCTATACTCGGCGTATTACTCCTTGTTTATTTGGCGACGTTCGATCTACTCATAATATAATTTCATTTTCTCACAATATACAGTTATGTTCTCCTAATCCTCAGTAATCCCTAATAACACGATAAAATAATCAAATTATTTAGACTTCACATTACATTTATTATCAGTATACCTGATGATCATAACGACATTTCTGTACGACTAAGATTAACGATGAATTGTTATAAAATATGAACCTAAAAGCAACCTCAATTATCTCCAAATAAAATATTTAAGTGCTCTTGCTTTCTCTGCACAAAACTATTTTGAGACTGAACAAAAATTAAAAACGCGACATTGCAGAAATGTTTATTTGCGTCTATAAATTATCACGTCTTGTTCATTAGGAGCCAGTTAGCGCTTCGAACATAGCATGCAGCTCTAGTTAGTTATTTAGATTTTCCGTTTTCCTTATTGTTTAGATAAAAGGTGAAGGTTACATCATATAGCAATATATTTACCGAGTAGATATTTGAGAAGGTGCAACAGTTTCATGATTTTTCTTGTATATATTCATAATTATTTGTAATATGCGATTCTATTATGCTACACGTGAATAAAAAGTTTACATGAAGGATTACTAACACGTATTTCCCTTTATCTAAACTATATGCGTTATTCAGCTTATAGTTGAAAAAAGAAAATATAGGTATTCATCCGTAATAGTTGTAGAAATGTCAGACATCGAATCTCAAACACCCATTGAGTATGATCTAAACGTGGACATTCTATTAAAGTGTTCCTCCTACAGAAACTCCCTCCCGTTTAATATAAATTGTTACTGGTAATTGATATAGTTGAGGTGAGATGCCAGATTGTTTATCGCTATATCGGCTGTCGTAGAATCTATTAGCTCAAGTGACAGATAACAAATTTGTTATCACGGTCAATTGACTAAGATTGCTACTATACCACACCACTTATCGAATGAATGTTTATCTTTTAGGACCCCCTTTACATGCATTTGTCAACAATTGATATATGATAGTGGTTAGATGGGGTGGCATGCGAGGATATATAAAGCCAAAATATGGATAATTGTGCCAATTGGTAAATATGAGGGTGAAATTTTGATAATAACAAAATAAATTAAAAATTAATAGTAAATATACACTGGTAGAATTAATAACATGTATATTGAATATATTTTAAATATAATTAATTCAATAAATGAACAGACACAATTTGTTTGATATTTAAAAAAATGTTATCACTTCACAAATGTGCTATAAAATAATATTTAATAACACAATTTAACTGAACAATGATAATTGTTTTACAACATTGATTCACATCACATATACAAGCACGAAGTTTAGTCATTTTAAAACGGTGAGTTGTTTGTTTCTAGCGTTATATCATATTTTTATTTATTCAAACGCTGTCGATCCTGCAAGCAGTCTTAGTGAGAAAAAAGCGTCGTTCGTGCTTATCGGTTAGTGATGTTATTATGATCTAGGATGCAAGTGCAGGTGAGTGCAAGCGCGGGAGTGGCCTGCGCTGTGGCGTGCGAGCTGCAGTGGGGCGGTGGGGTGCGGCGGGGGGTTGCGGGGGCGGGTGCATCACTTTCGTTGCGTTCGTCAGCTGCAAGGCGGTGTATCACCTGACGTTGCCGGTTGCCCTTCAGCAGCCGCGCGTGGAACGAGCTCGGCGTGTCGATGGTGTGCTGCCTGGAGAGCATCGCATGAGGGGCGCTCACTGAGCTCTGTCGGAACCATGGCAAGGAGATCTTCCGCCTGCTCTTGTGTTGTTTGGCGGTGGCGGGCGGCGGGGTGGTCCCCATCGCGCCGGCCGACACGTGCCGGCACGGGTGTGCGGTCGCGACGCCTCCGTCCGTCACGGCGCGCGGCGCTGTCGCCACTGCCGCCGCCGCGCGTCTCACCCGCGCCGTTCGCTCGTTCTCAAACGCCCGGCTCGTCCACTCACTACGCAGCCTCCGTATCGAGCTACATTTCCCGAATTTATTCCACAAAGGCACCCACCGCAGCGTCGTGTGAAGGACGCGCCTAATCCGTTCGTAGCGGACGGAGAAGCGGTTGTGGCAGTTAACAACGGCGCCGCCGCCCACCTCGCCTGCGGTTAGCGGCCAGCGCAAAAGATCAGGATTTTCAAGGGCGGCAACTTCAGTGTCAATGTCGCACAGATGATGATACAACACTTTTAAGGAAAAACCTTGCTTTGTGCTTCGTATACAACCTACGCATATATACTCGTAGGTTTGTTTAGCAATCGACAGGGTGTTTTTTTTTTCATTCAAGATGTATATCTACAGGTCAATAATTAATATCATTGATAGAGAGTGCATTCGAAAATCCTTGACGTTGAGGATTGCTACTTGTGACTATAACTTTATTACACAGATTGACAACCTATTTTAAGGATAACCATATAGATCTATCCGTCTATGTAATTAAAAACGGTGAATAGACTTTCTCTTAGGTTTTTGATTTGTTTAGAAGGGGCGTGTACCACCACAGTAAGATACAAATATGAATATAAAAATAATAAGATAGCTCAATTCGTCGCAGTGCCTCAGTGAAGACAATCATGCAACATTGGATCGTCGTAGTCTCGATTCCTGTCTAATTATAGTCAATCTGTCCAGAATAAATTATCAATTTAAAAATCATTTATTTTTATAACTTTATCATAAAAACATGATTTTAATTTTTTCATTTCAAATCTGACGGATTTTTTTAGACAGCTCACTTACAGCATATGTATTAATATACTTAATTTGATATAAAATACTGATTATCCATTAACCAGTTCAGCGAAGGTCGTCTTTAAAGGGATCTCGTACTATTACACCGAATTCTTAACGATTGGGCAATATATGAATTATTAGTACCTAAAAATGGCCAGTTCTCGAGAAGTTTACAGCCCCATACGGAAAAAACTTGACCCTTCTAATAGTTCCCAATATCAGTAGTTAGGGAAACGCCTACGTTATAAAAATGTGTTATCAGTCAGTGCCCTTATCAACCAAACACTCATTAACTGTCATTAAGTAACAATTATTTTTATCTACCTAAATTCAAGTATTACGGAAGGAGATAAAGTGTGTAGAATAAACACACCAAGAATCCGACGAGTATATAATCAACAGTGTCACCGGTCAGCACAGTCAGCCGGAATCATATTTAGTCCACCGTTAATAGGTGGGGAGTCGAATGAAATTAGTACGAAATATCCAACAAAATCAGAAATTCTAGTCATAAGTTTGCCGAAGATTTAGGGAGGTGTAATGTACACCCACATTTTAGTGATATTAATTTACATGTAATAGGGGGTGTACCTATTGCCATTAACCGGGCACGAATACGAACTCTGAGCTGCTACTGAGAATTTCATAGATAACCTTAATAACATTTCGCTCAACCTCGGACTCGAACCCAAGGTCTGCTGCTCAACAGTCGCACTTTACGGTCACTAGACCAACGAAGCAGTCAAAAATCAATTATGAGGGTTTTATCTAGACCTCAAACTCGGAAATCTACTCAACATCGCCATGTTGCACCCAGGAATACGCGGTCTAGTCTTGTATGACAAGATTTGTTTTTACACATCGACAACCCTTCGTGCCTCAGAGAGCACGTTAAGTCGCAGTGTCGTTCCTGTCACTAGGTATCTGTTATGGATATGTAAATCAGTCTTTAGCGTCAGAAACTCAAAAGGTTGACAGTTGCCCTACCCTTAGAGTAACGCTGTCGTAGTAGCTACTAACGTAACGTGTTTTCTAGAAGTTCGCGACAGAGTAATATCGATCCGCTATTTTTTTTACATTAATTGTCCTTCGTCAAAAATAAACACTTTTATTGCTATACATAGCAATATATGTAAGTAAAATAAATAGTTATGGTTGCAACAATGCTACAAATTACTTATTGCCTGTTTGAATCTGGCTGCGAATAGATTACGGCTGAACGGGCAACGGCAACCATACCTATTCAAGTTATTTAAATATTAAATGTAATTGCTACGGAATGGATTGTAGTTTATTTTCATAGCAAGTGATTTTGTTTTTGGCAAAAGTCAAATAATATTTTTTTAAAACTGGCCAAGTGCGAGTCGGCATCGCTCAAGGTGGGTTCCGTACAAAATTAGACATAAATATTAGTTTTTGTATGGGCTCCTATTAAATATTTATTTTATTTTGTTTTTAGTATTTTTTGTTAGAGCGGCAACAGAAATACATAATTTGTGAAAATTTCAACTGTCTAGCTATTGCGGTTCTTGAGATACAGCACAGATTTTGACTATGTTTGTGTATGCTATGAACGTAGTGATTCTGCAGCCGGATCTCGTACTAAACGCAATCCACGTTTTACTAAGTTTACCGGAAAAATCTTTTATTTAAATTGTTGCTATCGCATATTTTCGTGTCTGCAATACTGGAAAATAGTCAAAGGATTAGTTTTGAATGGATGGATTAAATGTTTACACACCGTTTCATTTTAATTAGAAATACTGACGATCGGCGCTATTTGAACTTCATCGATGGGTGCAGTAATGTCAATAGTTTATGGCCCCAGTTTAGACTGAAGCTGTCAATATCTCCATGATATCTGCCGGCGGAGTGTTCGATCGATGAGTGATTGAAAAAAAATGGTGTGGCACCTTCAACGAACATTCGGAGTTGAATTCATTCGCTTCCGTGTTAGATATATAAAAGTGATCTCTACTCTGTGTGTAAATGAATGGATTCTAACAATATCTACAAATTCGTGCCAATTTTGTATATAGACATGATTTCAGTATGTTTTACAAAACTGATACCTTACATATAGCATACCCTTTTAGCTGAAAAAAAGGAACGTGCCTAAGATTTAATAAATTCGAAGATTTAATCAAGTGCCGAATAGAGACTTACGGTCTTATTCATAATAAGTTATCGGAAGTTTTAGAGCTCGCTAAAAATAGATTGTCAAAAAATGTTATTCATAATGGTTCGATAACGCTAAAATGTGCTACAACTGTCCTATAAAGCGGCTTCGATTTATACAAGCTCGGACCCTACTATAAGCCTACGATAAGCGTATATTAGTAAGAAACATGGCCGATTTTGATCAGCTGATTGTTATAATATTGACATGTGACGTTTGCTTTGCTTGCACTTTTGACATTGAACAACCAACAATACGATACGACCACAGAGTACTTTATAATATGGATACGACATCGCTCAAAGTTATCTTAGTTATCATTTGTGTAACATTCGTATTAATTATTAGTTTTATTAATATGGATGCATTACAAAGCCATAAGATGCCAGCGACTCTTGCAGAAGAACAAAAACTTCTAAAGGAACTTTCCATCAGTTATTGGCTGCATTGATTGCACGCATATAAAAACAAAAAGCCCAATATCTGGGGGCACGGCAGAGCCCCCGCCAAGTCTAGCAAAAAAAAAGCGGCACGGCCGTCCTATACTTTTCTCGAACCAATTCAGGCCATTTTCGACCCCATGTAACCATGGTATATTTCAAATTTCATTCAATTTGAACTAGTAGTTTAAGAATTATAACTAGTCAAAGTTTCTTAATTTTGTCACTCACTCACTGACTGACCGATTATCAAAACTCTAAGGCACTTCTAGCAGACATAGAAGCTATGGATCTCACATCTTTTTACGGTAGGAGAACTTTTTTTGGGATTTTTCTATGAAATGGCAACACTATGTACGATAACGGCATATTAGTTATCGGAGGCTTATTAAAACATTATGAATAAAGATTTTTATCGAACGTTTGATAGGCTTAAAAGACGTTTTAACTAGTTTAGGTTTATACCTTCGATAAGCGTTCTATTATGAATAAGACCGTAAATAAATAGGTTAGGGTAACATCACTACATGTCTGCGACTCTATTCAGATGAGGTTTATTATTGTCAGGGTTTAACGCAAAGCAACTGTTATTAAAATTGAAATTATATATTTTATTTTCCATGTTCAAATTTATTAAATAAAAATGTTATATCTGAATTTAGCTTTTTTATTCAACGAGTATAGCAAACAAGTTTACGGCTCGCCTGATGGTAGCGTTTTGGGTTTTGTGAAATTGGGGAGTTACATCACTGATGTGGGAGCTAACTGAATTTCCATGCTGTGAGAAAACTCGGCCCTCTAACGAGCTATAGTAACCTTACTTACTCGCAGAAATGCAACGATTGTCAGGCCCGCCTTAACAATTTAAGTGCCCGGGCTAGTGATCCAATTGGCGCCATTTTAATTGGTGTATCTAGGCCTAGGGTCAGGGAGCCTGTGCCCCAGTGCTAAAGGACGCTGGGGCTAAAAAAAGTTCAACCTACATAAATTACTAAAACAAAAAAAACTACAGGGAAATTCTCGACGACTTTCAAAATGGAAAAGCTAAGCTGGCGCGAGTATCGCCCTCTGTAAGCCCCGCCGCCCTGGGCGGCCACGCGCCTTTATTATTTGGTAATATCAACATTCTAATGATAAACTTGTTGACCTGTTGTTTTCTAGTAACTGCATACCTTCAACGATTATTTATTTATCATAGGTTTTAGTATGACAAACATAAAAAATAAGTATAAATGGAGATTGCATACTTATTTATGGGTTGAATTAGACTACGAACACAACCAACCCCTGACTACACAACTAGGCCGTTCAGTTATTTCCCAAAGGAGCACTTATTTGATTGGTACTCAAGTAACGAAATAAATAAAGGAAGTGCTCTTGTGCGGGACCAAACAAATCAACTTATAGGCACTCGTATATATTTTTATATGAATATTATTATCGACTGAAACATTTAGGGTTGGGGCTTCGACCTTAATATATAAATCTGTGGACCTAGCGTTTATGTAAATCGAATACCGTTTAAAAAAACAGTGCGTTTAAGGATAACCAACAGTGCCCATTTCTCTTATATATATTTTCTTTTTGTTTGATGCACACATGACGTAAAGACTATTACAATCATTGTTGTTTAGTTTAAACATATTTCTTTTGTTTCATCACGATTAGTTCCAATGTTCAGAAATAAGTGGTACTCAGAAATTTAAACAATCATAAACAATCATAGCTTTTAAACTAAATCTAATATATTGTTTTTATGTTATTTCAACAAACAATCAATTTATTGTTTCCTTATCTTATCTATCACTTACCGATTTTGTCGTTCAATATCCAAAAACGAATGAATGATCCAAAAATGAACGCATAAATTTATAATTATTGTGTATCCTGTACAAACTACTTGTCCTGACTTACTCATCAACACAGAGTTAGGCTTGAAAGGTTAGGCTAGAAAGGAATTTAAGAAATACGATTATAATAAGGGATGAATGGTAGTACAGAAATCCGTCATTGTCAATGCTAGAAATATGAAATATTATATTTTTTTAAGCGGTTGGTTAGAAATAAATAAATACATATTTCAGGATTTCACTAATCAAGAGGCTGAAACTGGGAATGAAAGTTTGTAACATACGTGTTTCGTTGTTTTTGGAATTTCAAAAAGAAGACATTTATTCTTTTCTTTAACTAACGCGCAAGCGAAGCTGTGGGGCAAAAGCTAGTTATAATATATTTATAATTCACGTATTCGATGCAGATTGAAAGCTATTTTGTTACTTTTATTAATTTAGTATTCGACATAAGACCATGATTGTT
Organism: Craniophora ligustri; assembly: GCA_905163465.1. Lineage (NCBI taxonomy): Eukaryota > Metazoa > Arthropoda > Insecta > Lepidoptera > Noctuidae > Craniophora > Craniophora ligustri. Next base: position 4,045,825 of record LR990954.1, on the reverse strand, counting down.
AAGAAAATCGAGCTAGTAATTCAAAGAAACAGTTGGGTAGTTAGAAATTGTTGGGAAGTTGTAACTGTAATAGGTACCTGCGTATTACAGATACAACTCTTATTGGAAGAAACTTGACACCTAACAACTAAGGTCTATCAATTACAGCGTTCGAGATCTTGTTGCATAATCTTTCCTGATGAGGAAATAAGTGCACACCAGTTAGTTAAAAAATAAAAATACTAAGTATAGGCTTCACACTTCGCCGCCCAGTGCAAGCAGCTGGATAAAATTAATGAACTACACTGTTACACCCTAGAGAATTAATGCAGGCCTGTTTTATAAGATAATAATCTTACGTAGGTAGTTAGATGGTTTGGGCATGTTGAGAGGATGATTTTAAGGCGGATGTCAGTGGAAACGCCGGGCGCACACCCCTGCACTAGAAGGAAATTCACTAATCTAATTAGTAAACTCTTTCAAAAAGGTCAGGTGCGTAGTACCTACTAGTAACCGGCGCGCGTGTATGACAATATGATTGTATGAAAGAGGACGAGGCAAAAGTGGTAAGCCGGGATCTTAGCGCGTGGCATTGGGTAGTTTCTGCGTGGCATGGTGGTATATGTATGTTATTTTACGTATAAGATGGCACGCGATCGGTTCGTCCGGTCCACAATCCGCACTTGTCTTTTATCTAACGAGGCGCCTTTTGTGTACTTAACGAAACGTCTCGGTTTCTGGGGCAGTCGAAGCTCGTTCATTACACCCCCGCCCACCTCTTACATCTTACGTTTGTGACGCAACACACGTATCCAACAAGATATTCATTTGAATAAAGTGTACAAAGACGACTGAATACGAACTGAACTGTATCAAATATTCTCATAAGATGAATCTGACCTGAATGAAAAACTGGTGTGATCGGCGGACACAGAAGTCATACGGTTTAAGTTCGAACCCTAGGTCCCAACCACCGGCTTATGGAAGTTATGCGCGCAGGTATCATGCCTGAGACATTTCAAGGTCAAAGTCAAAATCAAATCACCCGAATTAGATTAACGCGGAGGACTATATAGAATATAGTCGACCATCTTATACAAATGAGTAAGAATAGAATGAAGTATTAGTTAATTACCACATATAACTTTTTTAATATTCCATTGAAACTATTTCATTTCCAAATCAGATTTCATTTAGTACTCTTACCGTTATAAATAATATAGATATCGAACAGTAATCCTATTTACAAAAATGTTATTTCGTTGAGTGTTTATGGACAACTAGCTTTCCCACGCGATTTTGTCCGTCAATCTACTTTTTCATCAATCTGCTTACATATTTCTTACCCTCCTGGTTGAAGAAATTGGCCTCCTCTTCACCTTTTTAAGGGATGGTTTTTGGGACAAAAACAAGTAGCATAAAGTATATTATGGGTAGATTAGGATTTCTCCCTAAGGAACAGCCATAAAGAACATAAACGTACATTACCGAAAATGTATATTTGGAAGTGCACGATTTGTATAGAACCAACCTATCAAGCGCGTGCACAAATAGAAGCACCTTATTTTGGCAATAATGCAAATATTATTAGTCTTCCACTACTCTAATGTAAACGATAAACATAGGATATAATGGATTGGTATTGTAACTACATAGTAAACAAAATACAGTTTGTGGTACAGGCTTGTTTGTACAAATACATATGTCGATTGAGTTCGTTGCCGAGAGCTTCAGAAAATGGCTCTCCCGCCCCCAGACTGGACTGCTACAAATGTGTTTGTTTTCGAAACGTTTTGCTGTTTCTACTTTATCTTGAAGATTAGGTACGTGTCACTGCAATTATTGTTAAGTTGCAAAGAAAACAGTTACAGATCTAAATTTAGAATTCAAGGATATGCGTGTTTTTTGTATGATATTTGGGCGATAACTATTGTGTTGTAACAGAAAATCAATAAAACTGGGGGCTGACATTCACATCTGTGCAATAAATAACGTTCATAACGCCAACAATTGTATGTCTGGAAGCGATATTATAATTCCTTTTTTTTTTAAGTTCGGAAAAATCCTTTACGTATGTACTATCCAGCCGCGCCGCGCCGCCTGGGGGGGCGATGCCACCACGCCGGGGCCAAAGGATTTACAAAAGCATGCATCACAACACAACCCCGGCAGGGGATATTATAGTCCTACCATAGTAGGGCGATATTCGTAAATAACGTTATGAACATTTTCGCCTCCTTATTTCCTCCTCTTATTTGCGTATCCTTAGGCTAACCGACCTGGTCTTTGAATCAGGTATCTCGGAGTCTCAAGCATCCAGAAGGTGACTAAATCCCCGAATACCCTAGAATGAAAGTATAAAAACATTTTTCATTTTGGATTAATTTATTTTTTTAATAAAGCATTTCCATAGTGCTTTCAAATTAGCCATCCACCCATGTCACAGGTAGAATGTCAACAACATTTCCAATAATCCGTTACAGTATGAAAACTACATTGCCTACCGAGTATACCGAAATCCAATAACCCCTGTTGCGTGTACTGACTGGGTGAATATTTTAACGGCTAGTAGCTGTGATTTCGTTGTGAACCTAATGTGATAGTTTCAACTTTATTGCTTGTGATATAAAGGTTTATTTCCCTCGGAACCATTCCTATAAAGGATATTCTGTTTATTTAGGGGCTGGGTTGGTTCGGTGTCATGATTAAGGGTTAATGAAAAGTCGTCGGTTAATTAGTGAATACGTCAAGATCAGAACTTATTTGTGATGGTTTTAGTCGTAGCTAGCTAGACGAAGAATACGAATGAGAATTGTTTGTATAAAAAGTACCTTTATCTATTGTATAATTTAATATGATATCATTGAGCAAATGTCGATTTATTGTGGTTGTCGCCTGATGGGTAAACGTGCAACGCGAAACAGCAAAGTTTGTTTGAGAGCCTAGTCTCACCAACTCTCTAGGCTGTCCTGTATACATAAATGCTGCTGATATTAGCAGTCGACATTATTTCCGATAGAGCACCGTTTTTATGGAAAATTGCGAGTGTATTTTTAGGGTTCCGTAGCCGGATGGCAAAAAAACGGAACCCTTATAGATTCGTCATATCTGTCTGTCCGTCCGTATGTCACAGCCATTTTTTTCCGAAACTATAAGAACTGTACTGTAGATACTTGGTAAGTAGATGTATTCTATGAACCGTATTAAGATTTTCACACAAATATAGAAAAAAAAAACAAATTTTGGGGGTTTCCCATACTTAGAACTGAAACTCATTTTTCATCAAACCCATCATCATCATCAATCCATTACTGTCCCACTGCTGGGCACGGGTCTCCTCTCATTTGAGAGAGATTAGGTTATAGTCCACCACGCTAGCCTACTGCGGGTTGGCCGAGAAAAATCAGTGGTGCATACCTTGGGTTTGAACTCGAGACCTCTGACATCTCAGTCCACTAGTCATTATCTACGGATAGGTCTTCAAAAATGATGTTGAGGTTTCTAATATATATTTTTTCTAAACTTAATAGTTTGCGCGAGAGACACTTTGAAAGTGGTAAAACGTCCAACCCAACCCGCCTGTAACTTCTAAAATAACATAATGATATAACTAAAAAAAATATATGATGTACATTACCATGCCAACGTCCACCGAAAATTGGTTTGAACGAGATTGTAAGTAAGAGTAAGTAGTTTTTTTTTAATACGGTCTAAACCGTAAATCGCAGTTTTTTTATCGCTTTCATTCAATTGTGTACCTACTGTGGTTTACTAATTGTTGGTAGTCAATGGTATGGAACCCTCTGTGCGCGATTCCGACTCTTGGCTGATTTTATTCAACTATGATAAGTTGATGCTATCAAAAAGAATAAATGTATTGTCATGTAATGTTTTATCGAGCCTCCGCTTTAAAAACTAATTTAAACTTATTTTTAGATTAAATCTCAGGAAATATGTTGAAAAAAAAATACGGTTTCAATCACGACTAAACGCAATCGAACTGCAGCTTTTCTAAAATAGTTGTGAGTGTTGCTCATTGCAAGCCTTCGATTTATGAGTGTTGCGCTCCACACGTTGATTTTAACTCGTTTTGGAGTAAAACTATCAAGTTATAATTAAAATTTAGTCAACTAAAATTTAGTCACAAAAAATAAATACATGAAACTTATTTAACAAAAAAACCGATACCAAAAATATTTAAAAGCACTAAAAGTTAAATATAATACTAAATCTAATAGACAAAATCTTGATTAATTAAACCTATAAAATATCTTACTTTTAACCTACATACACAATAAAATTGAAGTATTTGGAGGCGGTGCGACGCCTATAAACGATAAATTACTATATTTTTATAGACTTATAATATGTAACTAACTAAATAATTAACAAAAAAAGAAAATACTGTATATCCTACTAATATTATACAGGCGAAAGTTTGTAAGTATGAATATATGTATGGATGGATGTTAGTTACTCTTTCACGCAAAAACCGCTTAACAGATTTGAATGAAATTTAGCATACATATAGTTTATTACTTTTTATCTATATACCACGCGGGCAAAGCTGCGGGAAACAGCTAGTATATAATATATATATTTATATACTTTGCTTACAACAAGAAGAGCATAAAGAACTTAATATTTTTATTATATAGGTAGGTATATAGCTTTTTTATTTCTGAGAGATCGATTCTCATGTACAGATTCTACGCTATTTTGTGTTGCAAAAAAATGACCTACTGCATCTTGGTACGCAGACACCAAAATTGTGCAAGTGTAAAAATATAATATTATATAAAAAAATATAATATTATAAAAAATATAATATACTACCTAAATATTAAATAGACTATATAACTCGATGGATTTGTCTCTCACGCTGAATCTTTCAATTATAGGTAATACAACAATTCTTAAATAAACAATAATGTACTTACCTTATCGGAGTCAGTAGTGTTTCCACTGCCGTAAGACGTTAGTGAGTTTCGGTCGAAATTCTCCGATGTTTCATCAAGGTTTGTGCCCTCCAGATCTCTGTAAAGGCGACGTAGTCTTTAATTCTATAATAATAAGTGTACTTTTACTCAAGTAATAAATTTCGTGTAATTTGGAAAAAAAATCCTAATGAACTTTTGAACAGATTTGGTATTTTTTTGCTAATTTATTATTTCCTCTTAAAACATATTTTGATAAATGGTAAACAAAAATCCAGAAATTTGTTATCAAGTAAGTAAAGTACAAAAAGTGTAGAAAGTACCTGCTAGATCGCTGAGAACTGGTAGGCCGGATGTGGGCAGGGCTGCGTGGCGGTTGCTGAAGAGTGCCACTGAAGTATGTTTCCTGACAAATGACACACGCAGTTAAATTAAGGTAATAATCGATTTTATATCATGCCATTCGCACATCCGTTACTATATTAGGTATTCTACTAATTTGAAGTTCAAATATGGAGTATTCAAACATAAAGCCGTCAAATAACGTCACTTAGCGGACATGTTTAACTAGAAACGTTTTACCTGTATAACTTCTCTGAGTCGACGGACCCACGTCTGCTTTGCTTCGAGGGATGGTGCCTTGAGTATGATGCGGCAGTCACTCGACATAGGTTCTGGTCCGTTCCACACTGAGAACTTGCACTCGTCGCCTTCTATGTGTTCCGTTATGCCAAGCTCAGAAGTCTGAACAAAAAACAAAAAATAAATAGTCACATTTTTCCTTTAAACATAGCTTTAACTGAATCAATATTTGTTTTGATTTACCATGAACTTAGTCTTGTAGATATATTTTGCTTTTCCATGTGAATCTTTAACCTCTTTGGCGAGTACAAGATGTAGATCAAAGAGGAACACACGTCTTTCGCGGCCCTTTTTGATGATTTGGCGTAGGTCCCACACGTGGAAGGAATCTTGCAGGACGACTTCGCCGAGGCTGTCTGTGGGCACGTCACATCCCTCCAACAATGACAGGTGCATTGCGTCGTTTGCCTTTTTCGGCACCGATAACATAACCTCCAGACCGTCCTAAAATAATAAAGAAACATATACTCACACGCTAATTTTAATGTTGTTTAACGTGGGATAGTGGAATATTAATTCAGTTGAAAATTACAGGCATTGCTTACTCTGCCGCTTCTCTGAATATAGGTCAGAAACTTAATAGTCACGCAAGTTTGTCTATTCAGAAATAAATCAAAAAACCTGATGGCGAGAGATACTAATATACCGCCACATTGATAAATATTCTGTCGTCTATAACGTGATAAATTACTTGGACTTAACCGATAATGTTTGAATGTGGCACTAGTAATGCCCTTGCGTTGCTACCAAGTATATTACCATAATTTGCCACCGATACAAGTAAAAATGACTAACGAGAATAAGTTCGTTTTTATGATTATGTGATTGCTTAAACCAATGATATATAAACTATAGATACGTTACCCGCCCTCTAAAATGGCAACAAGAAATCAAGGCAATTGCCGGGATCGCGCTTAGTAATTAGTTAAGACTAAAATATTACAATAGTATGTTGTTTTTTATTCGCGAATGAGTAGATATGTGTAACCTCTTTTTATATAAATGTTTAAAACTATTATTTCTTTATACAGTAACAACACTTTGTACATTAACAAGGCCGGATATGTCTCAAATGGGAATAAAATATTTAAAGAAAGAACCATATAAGCTTTGTGTTCACTCAACGGCAAATTTATTTATTCACTTTATTGATTGGTGACAGCCAACCCCAATGTTATTGTTGTTATTTTTGTCTATTCGCTTGTTAGTTAGGGGTAATAATTCTTCAATAGGGTATTTTTACCAGAAATAAATTTCCTCATAATAATATCTGAGACCTTTTCCGTTATGGCCTAGCCTAACTCGCACTTTGCCCGTTTTTTATTTCATTCAGTACTTGTAATAAAGTATGGATTGATTTATACAATATGTCACGCCTATTATAATAATGTATGGAAAAATTATTTACACAATAATTGTTTATTTCAAGTTTATAATTATACAAAAACAATATTAGGAAAATACAGAATATATAATTAACACAATTGCCGATGTCTGGAAGGTAGGTAGTTACAAAAACAAACATGTATATTATACTGCGCGGTGCCGCCATTTTGTCTAGCTTGATGACTGATAGTTTGACACATCGTTAATGGAAATATGATCATCTTTACCAAGTACGCAGAAGTTTATCAGTTCCAGTGAAATAAATAAAAATGGGACATGATCATTTAAGTAACAGTAGAATCATTTCAAATAATTTGAAGTAACATTTAGAAACTCCTGCTCACATAAGACTTAACAACAGACTTAGATTGGCTTTTAATTTACAACTATAAATACTCACACACACATAATACTTCTAATTAATAATACCTCAGAACTTTTTTATGTTTTTTTTTTTGTAAATAATACGACCTCTTTCTTTCACGCAGTGTACCTCTACATAACTTTGTTAAGTATTTATAAAAAGAATACATACATTTTTCAGAGCGAGGGGACCGATCCTGTTTTGTCTTGAATTTGTTAAATACCTCAACATGATAGATGTAAGCACTTCCACTACCGAGAGAACCATTACATTTTACTGGTATTTAAATGTATTAGCACAAACAACTCGACTAGCGAATACCGAACCGTAGTATGGCACATGGGCGTAAGGTGAATGAGTCACGAGGAAAATATTGTACTAAATCTATTGTTAATTACCGCCCTAAGTGAACAAGTGGTTTAATCTCAAACAAATCCAACGTCCACTACATTCAAGCTTCACAGCATTATGTATACAGCTATAGTTCACCGTAATGAGTTTACGCCATTACTGAACCTCGTTAGCAACTGATAATAACGTCTAGCGGTTTATTCGGAATTAAACGTGGATTGTCCTGAATTACAACTCAATACACGTACGTGATGATTACTAAACTATGTTTCCGCGAATCAATCGCCAAAAACAATGGCAACCAAGCCAAAGTAGGTAATTGATGGTTAGATTGTGTTTACCCCGAAAGGGCAAACCTAAAAATGAAAACGTTATGAGTATTATTCTAAGTAATTCGAATTCAGAGGAACGCATCATTTTCCGTGTCATTTACTTCTAATATAAATATAATTACTTTCCCTATTCCAATATGTACTCATTATGAAGCGCTTATAGTCGAAAACTAGTTAACGGTTTGCGTATTTCTTGTTAGTATCTCCAAGTGTTTCTGATAATCCACTACAAAATGATTTGTAAATATTTCAGCAAATAACTTTGAAGCTTAATCATAAAATTTTATGTTTATGTTATAAAATTAAACGCAGCGCTCTTCAGCATTGTCTAGTTTAACAACTCGTCCACTGTGTCTTACCTGGATAATATATTTTGATGGGTAAACACAACAACGCTTAGACGTTATCTGTCAGTTGTAAATTGACACTAATCAAGATCGTTGTCCCGATAAAATTCCCCCTAATTCTCTCGGTGACCCTGGCTTTTTTATTATATTTTTTCACGCAAATTGTTTAAATAATCTATGTATTGTATCCGGTAACGTCTAGAGTCAGACTTGACTTGTGTTATGTTGTCTCTATCTTATCAGTACGTAATCTATAGACATAAGTTGTGCGATAACTGTGAACGTAAATTTTACATCACAATTATGATTAATAATTTTTAACTGAAATGAATGAAAATTCCGGAGGTGTAAGTTGGATTAAAAACAAAAAAAAATGAACAAAGCCTTCTATGGACATCCATGTTACATGGATACATGCAACAGGCTGTGGCAAAAGGAAAATCACACCATGCCATCAACAAACTTCATTTAAGTGTTATATATACTATGTTGTTCCAGAGGTACGTGTACAAAGTCGGTCAAGTGCAAGTCGTACTCACGCATCGAGGTCGCAAATATAAAAAATTAGAACAGCCCACTTCAATTACTGAGCAATGTCCAGAAGGTTTGTAAACTGATTGTCAGATTTACGTGGTTAAAAGATAGGTACTAACTACCATTAGCGATTATCATAGGTACGTACTACGTTTCTTTCTTACCAAATCTCATTATTCCTTGGCCCATGGTATTTTATAGAAGAAAGTTTTTTATTCCGTCTTATGGTTTAGCAAAAAGTTTTTATTATTAAAACTCTTGATATTAAGATAAGATATACGAATTAACGAATTCTGAACCTACTAATGGATAGACAACGAAGCGATCCTATAAGGGTAATGTTTCTAATTTTGAGAAATGGTACCCTAAAACATTTTTGTGTTCAAATCACAAATAATTGTAATTTTTTATTGTAACTATTCTTATTCGTTCAATAGATAATACGTCACAATAATTTCATATTAACGATCCTGTCCATAATTATTATTTTATACATAGCCTTTATTATTTATTGTATCTAAGATAACTATTTTATGTTGTAATAATATATTAAATTTTACAATAGTATTTGGCATCAAGCCTATTTTATTTAGCAATGCGATAGTGGGTATTTCGTGTTATAAATATTCATCGATAGTAAAGTAGTAACAATATTACAATAAATAGTACATGTTGGATGCAATAAGCAGTCGTTCTCAATCCGATGAATTAGATAGTACACTTGTACTAGGCAAGTACCTAATTACTAAGTAATTACCTTTCACAATGATGGACATTATAAGATTCAAATAAATAAAAAAAATACGGTCTTTAAAAAAATATATCAGGACTAACTTAGTGAAAACTACTTAACTCTAAATTACTTTTTTAAATAACAAATTGACATCTATTTTATATAGCTCAAATAATATTAAGAAAGTCTGAGACATTCGTTTAAATATCATACAACGAATAATAAATAATTTACTAACCTTGATTTCGCCCTGCCCCTCGGTGCAGCAAGCTTGTAGGTCTTTGAGCAGTAACTGATATTTTGTGATACGCTGCACTGGTTTGATCAGGTAGGCGGCGAGTGGGTGCTCTAATTTCTTCTTACGTTGCACCCTGCATAACGGAAGACATTAGAACAACTAACTAAATCACAGTTCACAGTCTGAACGAAATGACGAACATTATTATCAGAGCTTAGTTAATGATTTTGATAACAAAAACTTTTAGTTGAATAACGATTGTTGCTGCGTACACAATGCGATGCCCCTACGTCTATCTGTTGGGTACAAAGACTAAAATGCACAACGAAAACTAACTTTTGTCAGTTCAAAGAACGACTGACGATCATGATTATAAAACGATAAGTGTCTATTGTTCTATCCGTACAACGGGTTCTGTGGAGCTATGCTTTAAAAGGATCACTAGATAAGATGACAACAAACCATATAAAAGAGTGCCCAAATTACTGTATCTAATTAAATACTAATGAATTGTTCTTGTTAATTTATGTTTCGACTATTCCAATATAACAACGTCATATCCGTTTGTCTCTAGTTCAACCAGCCAAATAATACCAGTAGGACACAAAATAACAAGACTCACTGAGATAAGGAAGTTAAATGTGAACTATGTATAGTTTATCGAGGTACAGAAATAAACGTGACTACGACTAACTGAAGTACCTATCATACAATAAATTACTTGCAACGATTACTATATTAATTAATAATTGTATGTATATATAGTTGCGAGAATATTGAGTATTTTTTGGTTGGTTCGTACTACGTAAGATCAAACTATAAATTGTTACGTTGCTATTGAAGCGTTATGCTTGATTGTGAGATTTCATGTTTGTTCTTAATACGGATATGCGCTTGTCGTATAGCTAAAGACACATGATCGGTAACAAATTAACGTTATGTATATGACGTATTGTTATATTTATCTAGGTTCTATAAATTGTACTATAGAGTTGTTTAACATTTTACCCCATCCTTCCAAAAACTATTGAAATCATTAAGGACGCTGTTACATTTTCGACGAACTCAAATTTAGGTATTTAGAGTCGCACACAGCAACATTACGGACACGCACACATTGAAACCACTGAGCGCTCGATTTTATACATCGCTTAAATAATCTTGATCCTTGTTATTATTTCTTATTTTTATTTGAATTGATTCAGAAAGTTTAGTGATCGTACTATTTTCGTGATAATTAAGTTATTTGCTACCTGGTGACCTATTGTACATTCGATACGAATTACTTTACGTTTGGTCTGCAGATATCCCTAAGTAAAATATCTTAAAGATTAATTTATTTCGTTATATGTGAATTCAATGCGCTGTAATGCATTCACAATAGACCGAGTCATTCATGACTCGGTCTATTTTGCTATATCTCATTAATTATGATTAATATGTATTTATGTTTTTAAAAGTAAAAAAAAACATAATGGAAAAATATTCGTTTACTTTTATTAATGAAAACTAGAACTACAATAAGAAAACTAAATTTAGTTAAAAAGCCACGAAAAACTTAGTCCGCCATAATATTGGATTTAGAGTGATGTTACAATATTTTTAGAGTTATTCACAGCAAGCCTATAAATTGATATCCGTATTGTAGGAAAGCATAAAAATGTAGAAATTGTATTTAGAGAGACGTCATTTTATTTTTTGAGTTATTTTTAGTAAGTTTTTGATCCCCATGTTGTAAAGTGCATCACAAATAACTAGTCCGCCATGGGTGTTCCGGAATGACGTCACACAACTAAACATCCAAACATGTCCATACAAAATTTCAGCTCAATTGGTTGAAGATTCAAAATTGTCTTGCAAGAATCCACCTGAACAAACATAATTAACTAGTTAAATATATACATTGCAAATTAATAGAAAGATTGTCAAAAGTTTACGGTCAGAGATAGGCTTGTATAGTTCACGTACTAAGTACTAATAAGAATTAATCCCGACACTGACAAGAACAAACTATTCCTTTTCCTTATTATTACATCATTCTTTTAGTACTACGTCGTTCGTTCGAGATGTCAGTATTCTTAGTTTCTGGTTCTGAACGAGTAGTCGCACGCTACAAGCTAGTAAACTTAAAATTTTAAAATTTTAAACAACAGTCTGCGGTAAAAACTACACATACTTATACCAAAAAATACTTAACAATAAAATTTACAATAACATGATACCTATATTTCATTTTAAATTTAACGCAGAATATATTTTCATAAAATTGAAAATATCTAGCTTATTATAATTTATAGTTTAAAAAAAATGAAAAACGTGGAATAAATAAAATAAAATAAAAATACATAAACATATCTAAAACAAATATAGAAATACTTATTATAAAATAATTATATTATACGATACTATAATCATACATATTTTAATTATACAATTTAATTTAATATACCTATATAGTTTTTATCTTATTTGACAAAGAGCGCCTTCATCCTCTCTCCTATTAAAAATATCTTTTGCTGTGCCCGACAGGGTCCATAATTGATCCAATGTTTAATATGCCTACCAACTAATGTACACATTATGAAATGCAATAAAGAATTGAGTAATTGAGTAACTGTAGGACTGTAGATACTTGAAATACTCGAAACGCGACTAAACGAGCGGGAGCGATATAAAATCAGTGTATGAATAAGTGGGATGCATGATAATATTTCATATAAAGAATAATCGGGTATTGTAAGAATTATAGGCAAAACCTGCAAAGTATGAAGGAATATAAAATGTAATTTACTATATACTGTACTATGGTACTGTTGTAGGTGGTACTAATAGTACCAGACGACAGAACTAGTGCATCTGAAAGTTTTACCTACTAGTACAGTCATTCAGTGGCCGAGTAAGAACAAGCCTAGTCAGGGAACACCCGTCAGGAACGGAATTGACATCTTAACCCCACCCATCAAGTCTCGACCTCACTAACAAATGCTTGACCCTACCCATCCTTTTCTTGGACTCACCTACAGACTCTTAATCCCAATTATTCTCGCCTTGTTTTAGTAAAATTTGATCTCACCCATCCATTTCTTCACCTGCCCAATAGTTGCTTAATCTCACCCATCTATTTGTTAACTTGCCCAACAGCACCTTAACCCTGCCCATCTACTTTCAGGCCTAATTTAAATCACAGGTTTAATATGACTTAACCCCACCCATCCATTTCTTCACCTGCCCAACAGCTGCTTAACCTCACCCATCTATTTTTTAACTTGCCCAAGAGCAGCTTAACCCTACCCATCTACTTTCAGGCCTAATCTAAATCACAGGTTTAATATGACTTAACTCCACCCATCCATTTCTCAACCTTGTCAACCACTGCTTAGCCGTTAGTATCCAAATCCCGATCTTATTCATCAATCCCTAAATAACATTCTGATAATAAATTTAATAATATTATTAAAGTCTTATTTACTTTTATTTAGGTTTGAAAAAGTATCAACATCTTCCGGTCACGATAAACGACTATATGAGTGTATGACACAGACTTTTTCGTAATTTATTTTTTGCGACAGAGCGATACGCACGTGCTTCCACGAGCGCGTCTGAGCGCGGAATGAAAGTCCGCGAGTGAAAAATGTATGAAGAAATTTGCAAGCGTTCATATTTTTGCTGTTTATTGAAAAATGTAATGATTTAGGTACAAAATAATTAGTCGAACGTATAGAGGACTATATATGCCGTAATTTTATATAATTTTGATGATAACATATGCTCTAAGTTTACTTTAAAATGGTACGTAATCTGACCCTATTTTTATACATTTTCTGTGATTATTGTGATGGTGAAAACGGATTTATGGGAAAAATTTGTATGATGTCATACAATTTTTGTGATGCCAATCTGAAGATGAATAGATTACCTTTAAATTGAGACCATAATATCTTCACATATATGATTGCTTATACATTAAAATTGTACCTGAAAACCACCGTTATTAGTAGAAAATTGTAATAGCGTCCTTAACATTCATATCAAAATAGTCACAATCAACCTCCATGACGACTAATTCGCAATGAAATATAAAATCGGACTAATTTGGCAGGAGATTTTTCTTTATATCTTATTTTCATATTATTTGTTAACCAGAGAATCAAAACAAAGCAATAACTGTTTTTTCGACCCAGAAGTTAAGATTTCAGAGTTCAGACGCTACTTAAACTGCGAACAGCAAACATTGACTGACTTTTAGAATATGAACCACAAACTAAGCCTTACAATTAATACTTAATTATTAGACTTTAAAACACTTATTATTTTAATATTAAAGCAACTTCTGTAGACTGTTTAAAAAGACATTGGACAGTAGTACCAGACACGCAAAATATTGAAGCACTTTCAATGTCTATACGGGTCTATATTACCTTTCAAAGTAATCGCCAGCGTGCTGCACGACGGCCGCATTGCTGTCAGGCTTGTTGCGGCAGTACGACACGTACATGTCGAACTCCCGCGCCCAAGTCACGAAGCAATGACCCACGTCTTCTGGCATCGTCTCGTACTTGTCCAATTCACGAAGAAACACACGCTCGTGGAAACGGTGTATCTCTTCGATATTGCCGAATATAATTTCCTCCTGAATATAAAACAATTTATTATTGACAAAACATATCATCATGTCTGCTTCTCTACAAGGGTTAAGTAGAGTATGTCCGCCCGTTCCACTTCAATAACAAATTTTGCTTATAATTTTTTTGCATTGACGCAATACAAAGCAAGCCGACGAACGGTCGCGCGTGGTAATTTTTTCGATTTTAATTACTACATTAAATTTCGTAGCGATCTGTCTCTTTACATACATTAGCGCGCGTACAAACGTATTTTTAATAGTGTCTGTGTATGTGTGGAATCTGTGAGGTTGAATGCCACTCCATGCAGTTACCTTTCCCTGTAGCGCCTGCGGGACAGCACTTGGGTCGGTGCGCATCTCCCGCAGGTAACATGTGATACACGTCTCCAAGTCCTTCACATACGCACGCTCCGTCTGCAGCAGCTCCGCCATTATAAATCTAGAGCGAAAGAAACAAAATTGTATTATATATTACTAACTAAAAGCTAGAAGCTACAAATTATCTGTCAAACAGAGGGTAGAATTCTATTGAATTCGCTCGAGGGTGTGGTTCACTGTCATTATGTTACAATAATAATTATTATATGTATTATAAGTTGCAAAAAACATAACAATATTTGTTATTTCTTTACATAATAGTTTTAACGTACTCTTTGCGTCTGGCACTACGTCTTTTGTCGTCACCAAGTGCTGTAGGCTGTGGCTCTGCGCGGGAGTCGTTCTCGGCTGACTGCGACGAAGCCAACGACGGAGCAACACCCGAATCGCTCTCCGGTTCGCTTTCACCGCCTTCCATCGAACCACTAAACTCTGCATATCTGGACATAATAATATCAAGTATAATTAAATGATTTCGTACCTATGGTATTGTTGGCAAGATTTATCAACTATCGCTTCAAATGTAGACTGAAATGAAAGCGGACTATGTCATACTTGTCACTTTGCCAATAAATATATCTAAATGTATATCCGGCCTAAGCATAGTACTTAATCGATATGATGGATTGGATAGTTACCTAGCATCTACAGCGGCGACCCACTCCTTGATCTGCACAGCGTGCGGATGGCCCTTTTCGACGAGGCCATCTGCCAGCTGTGCGAGCAGGCGCACTCGCTCGCGGGACTCCCGCGCCACGCCACCAGCAGCAGCCGCGGCGGCGGCGCCGCACCGTTCCTGTGTCTCCTTGATCCATTCCACGGCGGCGCGGGCGGAACGTTCAAATAAAGCAAACTGTTGACACTGTTCTAGCCGCTTCTTGCGAACTGTCCAGTGTTCTAAAACCTGTTGAAAATTATTAACATGAAATATGACAACACATTTTATTTAGTGTTGTGCTAAAACATCTTACAATGATGGACATAAAAATAGGTCGTACAACGACGAATATGATAACTATTATTTTTTTCACTGGTAGCAATATAAATTTAATACGTAATTCTTCTACACTCTCACTTTCCTAACTAGAATATCACATAGCACATATTATATTTGTTGTGCTCAACACATTTCGGATGGCATGTAAGTATACCGGTTGTATGATCACCATAACAAAGCTCTTTATCATGTTCACACAGAGTGCGCGCTTGAACTAGACACATGGTATATGAGAGTTGACGCTCGAGGCTCGTGTTAACTGCCCTCGAGATACCATCGCTCGCCATTCAACAAAAACCTCTTTGTTTCCAACTCCATTCTAACGCGACGGCACTGACACTGGCCATGCTACAAACCACTAATAATAACTCCAATAAATGCGACGTTTTGCAATAATGTTTTTCAGTGACATAAATGGAATGTTTCAATATTTGTGTAAACAAACAAACAATTTCGGTTCGCAGTTAATGGAGCTGGATATTTGTTTAATAACAACGACGTGCGAAAATAGCTTTGCTATGAAAAACGTCCGATTGATATCTTTGAAGGGTTTCTATTCAGTTTTATTTTTACATTTCCTGCGGACAATGTAATTCTATAAACGAGTTCTCTATCCGACCTTGGCAAGTAACGTTAATGTACCGTAAGTAGTTATTTTTACATGTTACATGCAATCGTATTTTGTCTACTACTAGTTGATCTTTCATTCTAGATTTGCATTTATGCCCAACGGAACTGACAGACAAATAACAATCATTTATTGCATCTTCCCACCAAGTATACTGGGATATGTATACTTTTACAACACTAATTAATTTCGAAGCGAGCAATAGTGGCCCTTTTATATGTAAGACCCACTTTATAGTATTATGTCCCCAATAAAGATGTCCTAAACTTGGCTTGGAGAGCTGTGGTAGCCGAGCGGTGTGACCAGTGGACTGAGATGTCAGAGGTCTTGAGTTCGAACCCAAGGCACGCACCACTGACTTTTCGGAAGTTATGTGCGTATTTATCACATGCTCAAACGGTGAAGGAAAACATCGTGAGGAAACCTGCATGCTTGAGAGAATTCTCGATGGCATGTGAAATCTGCCAACCCGCAGTAGGCTAGCGTGGTGGACTAGAGCCTATTCCCTCTCAATTTAGAGGAGACCCGTGCCCAGCAGTGGGACATTAATAAGTTGATGATGATGATGCTGATGAAACTTGGTTAATTCAGTTTCTACGTCACAAACGGCACACAGGCTTAATACATCTCTCAAAAAATATCTTAAATCGAGACTTGGGGATTCATTTAAAGCATTTTTCTGCTACCTACAATCCTCAGTATTGTAAGATAATAAAAGTTTTGATGCCTTATGCTGTGCAAAATAAGTGCCATAATCTAGCTTACCTATGTAAGGATTAATAAAGGACAATAACTACATAGGTATTGGTATACATATTTGATCAATCAGTTTATTTGTTCTTTAATCAAATAAATAAAACATGAATGTCGGTAGCTCACCTTATTTTCTTGTGCGAGTAGAGTGTCGAGTATAGCCCTAGTTTGCTCATGATGGGCCTTGCTGGCCGCAGCGGTCTGCCCGTGTACTTGCGCGGACCGAGCTGCGTATTTCAAGAAAGTCTCGGCCGTGCGTCGCGCCAACGTGCAAGCCTTCAGAAAAGCTTCTTTTTGCTCGCCGTGTTTTACGATTAAAGCTGCCACCTAGAAGATGATACATAACAGTTTAGTTTTAACGTTAATCACCGTCGTGATTAACAATAAATCGTCACCCTGACACTGCGGTGAACTGTTGCACCCTTATTTCGTGAGTAGGTCGCTCAGTCCATACAAAAAAGAGGAGCCTAGTTCCATCATACGTTGCCCATATCGTTCTCACAGGATAACCACCACAGATATTGTAACAAAACTAGTCGATCTAGCGATCGAACCCAGGGTCACAAGTTCAGCCGTTAATGACAAAACATCTATTTAAAATTATGTGAACATAGCACATATCGACGAGGGATATAATATAGGTACAAAAGTACTTGCCGTTACAAATAGTATTACTAAAAAAATTCGCCCGCCCTAACGTCCGAATCTACCTCGGCGATCATTCGGATTCCGAACTTGTAACAACCATATAATTGTAGCGACAATTTTAATAATGCACAATGCCATATATATGTATAAATTGGGAAACATTATAAAAATTAATAAAAACTATCTTTCAAAAGAATCTTCCCACAACGATCACTTTGTTTCTGCAACAATTTACTAGAGTTCAGAACACCGAGTAAGCGTTGTCACAACTAACTCTTGAACAAATATAATTATAGAATCGATAGACGTCTGGGTCCATCGATTCATGCATACGCTTATGTTATTAAATAAATAAATAACCTTGATAAGTACGAACAAAGATGCATATGTCACAGAGTAATCAAAGCAAACTGATCAAAACAATTTTGTATACCGACTAATAAATAATGTCAGAGAAAAGTTAGTTTGCACAATACATCCGTTTTAGGGTAATTGCAATGTATTCAATATTGTGTAGGTTTTATGTAATACATAGTATCATGCTTTACCCTTGGAGGGTAGAACATAAGTATACAGTACGGTGGTTTTACCTGAGCTATCCAAATTTTTGGGGGCAGTTTTCTTTTAAAATAATAGGGTAACGTAAGGGGTAATTACTTGTCTTTAATTACCCCTTATTAGAATTGAAATATATTTGGACCAGATATTTTGATAGTTTCCTTAAAACTGGTACAGTTTTAGGTTCATTTAATAGAGGGTGCGTATAATGGTCAAGTCCCGGATTACTAACGGGAATTTCTGAAGAGATAAATCCAATCATACATTGTTTACCATCGAGAAATCAAACTAAAATTTTCTAGCTCGTCTTGCACTTGCGACTACAAAACTAACGACTCGGTTTCGTAACTCGTTTCTAGCAATGAGTTGCTTTGTTACCTGTGCGGCTTTGTCAATATTTTGCTGTAACGTCTGTTCGTCGGCAGGCGGTGCGGCTGCGGAGCCACACCAGTCTTCGTCACGACGATATTCACGCTCCAGAGAGTCCAGCACCGAGCACACTTGTTCTGCAGTCTTGTAGAAGTTGAGGGACGCCGTCACGAGCTTGTGACGCTCTTCGGCGCAAGTTACCAGTCTTTGCCAGCGTTCAGTTACTTCTTCTGATATTTCTCTACAACCATAAATGATAATAATTGAAAATTAGTTCTGTAAATTGATCTTTCAAAGATACTAGCACAAGTATTTGTAAGCCACTTCAAAAAGGAGCCGGTATATGTTGTTTAAAAAAATTGATGCATCTGTTTCTTAGGCGGCCGCTGCTATAAAACATTGAAACAAATCGAAGTCTACATATATATACATTGTGTGAGACTAACAATTTAAGGCAAGTTTGAAATAGCCTGTTACAAAAAGTATAATATATAGACTATCTGTATCTTCATCTAGGCTACTTTCTTTACGCTTGATGTTCACCTGTTTCAATAGATCTCCAATGAAATCGCACCATAACAATCAAAATTAGTAGTTAACGAACATTATTAATTGCACTTGCACGAGGTTTCTCTGATCCGTTTATAGCTCTTTGGTCACTTGTCATTGATTTATTATTAAAGAGTAGAAATGACCGGCCTTCGAGTAGGTTCCCACGGTCCATTTCAGCAATAATTATGTCGAGGTACAAGGGCGATTTTGATAGACTTGTTCTAGATAGTACAACCATGACACCGCTGTTGTTTTTAAGGAAAATATAATATACATATTATGCAATTTGTAATGCAATATATTTATCACAGTAATAATATAATTAGTAATAATATAATAGACGACCCAATTAGTCCAGCGGTAGTTAACACTGCCTTCTGTGCTATTGGTCCCGGGTTAGAATCTCGGTAGGGTCAAATGATGAGCATAAACATTAGTATCCGAGTTATAGATATATATATGTATAATATGTATGTATTTATGTAAGTATATATGTAGTATATCAACCAACTAGTATCCGTAACACAAGCCTCGTTGCTTAGCTCGGGACTTGATGGCGCTGTGTCATAATGTCCAATGTGTCGTAACCACACGATATACTTAATTTGCACGCTTCAAGGGGCAGTGTATACATTCTAATACCATTATTGAACTAAAAATCATTAGATTGTTTGTTAGAAAGTAGTAATACGGAGTAGGTACCTACTATTCTACCTACCTTACTGACAAATACTTGTGTAGGTATATTTAGGTATATAACATATAAGCAAAGTATATATTACTACTGTAAAAAAGGCCAATTTAATTTGCCCCATTTTGAACGTCGACAATAAAGATAGTCCCCAAAAACACCCTTCACCGCTTCCTAGTGTGTTTGCTGGGAAGAAGAAGCAGCGTAACAAACTCCCCAGCAACACAGTTCTGTCTTTTAATTAATTTAATGAGATGAGTCTATACTATATTACAATAAATTAAAGGTATTTTTCATTCAACTTTGCCTATCGCAGTCCACAGGCATCTTCCAAACTGAAGGTAATTTCCCTGCTTTCACAATAGAAATAAGCTCTTAAATATGTTTATGTGGTCAATACATATAAGAATTTAATAGCCTTATTGAGTATGAAATACCAACACTCCAGTCTGTCCGTGACTGGGATGTTGGAAAGGATCCTAAATGTCAGGTTAAAATAATATCAAAATCAGTAAGGTAATTTTATTTCACTGTCTGATATTCGCTTAGGCGTAATAAATTAAAATTAGGCTAGTGAAACTTTGTATCGGGCCTAACACAAATATATCTAAATACACGCATACACTCAATGAACTATAGGCTACATAATTAACGTTGATTGTCTAAGAAATTTAATGGGCAACTAAGTTTATAATGTATCAGTTATCTCGTTATAGAGAAGTAGCCATTCACTGGGACTGAACATCTGCATGATTACTTGGTATGTAACCCTTCGAGAATTACCCAGTTACGAATGCTATTACTACAGGTAGTGATTGTCTAGTTGAAGCTGGCTTTTAACGACCAGTGTAGCAAGAACCACAAGGGCGAGTGAAGTATCTAATTTTAAATAGCTTCGTATGTAGTTCGATCTAGCAATTATAATGAGAAACTGTCAGCTGGCTTAGCACTAATAATATTAATCATCATCATCAACCCATTAATGTCCCACTGCTGGGCACGGGTCTCTTCTCAATTGAGAGGGATTAGGCTATAGTCCACCACGCTAGCCTGCTGCGGGTTGGCAGACTTCACATGCCATCGAGACAAATTCTCTCAAGCATGCAGGTTTCCTCACGATGTTTTCCTTCACCGTTTGAGCATGTGATAAATACGCATATAACTTCCGAAAAGTCAGTGGTGCGTGCCTTGGGTTCGAACTCGAGACCTCTGACATCTCAGTCCACTGGTCACACCGCTAGGCTACCACAGCTATTAATTATCGTATAATAATTAAACCAAGTGGATCGACACTTTTTGATAATTTCTTAATACCGCATTAAAAGGTTATACCTTTAGAACTTGGTCGAGCAAAACAAAAGATATGATTAATAAATATATATTTCACATAGTTAAAGTTTCAACATACCTGATTGTATGTGGGTCATAGTGATTGGCCGCTCTCAGAGCATCAGCTCTGTACTTGACCTGTACAGCGCTCGCATGGGTCTTCTCCACGGCGACTTGGAACTGGTCGTGTTCTCGCTTCAATTGCTCAGCCTCGGATAGGGTTCCGGGTATAGAGAACGAAGCTGCCAGCATCGCTTCGCCGTTTCGTATCCAACTGACAACTTGAGCTGCGTCTTTTTGGAACTGGCCTGAACGATGCAAAGAAAAGATACAATGAAGATAATATTCCACTATTTACTAAAATGGGCAAGTATGGATTAACTTTAAAAAATACCATTTTGGAGTCTGTATTATTTTTTAACTATAATATCACTGAGCCGGATAGTGTCTATTGTGGATACTTACAAACCGTACGTGTTTAACATTAAAAACAATGATACTACCTACCTGTATGATGATACACATAGGCAACACTAGCAATTATTTATAAATATTTTTCCGATAGTACTGAAACCTGCCGCAATAAATAAAGCAAGCTGATATTTTTACAAAATATAGTTATGCAATGTTGTATATACGTGACATCTACACCGAAACTAGATATACAACATGACTAAAAATGCCCTTGCTTGTGCTTGTTCTTGTGGATTCTCAGGACATACATCGGCATAATTCCATCGTGTTATAGGAAGATTTACCTGATATTCCGAAATAAATTATTACAGCAAATAATAATATAACACTATGCGAACTTTAACTATGATTGTATATCCTAGACTTAGATATATAATATACTAACAACGTCCGTTCAACAACAATTAAACAAAGATTATGTAATATAAACTAGTTTTCCTAAGTATATTAATCGACCAATAGCACAATTATAATATAACTACATAATAATATAATTGTATTTATAGTAACGTACTATTAAAATATTGGCCTTGAGTAACGCTAGGTTTATACTTTACCTAGTAGTTAGAGCTATTATTACCACACTGAAATAAATAAACTAATCGTAAAATATATTTTACGTATATATCTCGCCACAGTGGTGAGTGACCAAAGCATCATAATCGTAATAATACCTGTGTCTTGGCCTATTATAATGTCAATTCTACTCAATAACACCGGTTTGTTTATCATGAGAAATTGTCATCCATCCATTTACTGTTTCATTGCTAGAACAGATATCTATGATATATGTATCTGATAAAAAAGATTTCACACTCAGGCATGTATATTTTTTACAATATTTTCCTTCACTGTTTCATGTAATAAATAAGCACTTAACTTCTTAATGCCGGTGGAGCGTGCCATGAGAAATATTAATAAATAAAAAATACTGGTGCCATGAACGAAAGGCATGGAGTGCTTGTCCAGCAGAGAGAAGAAATAGATAAGCAAACATTTTATTTGGCAGATATGTTACGTTTCGTTTAAAATTCGGGAAAGAGATATAATATTAATTACAGGATAATTTTTAAATAGGATTTAAATAACACATTGGTACAACATATAATTGAAATAAAACTACTTTTAACGAACTATTATCGTGGAATATTTGTATTATTTTAATCTCGTCACAGCAGCTGCTGAACTGTTACATGTAAGAGGAGTCAAGTCAAAGAGGAGACGACAAAAAACTCTTCAAGCCTTTGAAATCAGTCAGTTCTTACTATCTCTCAAGAGTAGTGTTGACTATACTTCAACAACATGCAAGTCAGAAAATAGGTTTATTTCAATATATAATATTCGTGAGTGTCAGAAATCAGTACGCACATTAAAATCAGAACGAGCAAAATGTATAGAAATCTAAACTGTCGTTATAATGACAAATAAAATCAATTAGTTAAGGTTTTTTGTCGCTTTCGCTCAAGTAAGTATAAATTATTATTTGACATGAAATATTACAGTGTAACAAAATGTTAAAAGAGTTAATAAATATAGACATTCACCTAACTGCACGCACTGTTCGAACCTAGCGCGTCTCTCTTCAGCCAGTTCCTCCAGGTCTAGTTGTCGGTCGTGCAAGAACTCGAGCAGCAGCTGCACGCGCGCCTGCGCATCCAGCGGTGCCGCTTCAGAGCCTTCGGATCCACTGGACGCCATCACATCAGACGCCTCCGCGATGGCCGCTGCGAGCTCCTGACCTTGCTGCACCACCTGAATACAACATACATGATATTATTTATACATTATAGCATACCAAAACAGTCTCTAATAAAAATATATATTCTTCATATCCGGCCTTACGCCTATCGTTATTTTTTATTTTTACATACATAAGGATCTCTATGTTGACTGATTGGAGATTTTTTTTTACACTACTTAATAGTAATATATAAATTAACACTCTCTCTACTGACTCTATTTACTGGATCATATGAATGCGCGTTTACCTAGTTGAATATAGTACATATTGATGCACTTGTCTAAAGCCTAAGCCTAATAGTTGTAGAATTTAGAATACAACGGTGTGTAAACAGTCACTACCGCCCGGACGTGTTGACATTACAGTACAAGTGATCCTGCTTGCTGTAAACATCCTAGTATCTTCCTCTTGATATTAGTATTTTTGGAATAGAACAGATAGCTACAATCGACAGGTAATCAGTCAATTAATCAGGTCTTCATAATACCAAGTCAATGGGCTAATCTTAATTCAATGATGATGTTTCCAAGGATAGGTATTATGATGGACATTTCGGAATACTGACCTGAAAGGTGGCATGTTGCATCCTAGCTACACTTTCGTTATGTGCAGCCAACGCCTGTTCAGCCTGTTGCGGGTCGCGGGGAGGCTCGGTACGTTGGAGCTCGTCGCCCCAGAGTTCGAGTCGAGATGATACCTGGAAGTAACAATAAGAAAGTCACTATGTGTGCGAATGGGATGTTCCGAGAATAGAAATGTATCAATGCACAGAATCTCTGATATCCACTCACCAAAAAAAAAGTGAGAATATTTCGATTACGTATTGAAAATGCTATCATTACTATTATCACCTGTAGCAGTAATCGTTTGTTAGAGAAAACTATAGCAATAGCAACAATATAATTATAGGTATATACCTATAACAGTTATATCCGAACGTAGAGGCAAGGTGTAGGCACTATACATTTACACGTAATAAATCAACTTATGATTATTTTCAAACTACAAGTTAACTGAAAATGAAGTGAACTGAATAAAGATGATCTATGAGGCAGTCATTGGTAAATAGGTTGGAAATATACTTCATAAAATGTTCATCAAATAAAATAATGAAGGTAGGCACGTCACCATAATTATTATGAAGTGCAACCACTCCTTTCATTTAAGGTCACGGACTTATTACAGATCTGATGCGTGTTTTTAAGGTTTACCTTTTGATGACGTTTTTGCTTATTATTATACTAGTGTTCATTGTTTTCACATATATGTATGTATGATGTAAGCAGCTACTTACAAGTTACAACCATTGTTTACGAACCAAGTGTGTATTTGACGATGTATACCACTCAATTTCAACAGAATTACGTCTAAAAAGACACATTTAAAATGGCTTATTATCTATTTAACTGAGTTAAACTAATGCAAAGTATATGTATATTACATATATTATCCTTTGAAATAATCCACAGTATTAGAGCGCTGATGGGTTTTGAATCACACTTTCTTAGACTTATTCTTATCAGACCATTAATAAATGGAAAAAATGGAAAATCAAACACATATTTTCATCACATTGTGATACGGATTTAGGTAGTAGTTCAGGGCAAGGGCCTTCCTACATCATGTGATACGGATTAGGCTCGTCTATCATGCTAGCCTTAACAAGTCACAAATACACAAAACTTCGTTAAGTCAATGTTGTGTGCCGTGAGAACGAATACGAAACCTTTTCGAATTTCAAACAATTTTCGAAAATACTGTCCCGGTACAGTTCCCTCCGGTCTCTATTAGGTATCCGATAAAATAGGTGCATTGAAGCGCATTTCATTGTTTATGTATTGTGATGTCTAAACTATGCACAAGTTCTTATCATTTGCCTTTATGTGTATGAAAGCTGATGGCAATCAGCGTTTCAATTGTGCAGCGGCTAACGTGCCGTGATGTGCAGCGGGGTGTGTTGATATCATTGGATCGTTGCCAATAAATTATTGATAATATCAGTGTAACTTTTTAACAAACCTAAACTATTCGAGAGTTATTACACATTCATTATGACATATGATTGATTTTCGACAAAAACTGATATAATTTTTTTAGTTAAAATCGGTTGTAAAAACAATATAAGTATTTTGCACTTCTTCACTATATCTTTTTATATATAAAAATCTCGTGTCACAGTGTTTGTCGCTGAACTCCTCCGAAATGACTAGATGTTATATAGGATTATTATGAAGTTTTGTATGTATATTTGGTAGGTTTGCGAATCGGTAGTAGGCTATTTCTACACCCCTGTGTGATAAGGATGTCCGTGTCCCTTACCAGACTTTCTTTTTATTTTTTTTTGTCAAAACATGTTTTTGTATTTTTTTATGATTTGTCATTAAAAAATACTTATAACCCTTAATTTTCACTCTTCTACCATCAACCCATAATGTGGCAAAACAAGGTTTGCTAGTAGCTAGTAAACTATAAATGTGGGAAATTTCATACTACTCGATTCGCGCAATTTTCGTAAAAAGGGGTACATAGTTTATGCTTTACGTATTCATATATAGAATATAGATAGGTAGTATATTAGTTACATACTTTTTGGGTTTGATTAATAAAGGATTTCTACATATTCTCTCTAACAATTTAAAATCTTGGGGAAAACGCAACTGACGCCGCGGGTCGAGGGCTCATCCCCAAAAGGAACATATATTTATATTATTTAAAGATAATGTCTGCTCTAAGCGTTTATTAATGTGAGAATTTGCGTTTGTAAACAAATCCACTGTACCTTCAGGAGAAATCTTATTTTTACACCACTTGTTTTTTAAGAATAGAATGGAACTAAATCTATAATGATCGTATGTACTTAAATCCATCTTTATGGAATAAGTAATTACGGTTCAGTTGTGTATTACACCATAAACCTACCCCACGGTCGGTGCTCGCACTACTCTCCTCCGTTATTCGTAAAGACGAACTATATTCATTAAACAAGGTATCAAATTATCACAAGGCGTTCAAAATAGTAAACGGGGAAGGTTTTGTTACCGACGGGAATTTACCTAAAATAATTATAATCGTAGATTTTCAACTTATCAATCATGAATATATGTATTCAAATTCAAAGACTTGAAGTTAATTGTTGCGAACAACAAATAAAACTACAATAATATAATAGTTACGTCTTTTTATAAAAAATAGGAGAATTTGTTATTGTTTTAGATATTCGGTATGAATAAAAACAGTTAACGTTAACGTCTGTGTAACAGCACGTCTTGTAGTCAATGACTTGCTTACCTCCAAAGCGTCTCTTTCAAAATGCCGTAGCTGTAGAGTGAGTTCAAGTCTTCTCTCCCGGTCGGACCACAGCTCTTCAAGGGCGCCACGAGTGCCTCTAAGTCGTTCCAAGGTTGTCTCTACAGCAGCAGTACTCGCCGCATCCGAATCTCCTGAAGATCTGTATTTGAGAAGTCGATAATCAACATAAGTAACCTGTTCAATACGTCCTTGAATAATCTTGAGAACACGAAATTAAGAAAAAAGCAGTTGGAATAGAAAACCCTTCTTTTATGTGCATAATTATATTACAGATTTATCCTTAATGCTGGGTGAAAAGAAATACCTTAACTATACGTGTAGGATCTATTATGAAGTTTATTATGTGATCATTAAACATAATGTAGCCTACTGCAGAGACCACAGAGAAAAGTGCTAAGGGAAGTTAGATATATTGAAAGGACTGTATGGATAATATTGAATCCTAAATATGTAGACGAAGGTTAAACCGGCTCTCAGCTTTTCAGCTGTAAGTTTTCGTTAGAAAGCTAACGAATTTATTATATTTATATTTGAAACCATCCCTAGTGATCTCTATGATTTGTTAATGTAGACCATCATCGCAAATCGGATCGCAATCAAAAGGCACCCTAATTAACCACCATCAGGTTTCTGAGCCACAGACGTCAAGAATCATCATACAAATGATGTCCTCGCGTTAAAGGTAATATAATGGTAATATGAAATATAACGAAGATTGTACGGATTTAACCTACACCCACTACCACGTCCACACGCACTTAAAGTCACACTTTTTGCTGTTGGTTCCGAGGGATTAAGCACTTTTTTTTCTGCAATAAGAGTTAATCAGTACCTCCTCTAAGGTAAATACAGGTCCCAGACTCTATTTCCTGAACGTCGTTGAAAACTTGGACAGAAATCCTGGTTCAGACAAAGATTTTCTTTAATTTACCGAGATTAAATGAAAAGTTAACTAATTTATTTAATGATTGATCACATTCGGTTATGTTCTATAGGAATACTGTTAAGTTACTTTAGAATTCGTAAGTATCTTTATTCGTACTGTTGTACTTTATATGATTAACAGGAAATTCCCGTTTTTTAACCGACTTCAAAAAGGAGGCGGATATATGTTCCACTGTTTATATATTTTTTATGTAGGTATGTTCACCGATTACTCCGCCAAACGATTTAAAAAAAAACTTTTCTTTGCCAGGGTATACTGCCAAGTTGGTCTCATTTTGACTACGTTAGGATCTGATGATGGGATCTCAGAGAAATCGAGGGCAGCCCTCAAATTTTATAGGCATTCATCCCGTTTTTTTTAAATATATTTTTTAAATGCATTTGTGTCTGAAAATCGCCATCTCATGTGGATGATCTGATGATAAAAAGTACAACTCCTCAACGGTTAGGAGCTGAACGAAAATTCTTTAAACTACAGGTGCTTTATTACTTCCTTCATATATTTAAGCTGTTTAAGTCGGTATTTGCGTTTGATAATTATCATCTCATGTGGGTAAGGTGGTGATAAGGTACAACTCCTCAACGGTAAGAAGTTGAAGGATAATTCTTTCAAATTTATACATACATATGGACCGATAGGTCTTTAGGCTATTAGATTGACTCGATAATAGAAGGTAATCTCATTAAAGTTTAGGAGTTAGGTGGAAAAATTAACGTGGACAGATCTAGTATGCCTGTTGTTTATGTAGATAGGTATAGGTACTATCTATTTTACTTTTATATTTTCCCTTCCTTATTCTCTGTGTGCGTGTAACTCCAAAAATTGATCAATTTTATTGTGTAGGTATCCAGGTTAAAGGTAAGATAATTTTATAGGATAATTAATCAAGATTTGGCTTATTGGATTAAGTATTATTTTGAAATTTTTAGTGCCTTTAAATATTTTTAAAGTTGGTTTTCTTTCTGTTACGAAATATTTTTACGTAACGAACGGTTTAGCTATAGCGAAGCTACCTAGCATTACCTACCACTTATTAGATAAGGAATGTATAGTGCTTAAATCGATAACCTTAAAGTTAGAAATCACTTGGTTGTATTATCATTATAAATATTCAGTTTTCTATATAAAATTCACTAGTAGTAAAGAGCTGTAATTAAATTCATCCATTCTTGATGTGCCAGAATTAAATTCATCTTCTCTTTGTCTTTCAGAAGACGTTTAAAAAAGCACAAAGAGGTGCCACGATATTTACAGTAATTTTAAATGTTCTTGAATCATACAAAGGGCTTTACAATATTAAAATTCCTGGAATTTACACCAGTACTTTACAAATTCAAATATTAAAGTTTTAATATTAAAATATTTTAGTTGCTACTTGAGTCGCCTCTATAAAAAGAAATGGAAAGAAAGACAAGAAGGCACAACAATGATCATTTTAGATCACTCGAGTGACTGTCCATCTATCTGCCCGTCTGTAACAGCCAATAGGCTAGTAGACTTAATTTGAAAACTTGGTAGGTAAATTATATATTTTAATGTGTATTTTATCTTAAAAATACGTTTTTTTAAAGAAATGCAATATTTACATTACGTATTTTGTATTTAAAAAAACTATTTAGATTTCTCTCGAAAACGCTGAATGTTATGTGGCGCCTGGAATGACGTCACAGTCTGCGAAACAATACGGAGTACCTAACCAGCTCTGTTCTAAGAAAATGTAAATAAAAATTATGATGTCTTGCGTGGCGTGACGTAAAATTTTCTGATGGGTATTCGCTGTCCGGTGATTTATGCCTATATATTTTTTTTTGAAGTTGTTTTCTAATAATATGAATAATCTTTAACTTTTATGAGGAATAGACTGTTTTTTTTTCCTTATCAGAGTCTCTTCAATTATAATTAGAAACTTTAAACCAAACAATTTGTTATTAAGTTAATTAGGTGGTGTAGCTCATTCATTTATGAATGATATATTATGATAGATTATACATTATAAAAACTTTAGAACCTATTTTAATAACTTGTCTACTAATTGCCCTAATGCTTGCAAAGTTTAAAGCGCAGCAAGAGATTATAAAAGATAATTATTACATAGGTATTATTATTTTAGGTTCAACTCTCGCTTATTCATTTTATTTGTATTTCTATCAGTTGAGTATAAAAACACTTTTTTTAATAAATATAAAATGTGAAGTATATGTAGCTGTTGGTATGTGCGTATTTGTTTTTAATAACTTCAGCTATAAATATTTTTAGACGTAGTAACAATAAAATTGCGTTAATTAATCAATTAAAGCAGCATACCAAAAACGCAAAAACTGTTATACCATAAAGGAAATTTAACCACTAAGAATATTATTTACGAGACATTTGATAAATTATTGTTTCCGTATCGTGCAGAATACCTTTGCAATTTGTTAAGAGCTGTTTCACGAATACAACACTAATTGGTTAACATAATACTTTGTTAATTTCGCGTAACGTGCAAATGATCAGCGGTATTGGTAAATGACGTTGCAGCCACGCTCTCACTGCTGACATCCTGAAATCCCGAAACAAGTGCTCGACGCCTGCAATTAAAACACGAACTTTATTCATGTCCCCTGAAATCTTGTATTTTTTTGCTTTTTACATACCTAATATGTATTACCTTTATACCTATGGTAAGTATGTTTAGAGTCTCACAAGAAATACTCTCAATAGGGTGTTTAGTTTTGTCGTGTATACAAAGTGTTATTAGGAGAAAGAGAAGAGGAAAACTGTACTGGTGTAAACATAAAACAACGTCATCATACCTCCATCGTAAACACTGTACCGGCGACTTATGCCTGTGCGAGCGCCGATGATATTTGAGCATTTTGCACAAAAATGTTCATTTCACCGGCGGAATCAGATACGATAACACTAATCGTCGTTTAAATCACTGCACTGACACTGCGAATACTAATTGCCAGCATTTAAATCAACAGTTATATTACGAGCACGTGATAAGGTTGTTATGGATAGAAATTACTTGGGCATAGTTATTAAAACCAGACAGTGACCCACAATGCGTGAGCTCCTACTGTTATGTTACGGTTGGATAGCAAATTTCTTACACCGATCTGCTTCTCTTGTCTGTTATCTCACAATTAATTCAATAGGTGCGATTCAATCCCGCGAATTTTTTAAACATACTTTTTGTTTATAAATACTTATAGGACGCAGAATAATATAATAGTTAATAAAATTGTTAGCGCGATTATAATAATGGCATTATGGTAATGAAACAAACGTGTTATTCTGAAGCGTTGTGTAAACAAATGCAGAATGTGAGAGAAAACCCTCAGACGGCGCCGAGCTAATGACAGCTTAAGCCTTGTGACAGTGTCGAATACCAAAATGCCTTGTAAAGGAGACGAGACAATGACATTCGTCAAAAATAATTTTCATACTTTTACACCCCCAAGAGGTTAAGACGTGCCTGTTAACTTTAATTATTGTGACTATGTAAAAAAGCACAAAAATATATGCCTGAATTCTGCGCGGCCGTCACGATCAAGCTCTTTATGGAAAATAAAACAATTTTAATTTGTTACTTACGTATTTCAAATACGCATAAAATGTATTACAGTGCTCAGACCTACAGGAACCTATGTTTCGCAAGGCGCGCGAGGCAACATCCCGTCATTGTGTTCGAGGGTCGTCCAATAGGATTACGACAGATTACCTTAACTTTAATGATTAGCCTATTTGCAAGGCTGCGTGACAGAGTTCACAATCAAGTCAACGCTCCAACGGTAATAACAGAAAGAGAAACTTATAAAAACTGACTTTAATACTTAATTATATAGGTATCTAATTAATTGTGGTACCTAGGTAAATAGCCACTTTCAAAACGTTTATTAGGTGTCCCTAGTGGAGGTGGGTGTTATTTTATAGTGTCATATCACTTTATTGCGTTTGGAAGAGATATATTTGCTTAGGCTGGCTGATAATGTCAATACCAACGTAATACTGAAATTAATGGTATATGAAATATACCTATATGTTATACTAGTAGTAGTAGTACAGTAGCTACCGTCTTGGCGGGCAAAGGTCTGGGTTGCAAAATTAGAGCCTATATCTATCTGGAATAATATCGTTACAACAAAACATAAGTAACAAAATTCACACTCCCTCTTTATAATACTTGTATAGTGTAGTATTTTATCAATATCGAAGTAGTATTTATTAAGATCACAAATGTTTTTTTTCTTTAAAGTACAGTTATGGTAGGTGACCTTTAAACCATTACGTCCTCCCCCGTTTGGACAGACCAAGATGTTTGTTTTTGACGTGATAACGTCTTATAAATCAATGAACGCTGCTGCACGCACGAAAAATTGACACGTTCCGCCTAAGCCGAGCGTGCAAGTGAGAACGCGGAATGGGCGATAGAGAGGCACGATAGGCCTAAGCGTTCGGCTTGTTATCATGTTAAATTATCGTCCGTAAACCGACTTTACAGACAACCATTTATGTTTCTCTAAATGTATAAGCAATGTGTAAACATTGCTTATATTTGTTATGCTTTTTTGGCATTTTGTAGAAAAAATAAAGAGGAGTCTACTGTTATAATAAAAATTGAGAGCAGATTTATGACTAAGTTTGTAACTACAATTGAAAACAATAAGAGACATGATGCAATAGCTGCTATTATTCTGTGCGCTAAAAACAGTTCTACTTTTTTTATTGGATAAAGAAGTAAAGTCTAGTGCTTACAGCGCAACATAGAGATTCTACATTCTTCGCAGACTTTGATTGTCTAAGAAGGTGGAGTTTTTATTTGTTCTTGGATTGATTGCATTACTTTAATCTTTTTATGTCTGGAAAATGCCATCTTGATTTAATCGTTTTTTTTTCACAAAAATTCAATAATTAATTAGTTTCATCTAATATTGCGTACTCGTAATGGCTATCCAATTACCTTTCTTCTAAAACTTTATCCGTTTACATTTTAATTATATGCACATGTTTGTCGTGTATATTTTAAAGATTTCCCATAAAGACCATCAGTATGAGGTAGCGTCGCCCGCCTGAGGAGCGCAATTGCTCTGACACGAGTAACCGACTAACAAGAACGATATTGTGTGTGTGCACGGCGATTGTAAATGTAGATAAAGTTAAAGCCACCAGCGAGACGCGACCTGCGTGGCTAATTCGAAGAAAGTTCCCGCAATTCCTATATTTTGCCAACACTACCTACTTGTCACACAAAACCAGTTGACTCGGCACAATCGTGCAACCATCTCCGACAATAATCACGACATGTTGTAAAAATGTGCACAGGGTTCTATAATACGTTGGATACAATGAAAGCTTTGTTTTTACAATATTCAAATATTTATACATGATGCACAAATGAAATATGTATATGTATAAGCAAACATTCATAAGTTCAAAATTCGTCATTTTTATTTTGATCAACATGATTCTCTTACTTAACGTTTACATTTACAGTGTAAAAACACAACCCTACAAGCAATAGCAACCAAGATAGACGGATACCTGTGTAACAGGAAACGATGACAAGGTTGTTTCCAATTTTCTGATAAAACAAAATCTATTGTTCCAAAATTGTGACTTAATTATGAAGACTATTAATCATGAATACACAAGGAGCCGTGAGCATTCCGGTGTA
Source organism: Craniophora ligustri (assembly GCA_905163465.1). Lineage (NCBI taxonomy): Eukaryota > Metazoa > Arthropoda > Insecta > Lepidoptera > Noctuidae > Craniophora > Craniophora ligustri. The sequence continues at coordinate 4,012,323 of LR990954.1, read as the reverse complement.
CACGACGGTTTTCTAGTGTCGCCGGAGCGAGGCGCATTCCGCACGCGTCGGCGGCCAATCGGAACCGACAGATTTCCACCACATTCGTGCCAGCCTCTTTCTTATGCACTATTCATATGATAAACTAGTTGTGTCACAACACTGGGTACACCTCACGGTGATCGGGGAGAAAATGCACCACCTATTTCAATACTAAAGCGCTGATTTAATTCTTCTTCAAACTATGCAAAGGAACATTAGAACGTGACCATTCTTTGAACACCTAAGTATATTTTATCTATTGAAAATAATACTACCTCATAGTATCTTTTTCATAAAATAACATAAACTTGACATAACCATATAGGCTACGAGCCTCCTCTTTACCCAAAATGTAAAGCAGTAGAGCAGTAGTGTACACTCAGGGCTTGTTTTGAGCATGTTTTAAGCGCACAACAATTCCAACTAAGAGTTGCTAATGAACATTTAATGACAAAGTCTAGTCCTCGGTCCAAAAGCCGTCCTCGTGATTGTTAGACCAATAAGGCAATTCAGGATGAAGATCCGGCTATAATTTGATTACTAGTCAATCATCGTGGCGTCCCGTAGATCCTTCCGTATCGTTCGTAGATACTTATGAAATCTGAACTAAAAAACCGATCATATGCGATTCGGTCTAAGGAACTGGGAGTCCCTCCTTTTCTCACTTCCAAAAGAAAATATACATTGAAATTATAAAGCACACATAACTATGCAGTTAAAAGACTCGTTCGCCCTTATTCTAAAGCTGTAAATTGTAGTACATCTAATATTAATAAAACTAGCCAGCCGCAACACGCCTATGATAAGGCAGAAGCTTTAAATAAATGCAAAACAAAAAGCAGTATCTACTTAGCCCGGCAGTAGCTAAGCTTTTAATGCATTTTGAATCCTTGGTAGTTTTTCCGGGGCAGACATATAGCTAGTTCTTGTAGATATTTATGATACAATTGTATCCTATAACATTACTAATTTTAATTACATTTACCTTAAGGTGGAAGCTCCACGCTAGCCCGCGAAATTCAAATATTCGTACGTTTTTTGCAATTTGCCGGTCATTGTCAGGCTGTGAATTGAACAAAATATGATTCGCGCCTGTAATAGGTATTTAGTTACAGAATTATAATCATTTAAATCAATAAAACAGCCCTCAGAGTGCATATAACTGTATTGATCGTCTATTTCATGAAATGGTCATTCAATCCAATTGTATGCAATGTGAGGGTTGTGTTGATGATATTAATGATTATAATTCTGTAACTAAATACCTATTACAGGCGCGAATCATATTTTGTTCAATGTACAGCCTGACAAATAGAGGAAGTTT